>VZTU01027289.1:0-190776 GCA_013400835.1 Zapornia atra | reverse complement strand
AAAAAGAAAAAAAAAAAGAGCCCACAAGCAGAAGCCAGGAGCTGCTGTTGAACTTCTTTACTTCAAGTTAAGTCAGGTTCTTGCTCACATGTCCACACAAAGCACATGCTCTCCTTGAATGATAGATGGGAAGATTATTCGGAAAGATTATTTTTAGACCTTTGTTCCCAACATCTGGCATCCTCAGAGAGCCCCATTCAAAGCTAAAGCGTGGGATCAGATGACAGCTGCCGTGGGGGGAAATAAAGGTCTTGGAGGGGTGGGCTCAGCAGTTTCCAGCAAGCAGCTCACCCAAACTTTCCAAGCTACTCGGCTCTCCCCTTGTGCGATTCCCACCCCAGCCCCATGCTGTGGGTTGGGGTTGTGTTTTGACAAAGTGGTTAAGTTCATCTGAAGATAGTTTGAAGGAAATCATTTAAAGGCATGAGAAGCATGCAGAAACTTTAATTAAACCACATTGTCATTAACTTTCTGCAAACGATTTCGAAGAAGGGGAAGAGGTGGCCATTGGGGAAAAATCAGTGCAGGAGCATGGGTGGGGAGCAGGGAAGGAAGGTGCTTTAGAAATGACATGGCCAAATGGAAAGTGAGGAAAGGGACGTGAGTCAGGCTGTGCCTGACAATGGGAGAGAGGAGAGACTGGACGTGGGGTGTTAGACACCTACGTGGACAAGAACAGACTTAGGAAATCAGGCTGCAAGTGTCCCAGATCCCCCTGGGAAGGGGACACAGGCAGATGCCAAAGAAAAGGTATGGGAACAGGGCAACTGCTACATATACATGACTATAGCTACTTCTATACGTACGTACATGTATTTGCGTATGTATATATGCGTATACTTTCATAGCCTTCAGTAATGTTGTTCAGGGCTTCCCAAGCCAAACGGGTGGGCTGTTTATTTTATAACCCTCCACGTATTTCTCCTCCAACAGCTTGTCCAGCCTCTACCCAGAACAAAGGAAGGAATGGAACCACAGAGTTAGTTGAGATACAAGTACTATGCCCTGCTTGCCTTCCATTTACCCTGACTACAGCCTCGCAGAGCAGCATGAGGGCTTGCTGGTTGCATAGGGTTTATGGTGTATATGCTGCAGGATGGGTCTGCACAGCAGTGTTAAACTTTGTGGACAAATACAGTAAAGCTTCCAGTTCTTCCTTAACCCTGAAAGCCATGACAAGTCACTTTGATCCATGCCTAAGTGTCAGCCGCTGGATGGAGGTGGTAGCCAAAGGAATTCTTCTCCAAGCTTGCCAGAATACGGTGGTGGGAATCTGAAGAATGAGTGAGGGGTGGAGTTAAAAAGCTCTATACTTAATGGAATATATTTGATTTATTTAGAGATAAGGGGTTACAGGGTTTCTAGTAGTAATTGGGCTTTGAGACAGTCCTGTCCACATCTCTATCAAACTGTGCTGAAGATTATACAAACACAGAGCACTCCACAGCAATTGCATCTCAAAAGACACCACCTCCATGACACTTGCCATCAGAGTACCTTTGGGAATCCATGGACTCCACGCAGAGGCAAGGCAGCTTGCTCTGCACGTCCCAGAGGTTGCTCCTGCAGTAATACAACAGTTGCTTCCTCAGGCATGAGCGGGGTTTTGGTGGGATTCCATGGCACAGTTGTTTCAGGCATGGATGAGGACAGAAAACATGCATTCAGGCTGGAGAGCTTTTCATGGCTTCACCACCTTCCACCAGGCTGCTGAGAAGGCCATCACAGCAGAAAACATAGCTCCAGGTCCCCATCAACTGCTTTGCACCATCCTGTCAGTCCTCCTCTCTCCCAGGACAGTTGTCACCCATTTAAAACAGGACTTATCCCAGTTCTCCTTTCAACAGGTCATTTCCCTCAGGCCACCTTCTCTTCTGCATTTAATAAGGACAACTGGGGACAACTGTCCACAGATCAGCCTAGGGCTATGCAGAGATTTCCTGCTGACTGAAGTGTGCCTTCAGAGGCAGGCTGAGCTCAGCACCTATGGGTCACTGTCATCTCCACCCAAATCTCATTCAAATGGCATCTAGAATCAGCTGAGTTGTGCTGGAACCAATGAAAGGCACACTCAGGCATCTTCAGTACGTCCAGAGAGGAATATAACACTACCCTAAGACTTCAACTCATGGCTTGATGCTTTATTGCTCAGAGAGCTTGGTCTGACACAACAGGATGCCTTCAATTCCTTTCAGAAACAGATCTCCACTGTTTGTTGCAGTATTAATATCTGCACCTTGATAAAGCACCTTTCAGGCATGAGCAGGAGCTCCCACCAATGTCCTGACTCCTGTGTTGTAAGGTGACAAATGACATGGCTGGCTGCACAGAATAAACACGATTTTTTTTCTTAGAGCATTCCTACTTAATTTATGTCTTTGTACCGATATCTCACTTGTCTGTGCTCTTGCTGCAACTGAACCCAGCATGAAACAACAACTGCTCACGGAAAATCTCCCTAATTCAATCTCTTTTTTGGTTGTTTGTTTCATATATATGCAAGCTGGACTTAGAGCAACTAATTCTAAAGATTAATTGCTCCTCCAGACACCATTTACCAGCCTTTCTTTTGGCAGATCTACAGCTTTGACATTTACCCTGGAGAAACCACGGTCTGTGTGTTACAGTGCATAGAATCACAGAACAGTTTGGGTTGGAAGGGACCTCAAAGCCCATCTAGCTCAAATCCCCTGCCATGGGCGGGGACACCCTCCACCAGCCCAGGTTGCCCAAAGCCCCATCCAGTCTGACCTTGAACCCTGCCAGGGATCCAGGGGCAGCCACAGCCTCTCTGGGGAACCTGTGTTGGGGCCTCACCACCCTCACAGGGAAGAAAGTTCATGGATTGTACCAGCAAAGAAGTGAGACTTCTCCTGCAGGACCAAACTTTAATAGCAGGTTGTGGTCTTCACATAAAAATGAACATTGATGTTACAGCACACAGGCCTCCTGCACACAGCCATGTCACCTTAACTTCCCAAACTACTGTGTACAATGCCCAGACTGGATTATCTCTACTATCAACTGGGGAAACTGAGGCACAGGGTTGGTCATTTGCTGAAATTAGACCTTCATCCATCTGCACAACCAAACTGCTACTTATAGCAGCTCAGCCTAAGCCAGGGCTCTGCCCTTTGGTGGTCTGGAATTCAATAGGGAATACTTCACATCACCCACTTCCATTCCTCTCACATTTCTACCTCCAGTCTGTCTCAGAAACTAGGCAAGGGATTTGACATTTTTTTATAGGATTAAGAAAAAACTTCTTTAGCCGGTCACGTTAGAAACAATATTTTCCTCATCTTTTCTGGATATTTTTCTTCTTGGGGGTCCCTGGCAGGGCTGAGTCATCATGGGGCAACTGCAGGACAGCCCATTGCCCTCCCATTTGGAGCCCAGTGCACACCTAACCCAAGAGAGACTTTAGCCCACTCCAACAGAGTGGCTCCTTACTCCCACTGCAGAGCAGTTGGTGCCTTAGCAAGCTCAGTTTTGAATGGCTCCTTTGGAAAACAGAAAAGGAAGCAGCTTTGCCTTTCTGAAGAATCTCTTGTTTAACAAAGCCGTTCTCGGCAGGTTTATGGCTCCAGCTATTAGTGTAGAGCATTCTTAGCAGTAATTGGAGGAATCAGGCACAAATCCTTAGCAAACACAGCCACTGGCAGCAATTAGAAATGTAAAATTTACCGTGAAGCAGATTTCTGAGTTGTGTTATTCTAAATGCTCAGTATTTTATGGCATACGATTTTCAAACAACTATTATTACAAGAAATCAGCTGTGATTTTCTCTTTAAACTACATCTCATCTATACACAATTGGGCCACGGTTAGTTACTCTAAGTTCATTTACTCTAAGCAGAGCAACACACTCCAGTGATGGTTGTATCCAAATATAGTGACTGTACGGCTGTCCTGTTTGCAGCGGGGTTTGTGATGCTGGTGGAAGTCATCCTTGCATTGTTATAACATCTTGGCTAGATTTGGGTCCTGCTTGTTCAAAATCTTGGGCGTTTGGTGGGGCAGTCTGACTGACAGCTGGAGAACAGCGATAAGTATAGTAACACATCCACGCTGAGCAATTAGCTCAGGGAACATGTTAACATGAAAAGCCACATTCTCAATCAGCACGCCTGGCCAGATGCAAAATCATAGAATCACAAGATTGGAAAAGACCTTTAAAGATCATCAAGTCCAACCATTCCTGTCCTAAGCTAAACCATATCCCTAAGCACCTCATCTACCTGTCTTTTAAACACATCCAGGGAAGGTGACTCAGCCTCCTCCCTGGGCAGCCTGTTCCAGGCCCCAGCAACTCTTTCAGTAAAAAATTTTTTTCTAATATCTAATCTAAACCTGCCCTGGCACAGCTTGAGGCCATTTCCCCTTGTCCTATCACCTGTCACCTGGCTGAAGAAACCATCGCCCACCTCTCTACAACCTCCCTTCAGGTAGTTGTAGGTGGTGATAAGGTCTCCCCTCAGCCTCCTCTTCTCCAGGCTGAACACCCCCAGCTCCCTCAGCTGCTCCTCAGAGGATTTTCCCTCCAGCCCCTTCCCCAGCCTGGCTGCCCTTCTCTGGACTGGTTCAAGGACCTCAATGTCCTTCTTATGGTGAGGAGCCCAGAACTGGACCCAGCACTCGAGGTGTAGCCTCACCAGTGTCCAGTACAGAGGCACAATCACCTCCCTAGACCTACTGGCCACACTATTTTTGATACAAGCCAGGATGCCATTCGCCTTCCTGCCATTCCAAAATGGGTGGGAACCAAGGGGCAAGCACATCTCCCACGTACCCAGGTGAATGCTTACGGTGTGCTCAGTAGTGTGGTTCACAATGAAATTAATTTTCCCTGTGTCTGGAGCAAGCAAGGTTTGTCCACTTCGAAATTTGTGGTGCAGTTCCTCGGGCCAAATTCCCGCTGCCTTCAAGGATGTTAAATGAGGTCACTCCATACACCATCACTAAGCCCAGAGTCATCTTCTGTGCATGAATCAGAGCAAATTTCCATCCCACAAATGGTTTCAACATGGTAAATCCTGCAGTAACATAAATTGCAGCCGGATGATAGTGAGAGAACATGGCCAAGATTTGAGCATCTCCCCAGGACCTGTGAAACCTTCAGCATCATTTGTTACAGCAAAGAAGATGTATCTGCATAAAAGGAATTTTTAATCAGGCTAGGAAAATAAAATCACTTTTGGAACAAGGATTCATGCTGCCTGACTAAAGTGAATTAAATAATGGGTTTTTTAAAAATGTTCTCAGGGAGGTTCTGAGTGAAAGTCACGCGGTGTTTGTGCAGCCAGGGAAAAACGTCTTTCTCCAGCCAAAACCAAGCGAGGTAGGTCAGCCTAAGCCAAGACTTCCCTTTTCCCAGAGGAAAGATCTGACTTTTAAGGAAAGATTACGTCAAAGAGAGAGTTTCCTCAGAACACAACTCCAGCAGCACGAGGTGACTCATTTTAGCTTGATACAATCACGGTACCTTCATGCCAGGGGTTACTGCAATTCCTTATCCGCTCTTTCCTTGCCAGCTCCATAGAGGTTCTGCTGCTGATAGCAAAAGGCAAAGGTTTTCTGGGGGTCAAGCAGGTTAGAGACAGTTGATGTTCCAGTGGGAAGGCAAGGTTACAGCTGCTCTACTTCCCCCCATCTCCTGTAAGCCCAGCTCCTGGTGGCCAGCTGGAGGTCCTGCCTGACGTACCCCTCAGGAACCGGGCTCACATGTCCCTGGGGAAACCTCCAGATGTGTGCTGGGATCAGTAAAGGCTGGCAGAGCACCTCCCAGGGATTTTTATGGGTTGGATACATCAGGAAAACAACTTCGCTGATCACAGTGACCAAAAAACCAAAAACCAAACACTCCTCCCTGCCACATGAAATTCTGGGAAGCTGTGGGAAGCCCTGGACTCCCCAGCAATGACAGACAGCATCACTTTTATCACCCTTCCATGCTGGGCTTTGTGTATGGCATCCTAATGCAACAACATCATAATTCTTACTTATTTTTCCTGTCTATGACCCCAGCCAGGGACTGGGCTTGCTCACCACATGAACCAGCAACAACCAGCCCCTTTTCAGTATGGCTTCATTCCTCCTCTGAGAAGGAAAAGCTGGCGGCTGTGCCTCTGCCAGATGTTCGCTACCAGTGAGCTCCACTGGGAATTTATAGGATGAAATAAAAGATCAAAGGCAATTCCAAGCATGGGCAGGTGATCTTTAAGTGTCTGGCCCCAGGCCCTTGCAAAGCCTAGCAGAGGTCAATGTTAAGTGGCCCCCTGACCATTTGCAAATGCCTATAAAAATGAACATGAAGTGCCTCTACTTTTAACTAGCTTTATTGTGTATGAGATATAAATGAAGCAGATAGATGTTATTAGAGAAGCACTCTCATGAGTGCTGCATCCCACTAACAAAATTACCAGGCAGCCTTCAAATATGAGATCAAAACATGGTATTAATTACGAGGCAGAAAGGTCCTTAGTCTGGGGAGGGGCTCGCCTTTGGGGTGCAGCGTGTGGCTGTGCCTCTGCAGCAATGCTGTGTGCCCCAGGGGAGACCACCACAAATCCTGAACAATTCCTTGGAGTAGGACCCTCAGATCTGTGGTTCTTGCCCACATGCTGCCTTGTGCCAGTTCCCTCTGGGCATTGTTGTCCCAAAGTCTTTTGTCTCCAAAGAGGCCCCTGCGAGCAGTTAGCATCCCACAGGGAAGCAGGAGAGAAGGATGGAGGGGCTGGGGGGAGCAGACACCCTTTCCCTCTGGGGCTAGTGGGGATTGCTGCATGTTTGGGACGGGGTGGGACGTACCCTGAAGCTGAGTCATGGACTGTAAACCTCCAAGAAGGCTCCTTGGAGATCAGATTTCACCCTAAAAAGAGAACTATGGGGTGTTAGTCTCCCTGTGGATTCACATGGATTTTACAGCAAATCTGCAGCCTTCTGCCATGCTCTGCACAGCCACCAGATTGAATTCCCCAGGGGCAGCAAGACTGCACCCAGGGACGCCAAGCCCTAAAAAACCAGAACTGTGCTCTGGGGGCTCCAAAGAAGGATGAGACACATGATATCTCGCTTGGACCATGATAAAGCAGAGCCAAGAACCATGCTGTGGTGTCAGCACAGACTCTAATAAAGCCACCTAGTGCTCTTAGCAAATTCAGGGGTTTACATGTGACATCAAAACAGGGGTTATCAGTGGCCAATTTCCTGCACTGACACACAAAGACATGGTCAGGACCAAGCAGTTTGTTTTGGGGGCTGCATCTCTCTGGGTTTGAAATCTGCCTGCCTGTAGTGTTGCAGACAGATGGTTTCCCATAAAAAAAAGGGTCCTGTCTACATCCAGGAATAGCAATTTCCAAGACAAAGTGCCTGTCAGTAGCACCTGCAAACCCCAAACAAGGCAGATGAAGGGCCAGATGTGTATCAGCACCGTACTTGAATACGATTTCCTTTGTGAAACCTTTAACCTCTGCTTCCCACATTCTATTACAAGCAAATTCCCTCAGTCTTTGCTGAGCGCTCTGAGGCAATGAGTGCTTTGGCACTGAGGACACTAAGTGATTTCCCAGGTCCAACCACAACGCAAACATCTTAAAAGCACTGAAAAAGCCACAGCGCCTTATATCACCTCTGAGGATGTGCCCAAACTCTCCAGAACAGCTGGTGATGCACACCTTGAGCTGTGCTACTACCTCAGCACCCTGTGGGAGCCCGCAGCCGTGCAGGGACCTGGCAGGGCAGGGAGCATCACTGCAGCTCATCAGCCATACAGGGATTTTATGACTTGCAGTTGATAGCCTTGCTTCAGCATTTCTTAGAAGAGATCCAAGGGTTTGGGAGCCTGAGAGTCACATTTGCTGTGTCATCCCATTGCTCTTAAGGAGTTTGCTATCAGCAGGCAGATAGTTTTTCATGTCTTCTCTTATCCAAAAGGAGCAGGGTTACACAGGCTATAGAAAATGACACTTGCCTTTTACTTCTTGATAAAAGTCTTATCAAAAGCTCATTGAAGACAGCAGCGTTTCGAGCTGTTGCAGACTGGGCTTATCTGGGAGTGTTCCCTTTTATGTCCTTCAGCAGAGTGTCTGGTAGTCAGCACTGTGTTTCCAACATCTGCCTGCTCTGAAGGGGACATGCAGGCTTTCTCCTACCCAACAGCTCTGGGAAGTGGCTGGATCTCCTTTACCACCGACTCCTGTTGCCTAGATGGAGCTCAGACTCTGGCTTCTATCCTTGCAGTCTCTTTTGGCTTTGTTTTGAATCCTCTCTTGGTTTGGCTGTTAAATACAATTAGGTGTAATTTCAAAACTGGAAATCAAGTGATGCAAACCTGGCATTGCAAAGCACCATATTCCTGCAAGAAAGGTCCAAAAACCGCTTGCTGACGCCCACATGTGCCCTTGAACATCTGAGGATAAGCCCTCTACAAAAGGCCTCTGGGCAGACGAAGAGCTTTTGCAAGCTTTGGTGTGGCAGGAAACCACAAGAGACCTCAGGCAGCATCTTTTTTGATGTCTGCCATTAAGAAGATGCATCTCAAACCTCCTATCTTGGCCAATTTCATTCTTCAGCTCAGCAAGTGACTTTTTTTTAGCAGTCAGACATGGCTTAATTTTTAGAAGGTGCTGGAAGGAGTACAATAGAAGGGGTTTCCTCCCCTTATGTCTCCCTGTGAGGTCCTGACCAGCACAGCTTAGTATTCCAGCCCAATCCCTTCTGAATCGTTCATCAGGCTGGGAGAGACACATGGAGACTTTCCACCTTTTATCTCGGCACAAAACTTTCCATCTGAATAGAGTCTCTTTAATGGGAAAGTTATTGTCCTCCAGTGAGCCACTCATTTTTAGGATGACAGTAACTTGCATTTTGCCACAGATGTTGCCTATTACAACATTTCCCATTCCTGACATAAAGGGGAAAGGCGAAGGGATTTTGGCCGCAGTCAATCGATGCTCTGCATTCACTGCCACGCTCAGCTCGCTTCCACACTCCACTCTCGTGCAGCTGCACTAAACCATTTCGGCATGGAAGTGGGAACACAGAAGGATGTTTACATTGCAGGACAACTAGAGCATGAGGAATGGTGACATCTTTATTACAAAGGCAGTGTATGGAACGTTGCACAGAGGCTTCGGCAATGGGTATCCCTACTTCTGCAGCAAAACAGTCTGGATGTTGTTAGCTAAGCACAAAGCAAAACCCCTCTGAACACCCTATGAGTACCAGGCAGCGATTAAAAGCAGTGCTGAAGCCCAGACTGTATTACAGACCTGGGTTCTGTCATTACTTAGTGCAGAATGTGGCTGCAGAAGATGGGCACTTCTCTGACTCTCATGAGAGTACACTCCCAGCTCTGCATGACACAGCTGCTTTTACCATTCACCATCTCAATTTTACAATGTTTATTGCAGTTTTGGTTCAATGTTCTAGATAAATATTATATAACTATATGTGTTACGTAAAGATTTTTCCTAATAGTTCCACATAACTGTATATGTTTACATGAACTTTAATCTCCAGTGTGTTTGTCAATGTCTTTGTTCATGTCCCCCTAGCCTGCCCCCTCAAAAAGCAACAGAGCAACATCATCACTGCTTTCTGCTTGGTATGTTAGAGCTCTTCCTATTAAAGGCCACATACTACCTGAATCATAAAATTATAGAATCATAGAATGGTCTGGGTTGGAAGGGACCCCAAGGATCACAGAGTTCCAACCCCCCTGCCACAGGCAGGGCTACCAACCTCCAGGCCTGGAGCTACACAAGGTTGCTCAGGGCCCCATCCAACCTGGCCTTGAACACCTCCAGGGATGGGGTATCCTCCACCTCTCTGGGCAGCCTGTTCCAGCCCCTCACCATTCTTTCTGTAAAAAACTTCCCCTTAATATCTAATCTAACCTTTCCCTCCTTTAGCTTGAATCCATTCCTCCTTGTCCTCCCATTGTCTACCCATTGCCTACCTGAAGAATGGGTACAGAACTTGCCAGAGTTTGGGTTCACACTCAAGTTTTGTCCCACATGGCAACTTTTCTCTTCTTTATCTAAGATTTCCAGGTCTCAGTAATTCTGGGCATGTTCTGATGCAAATCATTTCTATAGAGCAAGCTGTTGTGTATTTGTGTGATACTCATCCCAGTGAGGGTGACAGAGCACTGGGACAGGCTGCCCAGGGAGGTGGTGGAGTCTCCTTCTCTGGAGATATTCAGGACCCATCTGGACACCTATCTGAGTGATATGTCCTAGGGAGCCTGCTTTGGCAGGGGGGTTGGACCCGATGATCTCTTGAGGTCCCTTCCAACCCCTACGATTCTATGATTCTATGATTCTATGATTTTGTCCAGCATGAAACATGGCAACCTAAGTCCTCTGAAGGGATATCTAATTAGCCAGAGCAGGAGAATGTTCTCAAAGGATCACAGAGAACACTGAACACACTGGTCCCATGAACCAATTAGGTTTTGGTGGACTTTGTGCCATTCTTGTTGTTTTACCAGCCTGCACTGAATGATGTGACATAGGCATCGAGGTGAGGAGCCTGCTCCGGCATTAGGCTATAAGACAGGTGTACACATGGAGTCATATGAAGAGTAACAACACTCTGACCCCTCTGTTCATTCAGGCATCCAACAGGCCAAGGTGTTCGTTTCCTCCTTGTTTGTTGAAGTTCCCACTGTTGTGCCTCCAAATGTTGCATCCTAGGCAAAAGAGAGGGCAAACCCAAGACCCTCCAAATTCAGGACGTTCCAAGAGCATCCAGGCCAGACTAGAACATCTGCTTTGTTTGGACCATTCTTTTAGCATATTTTCATAGTATGGGATAAACATTTGCAGTTGATTTGGCATGAGTTCCGGATCCCCTTCCAATGCTACTTGTCTTTCAAGTAATTAACACTTTCTTGAGTGTAACCAGCCTTAACAAATCACTTATTTTTCCACCAAGACTTCCCAAAGTAGCTTCATTATTTCATCATTCATGTTTTCTGCATTCTGAGAGTGTTAAGGGAGGAAGTGAAGAGCTGAATATTCAAATACTTTTTCAAAATATCTCTCCATCTTCTCTTTAAAGAATTGAATTTGATTTTTTTTCCCCAACTTACATCCAGTGAGCTCTTTGGCAAGAGAAAGCTCCGATGAGGCTTGACTCCTTAATTACATTATTGGCAGACTGTGGCATTCTTTTGTTACTTTCTTGATCTAATTCCCCCAAAGAGCTGCAAAAAGAAGAATGGTGGATTAATTTAATCATAGCTTCTTGTGTGGTTAAATACCAATTCCTTTATTGTCCACATACTTTTGGGTGCTCTGAGCTTCATCTCTTCCACCCAGAGTGAAGACTCTTCCTCTGTACATTTAGACTTCACGTCAGAGTGATGCAGACTAAAGTCTTGTGTGTTGGAAGTAGGTGGAGACTCAGTAGCTGAGTAGAGGATTCAAAGCATTTCGTATTCCATCAAGTCCTCCAAGAGCAAAAACAGCAAGGCTAAATCAGTTGACAACTGAAGGGTACCTCCCACAGCTCCTTGGAGCAGCTGTAGGCAGGGTCCTTGTAAGAAGGATGCATTCCAGTGTTGAAAGTCAGTGTTGGAGCAATGAGTCAGCTTGAGGATTTTCAGGCACTGAGGTTTGCAAGCCCCACATCCCTATTTTGTGGGGCATGTATGCATATGTAGAAGGAAAAGCCTTCTCATGACAAGGTAACAGAGACAAATGCTGTGCAACCTCTTTCATCTGGGGTTTCATTTCAGCAGTAACCTGCAGTTATTACAAACTTTCTGTTTCAATTAACTCAACACTTCTGCCAAAGAAAACCAGGACATGCTGTTTGCAGCCTGGCAGATTTACTTTTCTCTGCAGACTTAACCAGCTGTTTCAGACTGTGACTGAAAAGTTGTGGCATTTACAGCTGAGCTTTTCCAGACCCTTCACTGAAAAGTAATAGCGGAAGTGTTAGTTGTGTGTCCCTGTCTCTGGATGCATGCCCCTCGATGTGAGGCCTCCTGTCTTTGTCTCCAGGGCTGAAATTACACTTTGCTCAAATTCGTTTTATAGAAAACCTATCCAGCTCCATCTAGGCTCCCATTCCTCTAGCTCTTTCCTCTGGGAGCCTCTTGCGGTGCCATTCATCTGAGGAAGCCTTTGCAAATCAAAGTATCCTTTAATTTGAATATAAGGTTCTAAAGGGTGAGTAACAATTAGCACCCTCTGCATAGCTATTGATGGGACATTACCAGCTGGATCCCAGGATGGATAGTCCTGCTTCTAAAAACTTCAGGCAGCTCTCCACCTCCTTCAAACATCTTTCCAAGCCCTTCATTTTCTCTAGCTGTCTCTGTGCCAGTGTTGACACAGCAAGCTGAAAACCTTGGCTGAAGTAGCATCTTCCCCACTAGTAGCTTAGGACTTGATGCTGAGCTGCCTCAAGGAGAAGTCTTGTTTGGAGCTGTGCTCTTGAATCCCTATACAGGCAGGTCTTCACACTGCTGTTGTTAACCCAAGCTGACATATTTAAACAACTCAATAATCAGCTTATATACAAAAATTGTGAGTTATCACAAAGCAAGTCCTCATTTTTAGAGAACTACCAAGGAAAACAGACCTGAATGTTGTTCAAATCAACAGAAGGAATCTCCTCAAGACAAATACACCACTCCTGCAGTCTCTGCTATAGGCTGTCACCATTATATCCATGAGAAAACACTGGAATGTGGGTCAGAAATTCCATAACTTACACACAGGTCACACATGACCTGGCACAGCAGCCAAGCTCGTACAGTCCCCCTTAGGAAGAAAGCATGACGCTCTCCCTCTACTAGATTTATAGTTCCATGCAACCCAGTGTAACCCTGATTGCTCTGCAAGTAATAGCTTGATTAGAACAGATAATAACTGAGAAGATAAGCAGCCTCCTTCATTTGCTAGACCAGCCCGTTAGCGAGCACCGCAGTCTGCAGCTTCCAAGGAGCCGCTGGGACGAACCCAAAGTCCCAGGAATGTGTAAGCAAACACATTAGACACAACACGTCTACCAGAGCAGTGATTCGTTAAATAAAGCAGCTTCTGGAAACATGGAAAAAGCATGTTCAATGGGGGAATAGCTAATGACTTTCCTCCCCTAGAGGGGAGTAATTATTGTAAGTTGTCACTCCTGATAACGTGACCCCTTCATCATGTATACTTCAGGCAGCGATACTCGCTCTTCATCAAGATCTTTTCACCAGGTATATCACAAACCCAAATGCTAATATATTTATCAGTTTCCAAATTTTCAGGAAAAAAACAAACTACGCTTGAATTCCAGTAGGCTTCAAGCCTGTTTGCCTCCTCGTTATATACTAGCTCAAAGTGGTTTACATTTCCATAGTCAGCGGAGAACAGATGTAGAGAACAATTTCTGGCTTCTCTGAAACATGAGCAGCATGTTTTTGATTGAGAGCTGTGTAAACTAGCTCCTTCCAAGTCAGAGGACTGGGGCCGCCATGAAAAGAGGGGCTCACTCGCTGACTGGAGATGAGCGAGTGCCCTGATGCACTGCCCAGAAGACGAGGGGTTACTGGCAAACCCACCAGGACGTTGAAAGGGCCCCACGGAGCCCTACTGAGCCTGCAGATCCACAAGAAATCTTGGCCTTAGCCCTGCATATCTGTGGATGTGAGTAATGTCTGCACTTCTGCTGCTCTGGTCTAACAAATGCCAGGCTAAATGGCCAGATCGTTACCCTTCCCAGTATGGGACTGATCCAGCTCCCACTGGAGCCAGCTGGAGCCTTTCCATCCAACAGAGTGGGGGTGGATCGGCCCCACTGCTGCTGCTCTTTGTCCTTGTACGGTGCGTGCTGCGTCCCTCCGAACGTGGCGGGAGGCAGTGGGAGCCTGAGGTTGGGAGACGAGGGCAAATCCTGGAATTCGCAGCTATTCCTCAGAGGAGACAAAACTCCTACTTAAGGAAAGAAGAAAAACTGAGAGAGGGTTTTACGACCAGGTCCTGAACGAGGCAAGGAAAAACATGAATGTGAACAATTCAAGTCCAAGCAGATGGCTTTTACCTGTCAGTCTGCCCGGGCCTTGAGAATGAATGGACAGCACTGCCAAGGTACACCCCAAAATGTGTCGCTGTGGAAGTGTTTTACCTGCTGACATTGCAAGTAGGAGTGTCAGGTCTCACTGCCAAGCAGGGCTCTGCTGTTCCAGCCACTGTGTGGAATGAACACAATGATGTCCCCACCCCAAAGCACAATTAACACTTGGAATTGCAATTATCCTGTGTTCCCTAGTATGCAAGTTTTGACCCTTGGTGAGGTCATGGACTAGTGGAAAGGGAACAGTGAAAGGCCAGAAGAGCAGTGATGGTTGACAGCAGACAAGTGTTGACAGCAAATGAGTGTTTCCAAGAGGCAGGGATGAGCAGGGGGTGTATTTACAGCCTCTGAGGGCTTCTCTGGGTCAGGGCACTCTGAAATGTAACACAGTCCCACCCCATCCCACTAGGACAGGGAGTTAAGAGCAGAGGATGAGTGAAATTCTAGTTTATAGAAACTAAACTTAATGAGAGGGCCCTATATTCAATCATCTGTGCGTGGCCTCTTGCTTCGTACATGGGAAATATTTTGGGATTGATTCTCATTTATGACTGACGGTGACTGCACAACAGAGAAGAGAGAAACCCCTGATCCTTTAAAGCAAGGATGTGAGGAAAAGAACCTGAAACTATTTCTAATTCATTTCTACAAGTGGCAAGGTTTCAAGCTGTGTCCCTCCTGCTTTAAGTTTCCCATTTAGTAGCAAGTCCTCAGCTGGGGTAAACTGCTCTGGGAACAAACTGCTCTGGGAACATTGTATTTGAGGATGAAATCCTGTTCCCATTGCACGTGAAATTGCTATTGATTCTCACAGCACAGGGATTGCAGCATCTGTGCTGAAATCTGTGGGTTTCACACTCCACAGGGGGGCAAACATTGGCTTCAGATGCAGTTTTCATTGAGGATTTTATGCAAGGAAACATTCCAGTTGTCCAAAGGCTGCGTTAAAAAATGCTGGTTCTGCAACATTTTTAATTTGAGGCCAAATTTAAGTTTATATTTACCCTTGCCCCATGTCAGAATCAGCAATATAAGACAATATTAAAATCTGAGAAGTGAGGTCACAGAGGGTACAGGGCTCTGGAAAACAGAAATCCTTGAGATGCATGTCTGGTTGGCTTTGTCTGAATGGGCAAGTTGCTTTATTTGAGCTTGTTAAGGGACAGGGTTTGCAGAATGGAAACAATGGCTGCTGATAGAGATGAAGAAAAGCCCCACATCTGAGAACAAAAACGGAACTGAGACCACACCTCAGGGCAGTGGAGATACAGAGAGCCTTTTGTTTTGGAGGAACTGACCCCATGGGATTTGAAAGGCAAATACTTGACCTCAAAGAACAAACATAAAGAATTATGTGGGGGTTTTGTTGGGGTTTTTTTTAAACTCCTGCAAATATAAGGACCACACATAAAGATGCAGATCCTTGTGGCTTTCTTGATAAGGAGACGTGGCAGTCTGCCTCCTGATGCTCTGCAAAACCCTCTGATGGGCCACTCATTTTCAGTGCCCACACATGCAGGGAGCTGCAGTCAAAGTGGTTTAAAATAGGGCAGAGTGAGCGAAAACACCTTGCCTGCTTCCACAGGGTGATGTGGTTGCCTCCGGGACTTCAACTCTTGCCCTCTATCCTCCTCCCAACATTTTGCTTTTACCTTCTCCTTTATTGTCACTCTTTCTCCCCTCCCTTGAAAGAACAGCTCTCTCATTTCTACCTTCACAGCCCTGGGTGGCTCAAATTGCTGATGCATTGGGATGGACAGAGAATTTTAAAGGTGGGAGCCCCTTGGGTGCCAGTTCTGCATAGACATCAGCACTTCTTCCATGGCAATGATGTGGAGCTGGCTCCTCCCTGGATTGGGGGTAAAAGTTTGGAGGCTGTTTCTTTTAAAGAATGATCCCATGTGCGTTCCTCTTCGATTATGAGCTGAAATATCTTTTAAGGGGGGGGAAAAAAAAAAGGTTGTTCTTATTTTCTCTAGGATATGTTGCGTAGGAGTATAATAGGAGCATAATTACTTTAAATCAGACATAGACCATGAAGGAAACAGATGCTTATTTCTTTTAGAGATTAGACAACCTTGCAGAATGCCCAGTAGGAAATGGAGTAGAAAGCAGGCAATATATCTCATACCCATCAAGCAAATTAGAACATTGCTCAGGAAATAAGTAGATTTTATGACTGATGGAAAAAAATAAAAGCTTTCTTTTTTGTAAAATTTATTTAATGTAAGCTATAGCAAGATTTCATTCAAGTTTCTAGCCTCTCTAGTGATCACACTTTGGCCAGCTATGCCTTCTAGTTCTGCCTCGTGGTTTGAAAGAGGAGTAAGAAGGTTTGTTTTTTTTTTTCCTGAAATGCCACACAGCATCAATAGCACAACAAGAAGCAGCCTTTCCTGAACTTGACATTAGAGGATTTTGGAGTTCAGGGTTTCTTGAGAGCTGCTGGGGTCACCCCTTGCATGGCCTTCAAAGCCTAAATACCTGTGAAGTCCTGGGGCTGCTTCCCAGACTGGATCAGTCCCAAAAGCAGCATTTTTGCTATTGGAGTTGACTGTCTGTCATAAGACCAGCTTAGGAGAGGTGGGAACCTTACAGCATCCCTCTGGCTTCTGCTCAGTAGAGATTTTCTGGTTCATTAAAGCCTTGGCTCATTAATGGCCTGTGAGTGATTTCAGAGACTGGTGCGCTGAACTCCTGCACTTCAGGCCTGCAGCTTGTTAGTGTAATTTTCTAAAGATTAGCAAGCATTGATTCCACTGGGAAGCCTTGGGGAAATGCCCTTAATCTCTCCTGACTGCGGCGGCAGTGCCTGTTTACGGAGGGTGCCTACTGGGGTTCTCACTGCTGCTGGGGAGATGGGATTCTTAAGGAAATTTTTCCCTTTGGAAAAACGACATCAATTGCAATCGAGAACCATTAGCTGACTTCACGAGTCAGGCACTTCATTTTACTTTTCCCAGGTTGTCTGAGCCCTGGAGAACATCCACATAAGATAGATACTAACTCAGTTGTGGCTTCTGTTTCACTAGTGTAACTCCTGTTAACCTCAACAAGCTCAGACAGGTATGAATAGGGTGGAATTTCCTAGTGGAAGGATATCATGTATATTTTAACACGGGAGAGCTGTGTATGATTACACAGAAGAAAAAGAAAACCAACCTAGATAATTAAATTTCTTAGCCAAAAGGTGGAAAGCACAAAGATTAAGTAGAGGAGGTAATTCAGTGTTCTGGTTACAAACCAGAACATTCTTGGTCCAACTAATGAATGAATGAATGAATGCTGAGTCCTGGGCCAGTGTTCACAGATGAAATCTCACAGCACGTGGGTGGACAATAAAAAGCCTAACTCTACCTTGGGGCCACCAAAGGAAGAGCTTGGATGCTGGTTTATATTCTTAATAGCTTTTTATCAGTTCTGTAGGTACCATGGAGTTAGGGACGTGAATGCTGCCCTTCAGTGCCCTGTTCCTAAGGAACACACAATTATTCCCACTGATTTTCAGCTTTACACTGGTGTAAAGATAACAGAGCACTGCCCCAGGGAAAGCATTACCAGTTGTATGTCAGCAATCTCCAAAACCAGGAAACAGTGAAAGCTAGAAAGAGAAAAGCCAAGTGCCTAAAGACAGACAAATTGTTTGGATAGTCCAGGAATTGTTTTCTTATCTTTAGCTATGCTGGGGAAGTAGATTTGTTGGTCCTGACAAAAAGCCCTTTGTACATTGTAGGAGAAGGAGACCCTGGGGGACGAGAACAATGGGCTTCCTTTGACACAGAGATTGATTACCTTCAGGAAGTGCATGTGGATCGCTCTGAGTGATTGAATTCCAGTATTGCTTTTTCAGGATCATCTAATTATATTACAGACTCTATCATGGTCCTTTAAATGGCCACAATCTCTCGTACTGCAGTAATGAAATAAGCACTGCTTAAAATATTGTTTTACTTTCTTTTAAACAGGCTTAGCAGCTATCACTAGAGCATCTTGCTCTTTGGCAGTGAAGAGAGCTACAAGGATGTGTTGTAACATCCATGCAGGCAGGGTGCATCCATCCTTTCAGTTCCTATGCTTTAGAGCTCGCTAAATCAAGTTTGCAGGAGTCTGCAGGAGTAAGACAGCTCTGTGTTGCTCCTCACCGCTCACAGCCAGCAGCAAAACTGCTGCTGACAGACATACAAACAAGAGGAAACAACGGGGCAGTGCTGGGTACCCACTGCATCAGCAGTTGCATGGCCTTTGAGGATGTTACAGACACTCAGAGTTGGAATCACAGAATTGTAGGTATTGGAAGAGACCTCCAGAGATCATTGAGTCCAACCCGCTGCCAAAGCAGGGTCCCTAGGACAGGTCACACAGGTCAGCATCCAGACGGGGCTGGAATATCTCCAGAGAAGGAGACTCCACAACCGCCCTGGGCAGCCTGTCCCAGGGCTCTCTCATCAGAAAGTTCTTCCCCAGATTGGTGTGGAACTCCCTGTGCTCCAACTTGAGGCCATCACCCCTTGTCCTGTCCCCACAGACACTGAGAAGAGGCTGGCCATTTCCCCCTGTGTCCCACACTTCAGATATTTATAAACATTGATCATATCCCCTCTCAGTCTTCTTTTCTTAAGGCTGAACAGCCCCAGTTTACTCAGCCTTTCCTCACAGGGGAGATGCTCCAGGCCTTTAATTACCTTTGCAGCCTCCGCTGGACTCTTTCCAGGAGATCCCTGTCTGTTTTATACCAGGGAGCCCAGAACTGGGTACAGTACTCAAGAAGAGACATAACTGCCATAAATCTTAGAGTACTGAGGCCAGACACACCGACAGAAGCCACTGGCATGCAAGGAGCCTGGTGCTCCTCAGCTGGCCCGTGCTGCTTTAGGCCCCATGCAAACCTTTCTGAACGCGCCAGCAGAACACCCGCCTCGCTGCTCGGCCACACAGACCTGCTTCTTGTGATCTGGAGACTTCTTTCATACACAGCCCAGTTTAAGCCAGCTTGCCATTTCCCTTTTCCCCCCAGTATTTGTTTTTGGGGAAACGTCTGCCCCATAGCGGTGATGCTCAGGGAAGACCTTGAACACAGGCATCCTCCAGTGCTGGAGGGCTGTCCTCCCCACACAGCTGCTCCCCAGCATGCTGTGCAAGCAGGACCTTGTGACGCACAAGGGAGCTTCATGACTGTTTGCTTACAAACAGTAATTTATGGGAGACTTCCCTTTTCTGTCATCAGTGCTAGACCTGGAGGAAAGCTCCTGGAGGAAAGTCATCCGTGGTTGATGTGTGTGCAGCCCTTTGAGGCTGAGCTACCAAGGACACGCTTCCTGCACAGATGCTGGGTGGTTTTTTTTTGTTTAAAGTGATGAATTCCAGAGATCACAGAAGCTAGAAAACTATCAACAAATAGCTCGTGGCTCTGGGAAAGAAAAGGCAGCTGCTGGGAGCACCTCTCCCTGTGGGACCCTTGCCGTGATGTCTACCTTGGGCAGAGAGTCACCAAGGAAGAATGGCATTTCAGTGCAGGAGCTTGCTCCCACGTGGAGGTCACTGAGAGCAAAGGAAGAGACCTTTGGGCTCCCTGTGTTTTAAAAGTTTGGGAATAAATACTGTGGGAGTGGTTTACAAAAGATGCTGTACTAAAACCACAACTCAAATTGCCAGAAATTCCTCCCCACCACAGCTTCCTTGAACCCATTGCAATGTGTCACAGTCTAATTAAGTTCCATTTTTTCTGATTTTGTGCAAAAAAAGGGTTGTGACAGCATTAGAGCTGTCCTGTTCTTCTGTGAGAGCAGGGATGGGTTCCATGTGTAAATCATTCCTCCTCTCAAACTGACCTTTTGCTCGGGTGGATTAAAATCTCAGCTTTATTTACAAACATAGGCTTACTGAATAAACTATTGAGGCCTGTAACTGCTGATCAATGTTAAGGTCGCCTGAAACATCAAAGCAAAGGCAATTTATGAGGGAGGGCTGGAAAAAACATGTCAAGTCGCCTCTCTTCCCTTCTAGCTGTGTGCAGCAGCGATGGCTCAATCAGTTCAGCCTCGGTGAGTGTATTTTAGAAGTATGGGTTGCAACTTTTACGGGCTGAAGATTAAATACCAAATGTAGTCTTGATGGCAGTGAGCACAAATCTCCTGATTCCTCAGAGCTACAATGCCATTTACTTCTGTAAGGTGAATAAATACAGCAGTGCAGATACAGGAGGCGGTGAGGTGGTTAGACCTGGGCTTTGAAGCATCAGGGTTGGATCGATGTTGAAGGCACTGCGTTAGCTCAGCCCTCTGGGCTGTCTTACTCCAGCAATTAAAGTCACTGGCACAAGAAGTCAAAATAGCTTTATCAATATCATCAAAATGATATAAAATCCCTGCTCTTTTGTACCTTCAAGTTGGCAGAGAGAACTCTTGGAACCCCTCAGCCCTAGGACCTAAATCAAAGATGCCCCCTTGAGATTATTTCCCTCAGCTTTCCCAGGTTGCAGATCCCACAAATAAAACATCAGGCAGGATTTTTCTCCTATCAGTTTAGAGTTCCCTCAGTGCTAGTTGAATAAAAAAGTAGTTTGTTGCTTTTAGTTTAATTTTTCTTTTTTTCTTCTTTTTTTTCCCTAGCAGAAAAGATTAGAAGGAGCAATTCATTTTCCTGATAAAGTATTTAACAGAACACCCCTAGTCAAAAATCGGGGTGCTTGCAATAGATTTCAGATTCACACAAGCAACTGCTCTCCATTTTTCTTGCAAAAACCCAAATAAATATGCAAATCAAAGCTATCAGTGGCTTAGATTCCCATCAGAAACCATAAATAAGCACGCAGTTTATGTAGAGGAAACACATTTTGGAAAAAATTCTAGCTTTCAAAAAGGCTACAAAAGAGTGCAAAAGGAGAGGAAAACAGGCACAGTTTCCTCTTGCCCCTACTCCTTTCATCATATTTTACCTTGACATTTGCCATTTATCAGACAAATGATTTGCACCAAAATTGGAATATTTCCATTGATGAGAGAGGATGTGCACAGTTCAGAAGAATACTTTTGAGGGAGGTTCCTTTCTTCCTTGCCTGCTGACCTCAGAAGACTATTTTCCACAGTGCATGGCATTCAAATATAGCATGCAGGATATGCTTGGCTAAATATAGCAACCCAAAGCAAAAAGGGCATTTTTTATAAAAATATACCAAGACATCAATTTCCCCAGGCACAACAGCCTTTCAGATTTGTTTTGCAATCAAGAAAAAGTTTGGACAAATTAGTTGGCAAACTCATTCTTACACTGCTGACCACTGGATGTAATGTTTCGTGGTCTCTCTAGTTCTTTGCCACTGGGCAAATAGCTCGTTCTGGAAGAGAATGCTGCATTTCTGTTGTTAATTATGTGAGGGAGCTGAGCCTAGCAGATCTAGAGTCAGTTCAGAGCCTTTACCTCTGTCAAAATCTGTGTTTGTTGTAGAGCTGCTTCCTGGCACCTGGGGGTTGGTGTTCGATCCCCCAGGGATGTTCTATTCCCCAGTTACTGGTAGGGTAGATGTTCAATTCCCCAATTACCGGTGGGAAGAGCAGTCTGTTTTGCTAGCAACCACAAGTTCCACATCGCTTCCAACCTTTAACATCCTCCCCTCAAGTCCCTGCACTACCATGCACCTCAGGTCCCTTTGTCAGCTGTGTATCTTCCTTTGAACTTAGGCCCAGCCATAGTGAGAGAAAATGAGCCTGTGACCTCATGGAGCCACATGCAATTCCTTACAACTTTCTCCAAAACCCTTAGCTACATCCTGGTCTTGCCTTTTGGACTAATGTCCCACCTTAGGTCCTTCTGTCTCCATGACATAAAGGGTCTCCACCTCTTCCTGTGAAGACTGTTGGCTTTTTTTCACTTTTCTAAAGCAGTCTCTCAAAAAATACCTTACCCAAATTATAAACCCAGAGCATTTCAGTAATCTGCAGATGAAGGTCACTCAGAAGCATATCAAAGCACTGCATTTGGTTTGCGCAAGGCTTTAAGCATGTACTTAACCTTAAATGAGTAAGTCTGATAGAAGGAGGGCTCGTCTGCTTACATTTACACATGGGTTGTAGGGTTTTTCTGGTTTGGGACCTTGGACCACAAAGCACACAGAGAAGATCTGCCAGGCTCCAGAGGAACCACAAGAGCAAATTTAATCTCCTTAGAAATGTGCAGCTGACTTGATACAGATTTTCCGGTGCACAGTTCAAAGACAGAGCAGCACACTGGGCTAGCACGTGTCTCAGTGAGCCAGAGAGATGGAGAAAAATGGTACAAAGGAAAACAATGAATGAGGTTTGCAGTTCTGGAAGAGTCCCTGCACTTGGTAAAGAGCCTCTGCCTGTAGTGAGGACAGGGGAATGAAGGAATTTTGTTGCTGTCTTGTGACTGTTTCAGACAAACCCTCCAAAACTGCTACAACTACTGGCCTGAGCAGCTTGCTGCCAACTTCTTTCACCTCCTCAGAGAGAACGAGTTATTTTAGCCTTCTGGGAGGAATGGTTAGGCAGAATTGATTCCAGATGGGAGAGGATGGGATGGCTTTTGTATTCCCACCATCTGTATGGCATATATGGCACAGGACAATCCAAAAGGCTTAGGGAATTAGGTGACAAGCTGTGTGGCTCTCTGAGGTTGCTGTTGAAATCAAAGAAGAAAGAACAAAGCTGGCTTTGAGGCCTGTGAGCTGTTGGGAGAGTCTCTGCTGCAGGCATGGGCCACGCTGCATTGCGCCTCGCACAAAGGAGTCCCAGACACACGCTCTCGGTAACATAACTTCAGAGGACAGGACCATCAGCCTCTCTTCTTCTCACAGGGTATAACTCTGTGTCTACCTGGACTGCTTGATGTAGGGAAAAAAGGAGCAGGGTTTGTGGGAGAACTTCAATGGCAAAACAGAAATGTGCTCAGAGCAAGAACGTGAAGATTCAGTGGTTCTGTGAGCTGTCATGAACCAGGGATCTGTATCCTTCCTGGACAAGACCTTGACAGCAATCAACCACCAGAAAAATGAAGACAACTGTTGGCAGCAGGATTTAGGATCTCTTCAATGCGGTGCTTGGTTTTATTTCTGTGTCTGGCTGTCATCTGCTGGGACAAGAGCTGGGAGAAGTGAAACAGAATCCAATTCTCGTTGCATTTTCCACAGTAGAAGCAAATCTGGTTTGCTCCCTGAGATGAGATTGTACGCTCTGCAGAATAACTGCTCTGTCCTCTGTCTGTCCCCCATCCCCAAACCCTTGGAACTCCTCTAAAAGGTTAAATACAGTTCTGCTTTGACCTGAACAAAACAAGATGTGTCTAACGGATTTTTAAGGATTAACTTTTCCAAGGTGCATTATTTAACTCATTACTGCAGTGCTCAGCTGAACTGTCAGATTTGGTCACTGTTGTGACACTTGGAATAATCTCCAATTAGACACAACGGATTCTGCTGGAAAACCAGACATAAATCAGGTGGTGCCGAGCACTGAAGCTAAAGGGGCAGACTAAGCAAAACACATGCTCAAGGGTCCCCTGCCACTCTGCATGACTAGACATGATGAGATTTGCCGGGAGGTATGCGATGTGGGCCAGCAGTGAAGTGTACATGATGAGATTTGCTGGGAGGTATGTGATGTGGGTCAGCAGTGAAGGGTAGGTATCAAATTCTTGGCACACTTACCTTGCAATGCAAGGAGACCCAAGGAAATTCCTTGGCTTTGTACTACTACAGCAGGCACTGTCTTAAGGGCAAGCATCAGTGGTCCCCGGCTTTCTGCTGGTTCCATGGAAAACAGCTTCTGCAATGTTTCAACGATCTCTTTGCATCAGTGATGCAGTCTTTGTCAGTACTAGAGGGCATCAAGTGGCACAGAAGCATCTGGTTGTTTGAAATAAAACAAGATTTGAGAGGCAGCAGCTCCCCAGCACAGAAATGACACTGTGAGTTATTCAGGCTGCAAAGGGGCACCCCAAAGAATGCAGAGCTGCAAAGGGTATGTACAGGGTGGGATAATGCACCCACAACTGAGGCTGGTTTACAGAGCTATACAGGACCATTTAGTTCTGAGTGGTTAATAGGACAATCCCTGCTTTATCCTAGACTCCACTGTAATTTTCAGTTTACAAATTGAGACTGTTTATCCTGAAACTTCCAGGACTCCATACTGCAGGGTTGGGGTTTTGTGATTCTGTACTTAGCCCTCACGTAAAAAGGCACCGCAGGAATAGGTAATAGAGTTCTCACCTCAGAGCATCCAGCTGCCCTCCCACTCAGTCCTGCAGTATATTGAGGTCTCGTCTCATAGTGCAAGGGAGCAACAGAGCAAGGAAGCACAACTCACCCAAGATCTGGTACTGGAGGTACAAGGCCTATTCCCATTAAACATGAGTCCTCACCTTAAAATAAGTATTATTTCACAGTCTCAAAGAAGCCCTGCTGTTGCAGACACCAATCCTAATCAATGCCCCTAGTCCTAATCAAGGTCAACATGAGCTTTATCTGAAACCCAGAAAGGTGATGATCAGGTATTTTCATATTTCTTTGCAAACTCTCCCCTCCCCCATGAGGAAAACATGTTTAGCAAATACCTCTGCTGACATGAAGCATTTTTTACCGTTTGTGTTAAATACATTTCACAGCTGTAATTAGCTACATGTTTCCCTAGCAGGAAATGGTAAGCTGTTAAAACTATGGCACTGAAATATCCTTCACTTGCTGCTTTTCTGCAGATGATTTCATTTCTGTTCTTCTGCCTTTTCCCATTGAGGGGTTTCAACAGAGATGTTTATGGAGCAGCACAGGCTGAACTTCTGCACCAGAGAAGTGCTGTTTGCAGGTCCCACTGTCCTGCTGTGTGTGCCCACATCTCCCTGAGCCAACAGCCCTGCACCATTCCCACCCTGGCCCTCCCCACACCGTCCCTTCCAAAGAGGGCTGTCACTCCATGCTCCCTCCATCCCTTCTTGCCTCCAATCCTGATGCCTTCATTTAGTATCTCAGTTCCCCATCCTACATTCACTATCTTGCCCCAGTCTACCATTCCTCCGTCTCCAGAAGGAAAACTATACCTATTTCCAAAACCCACAACCTCTGGACACCTTGGGTGCCCACATCCCCAGGGTTTTGGCTCTCAGGTGTCCTGGTGCTTTCCTGTCACCTACAACTCAACAGGTCAACAGCCTTTCAATTTCTGGTATCGTGTCTGTAGCCGGAAAAACGAAGAACAGGGAGAAGGGCAGCAAGCAGCAAGCCCTTTTAATTAGTGTGAGTTCAAAGCAATATGCGCAGAGGATAATGAAGATGATGTACTGCTCATTTTAGTTCAGGGCCACGTTGAAATAAACTGAGCCATTTAATTAATGAACATACTTAAACCAAGGAATAGAGGGATAAAAATCACTGAGAGGTGCAGTTATTTTGACAGATGCAGCAAACAAGGCCCTGTAATTCCTTGTGGAAGGCTTGTGCTGAGCTGATGTTAATGCAGCAGTTCCACAAACAGGCTCTTCCTGGGCACTCTTGTACCTTGATTGGGGGAGGTGGAGTTGGTCTTTCCCCAGGACTTCATTGAGGGACTGTGTCATACGATCATACATAAAATGGGGGAAGAATGACCATTGCAGTTTGGGTTAGTGAGCTGAGATGGGACTTTGACTGTTTGCTTGAGCTCCTGGCTGTACTGCTGTGGAACAGAATCACAGAATTGAAGGGGTTGGAAGGGACCTCAAAAGATTATCGAGTCCAACCTGCAAAAAGTCCAACACATGAAAGATATCTGAGCAGACACAAACATGACCTACAACCATCCCAGTGATGGTGGATGCTGAAGTACCTCCACGGTGTCACGGTGTGACAAATAAACAAGGGCTTATCTATCCTTTGAGTCAAAGGTGATCACCCCAGTTCTATAACTCTCTGCCACTGCAGATTTAGAACTGTGTGTCCAGAGAATCAAACTCTTCCTCAAAACAATTATCCACAATTCATGTTGTCTCTAGCTTCTAATCCTTTACATAAGTCAAAACACGTATTTTTAATTTTTTTTTTTTGTTCAGAGTACCCTAGATTGCTAGACAAAGTGGAGAATAAACCCTTACATTCCCTGAAATCCACCTGTTCTGAGGGTCTAGCTTTAAACTCGAAACCAGCCTTGCTTTGTGCAAGTGCCAATCACAAGCTCTTGTAGCAGGGACCTCAAAGTCAGGGCTCAAACTTTCTTGAGAAGTTTGCCATTTCAGGATGACTATGGGGGGGGGAGGGGGGAGTGTTCATTTTGAGTGAGGTCTGATCTTGTCTGGAAATTAAATCTATTTACACAAACACTTTGCAGCTTACCAGCTATGGTTAAATCTCTTGTAACCCCCCCAGCGTTATCACACCTGTTTGTGTAAGCTACTGGAAGTCACAAACCCACATCTAACTTCAAAACTCATTTGAACTTTCCTATTTGCTAGCATCCTATCTTTTCTGATGCTTCATTTCTTCCATTTCCAGTTACAACTGACTGTTCCATTACTTCAGGACCATCAAATATTGCAAAAGATGAATTACACAGAAATAGATGTTTGGTACTTCGTTAATACCACTCAGCAGTTACAATCCAGCAAGCATTCTGAAGAACTCTAAAAGCCACTCAGAAAAATAGATAACATTCATTTAATTCATTTTAGTGATGCTGTTTGTGTCATCCTCAAATGTCATAGCATTTTCTCTTCTTTTAAAGGCAATTGACAATCTGACTGCAATTCTGTTAGCCATTTTGCTACAACTGTTGATTTAACTTGAAAGGATGAGTGTTTTTATTGTGCAGAAAAGGTCACAACAGAAACAGCCTTGCTCCAGAACACAAGGATCCTCCACCTCTGAAAGCAAGGCATGGCATTGTAAACTAGAACCAGCCTGGGGTCTCAGCCCCACTTTGGAATTAGATTGGGAGAGGCCTTTGCAGAGACATTCAAGAGTGTCTGAATAATGTTTTAACAATGCAGCTCTGCCAATCAAAATAAAACACATTTTAAATGAAGATGGTGCAAAGTTCATATGTACCATGATTTTGCTAATGGAAGGAAGATGTACAGTCCTTGCTGCCTAAGTTGCCTGTGTGATGACTTGTGAGAACACCTGGATATACCAGCTGAGATTAAGGAGCTATCTGAGAACGCCTGCTTCCCAAAGTCCCACAGTGTGGAGACTGGGTCCTCAGCAACACCTAAAGGCCCAACACTCCTTAGCCATGACTCAGCTCTACAGATTGGTTTCTGCTTTGCTGCACTACTTGCCAGTGCAGACACTACGAAGTACCTGTGACACCATCTATTTCCCTGCCCTTTATGGCACTGATTAATGTCAGCTAAAAGCTTTCCACTGACTTTCGCATCCCATTGACAACTTCTGATTCACATTTGTCTCCAGAGAGAGAAACCACATGTTCTACAGAAGAAAATGTGATAGATGAAGGGCAGTGGGATTTTTTATTTTTATCACATGCTGGTTCTTCTGAATGTATAACCTGATGTTGATGTATTGCCATTTTTACCACCGAATACCCATTTGAGAATAGAAGACACTACACAGACATTAGGAGACCTCTGAACATCAGCTGGATACACGAACTGCTTAAGACTATGAACTCTTGCCCAGAAAATTGCACAGCCTCCCCTACATTAAAGAAACATCTACCCATATTTCAATGATAGCCAGAAACAGTACCCTGAGAGCAGTTACAGCTACTGTGTTAACACAATATCATAAAAAACTCACTTAGGACAAAATTCTGCAACATCCAATACGCTTCCCCATGAACAGTCCCACTACCATTGAGATGACAGGACTGTTCTTCCAATGACCATGCAGGGATGTTCCACAGAGTGTTCCAGGCACTGTCATCTTAAGCAATCTTTTCTTAGAGATATAAATAGTTGTATAAATGAGAAGGAATTACTGAATAGGTTTTAATTAGCCAGACGAAGCGCTACAGTTTCACAGATTCACAGAGCTGTCGAGGTTGGAAGTGGCCTCCAGAGCTCATCAGGTCCAACCCCCTGCCAAAGCAGGGTCCCTAGGACAGGTCAGTGTCCAGATGGGTCTTGAATATCTCCAGAGGAGACTCCACAACCCCGGTGGGTTTGAGGGCACACACATTCTTTCCATTGATGATGTAAATGAGCACTCACATTCAAAGCATAATCAGAAAAAAATACGATGTACACAGAGTACAGGAAAAGCACTTCAGAAAGAGGTCATAGGAAACAAAATATTTATTAAGTCTCAGAGAAACTTACTGGTGGGACATGTCTGACTCCCAGCATCACCCAGGAAATACCCTCTTCCAGGCTCCTTGGCGCCAGCAGAGACTTTCCAAGAATATTCTTAGTCTTAACATAACATTTCTGCTCTTCAAATTAATCTGCTTCTCACAGGTTTTCTCATCACCCTACAAGGAGATGCACCTGAGACCATCATCTCCAAGTATAACATGGGAGCAGCTGACAGGGACCCATTAAAACCTACATAAAAAAACAACCAAGGCGACAGACAGCATGGTGCCATGACACAGACCTGATTACATCCTTTTTTGTCTGCAGCAAACCTTACAGATGAAACAAGAAGGTATCTAGTCCAAAATCACTGATGAAAAAGAAAGGTGAAACACAGCTGGAAACATCTCCTTCATTGCAGTTCTACTGTGAGCAAAGGGGAAAATCAAGAAAACAAATTTTGGTGTGGTCTGGATCAGCCCTGTCAGCCTGGTGCATCACGTGGGTTGTCACTACTGGAATATTCATTGTACATCCCATTATACATACCGGTTTATACAGACAGGCTTTTGGGCACACGTGTTTTAATCCAAACTGCAGTTTTATAGTAGAGTTTTAGCAGCTTAGGGGAGAGAGAAATCAAAAGAAGTGGAAAATACGTCGCTGTGGAAGCCCAGCATTTCAAGAACTTCTGTTTGCAACTAAGTATAGAAATAAACAACTTCTTGTAGATGCTGCCCTCATGCTGCCTTTTAATTGAACTACATAGATCAAGGAGTGCTATAGGGATGAGGAAAACCAACCAGTGGGGAATTCAAATGAGTTTTAGGAAGGAATTAGGACGGTTCAAACCAAGCCAGGACACAGCTATAAATACCACAGATCTGAGCACAGGGGTATCATGGATTTGCACAGATATTGCAGCAGTTTTTACAGACGCTGGTGCAGATCATCCCCTCCAAGCCAGACCCTACATCCCTTTCTCGCTTCTCGTATGTGTTTTGGATGCAATTAAGGATCCCTCTTGCACGAGCCCCCATTCCCATCACAACATCTGTGTGTGTGGTCAACACCTAGGGAGGTAAGTCCAGCCAGGATTGCCCAGGATCCCTGGCTTTTATAGGAACCTCTGAGCCCTTCTCATTTGGGACTGATCATTCTTCTTCGTTAGACCCAAACACACATTCTTAAAAGACTCTGCCTTCAACGAAGGCTGGCAGACCTTCTGAACCTTTCACCCAGGGCAAGAGGAAAGCACAATGTTGTTTTCTAATAAACTACTCACTGTTACAGCAAACTTTGTTAGTCTCAAGGTCAGCTCCTTCTTCCCACCTCCTCCCACCTCACCAAGCTGTTTCATTCAGCAGCTTCTTCTGCTTGTCACGCTGAGCTGATGAGATAAAAAACTGAAATAGCTACTTCACCTGCCCAGTGCCACAAGGCCTGAGCTCTCAACTGATGATCCCAGATAATAAATAATAACGACCATCCTCAGAAAAGCCCCAAACCCAAAAAGCAAAAACTGAATTCCACTGAAGTCAATGGGAGCTTTGCCAGAAACTTCAACCCTGTCAAGACTTCATCCAACATTTCTTTCACATTAGATTTAATTAGTGGTTGGTAATGAGGGACTCTTAAAATTCTCTACAACTGGGGAAAGAGAAACATGATTAGATTAGAGTGTACAGTTATAATTCACAAATTGGATTGTTAGAACTAGTTTTCTTCTGCTTTTTTTCCCCTTCTTTGCCAGGAATAACACAATTAAACTCAGCGTCTCTGCACATAATTCAGTCAGGAGTGACTAAAGTAAGGTGGTGTTGAAGAAACCTGCTGCAGACCACTGAAATGGAGGGTTCTCTGATGTAAGGTTCTTATTCCAGGGTCGATGAAAGTCAGAACACTTCACACATAGTACTTTGCAGAAGATTACAAATTAACCATGAGGCATCCATGAACATGCCTCCAGATGTAAGTTACATCAATAGGAGGCATCAGGTTTGTGTGGCAAGGTTTTTGGTAGCTGGGGAAGCTACAGGGGTGGCTTCTGTGAAAAGCTGCTAGCAGTTTCCCCCAAGTCCGATAAAGCCAAAGCCAGTTGGCTCCAAGATGGACCCACTGCTCGCCAAGAGCCCATCATTGATGGTGCTGGCACCTCTGGGATAACTGAGTTAAGAAGGAAAAAAAAAACCCTCCAAGATCAATTGCAACCCATGGGACGGACTCCCATTGGAGAAGTTCATGGAGGACCCTCTCCTGTGGGAGGGCCTTCTTGCTGGAGCAAAGTAGAAGTGTGAGGAGTCCTCTCCCTGAGGAGGAAGGAGCAGCAGAGACAACATGAGATGAACAGACCCCAATCCCCATTCCCCATCACCCTGTGCTGCTCAGGGTGGGAGGGAGAGAAAGGGGAGTGAAGTTGAGCCTGGGAAGAAGGGAGGGGTAGAGGGAGGTGTTTTCAGATTTGGTTTTATTTCTCACTTGATTGGTAATAAATTAAATTAATTTTCCCAAGTTGAGTCTGTTTGGCCCAGGATGGCAATTAGTGAGTGATCTCTCCCTGCCCTTACCTCGACCCATGAGTTTTTTGTTATACTTTCTCTCCCCTGTGCAGCTGAGGAGGGGAGGGATAGAGCAGCTTTGGTGGGCACCTGGCCTCCAGCCAGGGTCAACCCACCACAAGAGAATGAGTCAAACAGTAAACACCTCTTTTCTTCCATCAGGTTAGTGAATACAGACCATCTTGCCAAGTGTCCTCAGTGGAATCAAATGAGTTTGTGCTCCTGGGCAATGTGCACCCTCAGGAAATCTCAGCTGCGACAACATCAGAAACATGTCCCAGGACAGGACCCGCAGAATCCAAGGTGGTGACACACACTCTGCAATGCCAGGCCACACTGCTGCCTGCTCAGTCCCACTCATGGACTGGCTCAGCCCTAATAGCAAGGCGAGTCAAGCCTTCCATTCATTTATCAGGACACTGAATTCCCTTTTGCTTTACTGAGTCTGACAGACCTGACTGCTGAGGACCTCTAGGTATTAGAAACCAAACAGAAGACACTTATTTTCTGACACTAAGCTGCAGTAAAAATGTATGAATACACACCCAGATGTTACACTGGAGCAACAGTTGTGGTTGTTCCTGTAAAAGGAATGGCTTTGCAGGTCCACGCAAGGATGTCCATCCATTAGGGAAGGAATAAATAACAGTAGCCTGGGGTGGCATGGCCGGTACAAAAGATGCTCAAGCCCAACAAGAAGACTGCAGGCATTTGAATAGGGAAAATGGGGTGACAGAGGAAGTTCAGAAATCTGGCAGGCAATTTTCATATTTCTTGGGAAGAAAATACAAAAAACCCAACCCAGTTCACATATTATTTCAGGATTCCATGGGAAGATTCCACAGGAGGATTCCACAGGAAGCTGTTTCTTTGATTTCCTAAGCAAGAATTTCTTGGTCACATCAAGCTCCTTTAATATTCCAGGGCAGAAAAGAACAAAGACTGGAAGCTGAGCTCAACATAATACTGTGACATAAACAGGGAGTCAGACACTAGCTGTAATAATGGCTGGAAATGTGGGGTTTTATTTCCATTTGCTCTCCTGACTAAGTGCTCTCTGGTTTTCATTAACATTTGGAAGAAATCATGCCGACTCCAAACCGATTAGAAGGGGAAGCCAGTAAATGTAACATGGATTATAGGATCACTGTCAGGATTAAGCTGACCAGAGAATGGCTACAACCTTCACTTTCACAGAATACAATGGCTTCCATTTGTGAATGCAAACGAGTGAACAGCACAGTTACAGCTTTATTATTTTACCCAGGACTATTTTTTTCTTTCACTTCTCAGAAGATTATGACTTTTGCTTAGAATTATAAGCAATAAAAATGAGTAGGCTGTGAAATCCAGTGATCTGGATGGGGTTACCCCCAACCTGATTCAAACCAGCAAATGTTCATGATCCCTGGCCACAAACAACAGAGACAAAGTACCACAGCCAGAGGTTTGCTGCAGTCCTGAGCAGGACAGACACTCACAGACTTCCATGCTCACAGGATGCAGAAGAAGGATGACCATATAGGCAATGTCCCCCAGAGAGAATTGACATTTTAAGAGTGTTACTGCCCTTCAAATATCCTTTGCTATATCTGTGGAGGTGTGGAAAGCCTGCATTCACTTCACTATCCAGCCTAGAATAAGAAGTATTGAGTTTCTAACCTGCTTTCACTCAGTTAAAACCAAAATGAGCAATGACATTCAGCATAACCATAAGATCAAATGTCATAAAATGCCCACTGCCTTAATTTTGCCTTGAAGGTATCACATTTTCATCCTCATCAAGGACTAACTGCTCATACCTACCAATGTCACTTCCATAGGGGGAACAAAGTTGACTTTGCATTTTAGAACACAACCTGAGAGGCAGTCAGTGATGCTAAAGAAAACTGTGTAGGCAATTTAATACAATCAGGCTCCCACACAATTTACATGAGCCTGTCACTGGCATCCCCTGAAATCTCACTAAAGCTACAGAATGGTGACTGACCCTGTATAAACCTTTTTCTGCTTACAAAATACTTAGCAAATGTAAGTTTGCAATGAAAAGACTCATCTCACTTCTCAAAAATGCTTCTGGAAATAGGCAGCCTTCAGAAACCAAGGTGATACTTTCTGCTCTGAGACTGACAAGCAGCCAGACAAATGTAATTCTACTATTTTGTGTTGTTACTAGAAGGAGGCACTCTGGTACTCAGGCTTCCCTGGAATTCTTGATGGCAACACAAAATCTGGGGACTTGATCCTTAAATACACTACAAATCACATCAAACTGTTCTGGGCAAATTGAAATATATTTCTGAGAAAGCCACCCCATAAATATATATATATATAATATAAAGTTCCTCCCTGTACAAAACTGATATATATTCATAAAACTGAATTCATTCACTTGGGGAACGTTGAATATATAGCCTGTACATACCAGAGCCTTTCTCTTTCCTGGACCCTCGAGCACCCAGAGGAGCTGTATATATAATTTTACTGATTCAATAATATTGTATTACATTATATTATAGAATTGTGCTCTGTTGCTGTCTGGCCAGGCTGGATGATCCAGAGGGAGTGAATCTCTGCAGAGCCTATTTCTGTTCCAAGCAGAGGAACAGAGCTGTTAAAAATTAAGTGCTGCCGGTGTGCCGGCTTTTTCTCAGGATCCACTTCTGAGAACAAAGATGTTTCCCTCCAGCAGCAGGGCAGAGAGTCTGAAACTTGAACAATTACTCCTTCTTTTCTCCAGGACTTTTTCATTCCGGTGTAAGAGCATGTCTCTCTTCCCAATTCCTTTTAACTTCTCCCACAGCAATCACATCTTCTAATGGAAGTGATGCCAAAACTCCTGGGAGCGTGAGCATGGCCAAAAGAATATAAATCCTTCTCCCACTTTCTCTCTTAATCTCCACTAAATCCCCTTACATTATGCTGAATTAGATAACAGGGAGGGCATTAATATTTCTGCAGATAAGAAATAAGCTGTTCTCAGTTAAACAGCCCCTATTATTTATATCTATGTGAGCAACAACCAGGGTTTAGAAGATGCTGCATCCCTGGCTTTTATTTTTTCCCCCAAAACCATTTGCATATTTCAAATAAACTTGTGAAGCTGGGGACAGAAGTTATTAGAGTAATGGGAAAAGCCTGATGGAACAAAGCTGATCCAGAACGTGGATTGAGGAATATTATATAACTATAAAATGTTTCCCAAAAGCAAGTGAATACTGCCCTGAATCTGCGGAGATGACATCACCACCTCCTAAGAACTTAATTCCCACAGATCCATTGTATCTTATTATTATTTACAGGGAAAGCACTGAGTGAGATTGTCTCCAAATCACACGCTGGGAGCAGCCATTAGGCTTAGGAAGTGCCACTGCTGGTAATGGCTTCAGGAACTGGGTCTGGGGCTTCTTTATCATCATCCATGCTGCTGAGATGAGACGTGGATCCCCTTCGCATCCACCCACTCCTGCAATGAGGGAGGCACTGACTGTTATTGATTGGTAGGGGTTTTTTTTTGGAGCAGGAGAGAGAATCTGAATGAAGGCGGAAAAGGGTCTTTAAATGCTTTGTCCAAACCAGAGATGGGAGCATTAAAAACCCAGTTAGAAAAGTTCATTTTTTATTCTCACTTGAGCTGAAAGTTCAGTCTGATCTAAGCATGGATGGCATAACCCCAGGTAAAACAAAATCCACGTAGCAATTCAGCAGGAACTCTTGGTGAACCAATTACCAAATAAACTGCCTGAATCTGCATTTCTAAGGGATGGGTCTGATTGTCCAGCAGTTAAATTAATGGCCAGTTGAAAGCTCAGTGCTCCAATGATTTAACAGAATATTAATTCGCCATCAGTAAACACATAACAAGAGGAGTTAGATGAGAATTCCCTTGTAGCTATTGCAATTAGTAAGATCTGGGCAAAATACCTGTAGTAATTTCTTTGATGAATGAAACTTTTCCTCCTTGGCAGAGAGCACGAGTTGTAATTTTTCTGAGTGTGCCTATTATTTTAAATTGTTTGTTCTATCGTTGTCTCAGCAAATGAAGGAAATAGGTTGTTAGGATATAAATACCTGTGGTTATTCAATCAGTATGGTAAATCACAAAAAGGGAGTAATTTTCTGCTCCTCAGTGGAATTCTACTTTCCCCCTGCAGTATTTGCTCACTGTACTCTCTCAGAATAGAACTTTTGTAAAATAAGCATGAAGAAGAAACAGAAATAAGCAGAATAAAGGGTTCCCAGGCAGTGCTGCAGACTTTAATTCCTGGTCAGCTAGCTACTGCACCGAGTAGTCCTGCTGCCGAGTCCTGCTTCACGCTATGAACTGAATCCACTACCCTTAGCCTGCCTCATGCATCCAGCTACTTCTTCCCCTCAGTCATGCCTGTTGTCCAAGATATGAACCTGCAAACTTCCCACTATACCTGCAACTTCAACAAACTCCATATAAATCCAACTGCAAAGATTTCACAGCATCAGGCAGGGAGATCATGTTAATAATTTACATCTACGGTGTTTAAGCCGCATAAATCTCTGTGGTATTGATTATGTGCTCAGCTCCGGCTTCAAACATCACCATGCAAGGGAGCACAAAGCCAGACGAGCAGAAGGAAGGGGTTTTTTAACTTGCCTCCTCCCAAACACTGCCCTCTCCCTTCCCTAGACGAGTCTGGCCATATAATCGATTGTGACCAAGCCCCGGAGAAGCTTTTTGTGTAGCCAAGTGAAGAAATAGCCTGACAGACTGCTCCCTGTGTCTAATCCTGCAAATCAGGACCAATAATCGTCTTAACCCTTCGGCAGATCTATTTTTAATGAGTGCCACCCACTAGCTGACTTTCAGCTCCTGATTCCAGATGTGAAGCTATTGGCTGGTGGCTAATACTGGACTTTCACTGGGACCGTATAATCCGTCAGGATTATTCAGTGAGATGCTTCCCTCTTCTTCTTACATAACCAAGGGGACCTTTCTTCTTCCTCATCAGAACTGAGTGTTTTCTAAATTCAGGCCAGAAAAGCTGTTCTCCAAACTCACCCACTGCACACTGATATTTATCCATTTAGAAATACAACATACCAAACTCAGATCACTAGTTTTAGGGCTTTCTTCTTTCCACTAACTGCAAGTAGATCTCAAATAATAATAGTAATATGTTCAAATTTTCACTAGATTCAAATTTTCCTCAGGAAAAAAACCCAAAAAACAAATGAAAACAAATTTAAATCATAACCCAAACCTTATATAACTCTTCAGGATATGATGATTCACAGCACAATCGCTTGGGATGACAACCGCGTTCTGAAAGATACACATGTAGACATTAATGTTGTCTGCCAGAATATCAATTTTCTTTGAAACATATAAACTCACACTGCCTTCCTGCGACTGAAGGAAGAAATCTGTCAATGTTTTTAAAGTTCAATATGAAATACCTCCGTTGCGACAAGAACTGAGTGGGAAGATTTTTTTCCTGTTCCCTGAAGAACTGTAAGATTTTGGAAATGTTTCATGTTGTGCATCAGGACAATCTATCAACACTTTGAAAATCTTCAAGGCACAGAAATCAGATTTCTTGTCATCGGTTCTGTGCAGCTCAAAAGTTTCATTCCTGTAACTTGAAATATTTTGTTTTCTTATTTGAAGCATTTAAATTTGGGGTTTATTCCTATTTGAAGCACTTAAATTTTTTGAGCTGGGGATATTATCCAAATTAATAAAATGAAAAATTGATGGCATCTTGAAAAACACCACTTATATTGAAAATTACCTAAAAGAAAAATTGAGTAATTCCTTAAAAATGTTATAATTTACCAAAGGAAAAAATCTATTAACTTAAGGTGACTTTTTTTTTTTAAGGAATCAATAGATCTATGGATTCAGTTACCTGTACTATAGTGTCTGAATTAAACTAGCTAACTTGAATAAGAGCCAGGGAGAACTATGATGCTGTGGCATTGTATTACCTGGGCAATATCCAGGGGAAGGCAGGGAACATCGGAGGGCAGCTGGCTGTGTTATCTGTCTATGTAGCAGACATATGTTTCTACCCAGGAATTGTACAAATATTAAATATTCTCACAGTTTAAGGAAAAAAACTGCTATATTTTATGGAAATTGGAAGTTTACAGAGACAAAAGCTGTTCCCATTTTGACCATAGTGATTTTGGCTTTTCCTGTTGCTCTCTAAAATCTCAATCTAAAAATAAAGTGGGAACTTTTCTTTCCAACTTTTCTAAAAGAAAATATTTCTTTGAAACACCCACTCCATAGATAGTTGGAAGTTTAAGAACCAAGGGATTCCACAAATAGAAGCATTAATGAAATATATGTGTCTGTGTTTGGCTTTTATAATTAAAACCAGAAAGCATCTTGGTGATTTCTTGACTACACCTACACCATGTCTTTCCTTCACACCTCCCTTCCCATTCTATCCCACCCAGGTTTCTGCAGTGACCTCACATTGCTGATGTCAGCCACAGCCAAGAGCCTGCACAAGTGTGACAGGGGCTCTGCCCACCCAGAGCTGCCTGGAAGCTTCGCAGTTCGGCCGGTGGGTTTGCACAGCCAGCCGGGCACACAGACAGAACCTAGTGATGGAGAAAACCTGTTTCCTAGGAAACCAGAAACTCCTGAAAATGCAGTATCGCTCGATGGAAACAGTTCATTCAGTGATTTAACTACTTCCTCTTGATTTAATTTGGTCTCAATGACTTTTTCTTTTTTTTTTTTCTTAAATTTTGCCTCTTTCATTAGAAAGTTCCCTCATTTTACTGTTATCCACATGTTTAAATCTACGTCCCAGATAGTTCACAGAACTTGGGCAAAGATACAACAAAGGTTGCTGCGAGGGCTGAAATACACTGCTGAATTGAAATCTCCCCCAGTATCACACAAGCACCCTTCTCACTGTGCGACTCCTCTTTTTCCTACCTGAGGAAACAGTCCTAACATCATTTCTCATCTTTAACAGCATTCGCTTACAAACATGCTGAATGTCCACCAGTAAATCCCAAATCTAAAAGTTATAGGACTGAAATGTATTCCTGTAGTGAAACTTCCCACTGTATCACACAAGCACCCCTCTGACTGTGGGACTAGAGGATTGTAGATTGACCTTTCATTTCTTGACCTTCTAGACCCGTGCTTCAACCTTTCTATAGATGATCCATTTGAGATATTATGTCCTAATTCTAGGGTTCTGTTTGAAAGTTCAGGCTTCATCATGTTTCAGTGGTTGCAAGGGATTTCAAACCTACAGCATGTACACACCAGCTACATCAGTGACACAGCTCAAAGCAATGAGATTTCTCTGTCTGCTTTGTCCTTGACTGTCTCAGCTTTACAGAGTTGGAGATTTTGTTTTAATTTGTGCATTTTTTAAAATATTTAATCAATTTTGAATGGCCAAGTAAAAAGTTTTCCCATGCATTTAATATTGTTTGAACAAAGGATGGAAGAAACAGTTGTGAGAGGTGGAAAGAGATTATGGGTGCATGATCAGCACCTGCTTAGCAAGTCTGGCTTGGGAAGAGCAGGAGGCAGACACCACGACTCTTGTTACGGTGCTGTCTGAACAAGGTATCACACACAGTATCCTTTGTTACTTTAGGACAATCCCTAGTGGACTGAAACACTGTAATCTGATTTAAAATGAGAAATAGCCATAAACATCTGCTGCATGACCGTCCACTTTGGCTTTACTAAACTCCTGGGTGTATTGCAATGAAGAAGACACCATCTGTTGCTGAGGACTTGCCCTTTCCATCTTCTGTGCAACCATCTACTAACAACCCCCAAGAACAAAGAAATTCACAGAATGGATCAGAGGTAGAGCAGGACTGAGACCACAGCTCAGTGGAAGATGTCACATTGCACGGCAGGTCAAAACATCCATGCAGTCACTCACAGCTACCCACATACTCCCAAATAAATACGTGTTTCCACTTGGAGAAGCTCTGGCTGTGGAGTCATCCCACAAACATCTGTGCTAATTGCTACACTTCCTCCTCCAAAGAATTATGGTGATATGGGTCATATTTGGAGGAAGCTAATTGACTGTCCTGAGGTAAGAGGGAGAGGACAGAAGACTGACAGTGGATTTATATGATGAAATAGGAATGAAAGCAAACTCAGTTGCTGTTTATATCAGTATGCTCATGTCATCTCCTTGCTTATTTTTCTGCTGTGAAAGAAAATAAACTATAGGAGATCCATCAGCAGCTTTTTCTGGGTGCTCCCAGCCATGCTGTTATAAACATAATGGATTTGGGGAATGCATAATATTTCCTGACCTTCCCAGTCAGGCTCCAACCTCATGGGCGAAAACAGCAAATAGCAACATCGACCACTTTTGGGGTTACAGAAGACCCTTTGCCCTTAACTGGCTGAACATTTCCCCCAGTGTTTTACTTTAGCCTCAAACATTCATTTTTTCATCCCTGTGTTTGAATATTCCAGCACCTTTTGCAAGTGACAGACCTTAAAATGTGATCAGGGGCATTACACTGTAAAAAGAAAAGCAACCCAGAGAAATTCCTCAGCAAACTGTCTTTTAAAAAACCCCAAGTTGTCTATATGCTGAGTTAAAAATAAAACACACATATCAGAGAGAAAAAGAGAGAAAGGAATGAGTCACTTGCCTTCACTGTTTGGCTGCTTGTGTATTGGCTGTGCAGTGCAGAATATATTATTCAACACCCCCCCCCAACACCACTTCCACAGACCTAAGGGCCTCAGGATTTCAGCAGGCAGTTCTCACGCACTTGTCTCAGTCTTAAAAATCTCTCTGCTAAGTAAATTTACATAATCCAGTGACAGACTGTACAGAAGAAATAATCAAGTACAGGACAGAAAATCCCAGACACTCGTATGACTTCACTGCTAAAGAAACCATTTGGTTCCTTAAATTACACAGAACATGTCAACAAACAGCAATAATACAGTGAACTTTGGCACGGACCGGCTTGATCCCTATCCTCACACAGTGCCTGGCTTGTCCTGCTTAGGTCTAATCTTCCTTCATCTTTGTGGTCAGAGATGAAGGAAATGCAAAGTTGGCATGCATCTTGTACAAAGATTTTGGGTCAAGAGATGTATTTCATCTGGTTCCTCTCTCATTGCATCTTTCTTTGGCAGTTGTTTAACCTGACAGTAGTTATAGAATCATAGCATCTTTAAAGTTGGAAAAGATCTCTAAGATCATCAAGTCCAACTGTCTGTCTGATACCAGAATGTCAATTAAATCATGTCCACGAGTGCCATGTCTAAGTATTGTTTGAACCCCCCCAGGGATGGTGATGCCACCACCTCCCAGGGCAGCCTGTTCCAATGCCTGACCACTCTTTCAGTGAAGAATTTTTTCCTAGTATTCAATCCAAACCTCCTGTGACACAACTTGAGATGATTTCCTCTTGTCCTATTGCTAGTTACTTGGGAGGAGAGACCACCCCCATCTCACTACAACCTCCTTTCCGGTAGTCATAGAGAGCAATGAGGTTTCTCCTCAGCTTCCTCTTCTCCAGGCTAAACACCCAAAGTTCCTTCAGCCACTCCTCATTGGAATTGTGCTCCAAATGTTTCTCTTAATTACAGTGACACCCAGACCATAATGTTTTGTGTTACGAGTGTTACCTTACAGAAATCCCCCCTCTGTTAAGTAAGCACAGACTCTCCAAACCCTGTGGAAGAAATCTGTGCTGTGTAGGTGATGATATAAAGGTGTGGTAATGTTACACAGCTCAACTTCCTTCTGCACAGAAGTCAGGGGCCACTCATGGAGAACCCACCTCTCTTCCCAATCGCATATACAAGAGGAGAACTGAAGCTCATCTTAGCAGAGTGATCCACGATGAGCATTTCAGCCCAAGACAAGAAGTCTTGACTTCTCTGAGACAAGCAACAAAGCTCTCAAGAGCTCAATGAAGCTGGGTCTCATCCCAATTCACTTTGTTCCAAGTCTAGAGCTATCACATGAGCCCATGACACCTCTAAACAGGCGACAGTTTCCTACAGATAAAACATTCAGCTGTTAGAGCCAACAGACCAGATTACCTAGGTAACTTTCCTTCTCTCCTACATAAGCATGTGAAATAATAGATGAGCAGATCCTTGCGCTGTTCACATGTACAAACAAAGTGGCATTTGTCATGCTGTCCGCCCCTGCCTTCCAGTCACGGCTCTCGGTGTGCAAAGCACAGTCATCTGTCCCAAGCCTCCAGCGTGTTTGGATGGAAGGACAATTTGAAAACAGCAATCGTTCTTCAGTGCAAGGCTTTAGGGCATGCTGATACCGGCATGATCCTTAATATTGTGTGATAAACCGCAGCTGTCCTCCAGGAAATAAGAGGGAGTCAGTGCCTGTTCAGCAGATACCTGACAGACACTGCATCCCTGTATTCGGCGTTGCTGAGGCTGCACCGCGAGTGCGGTGTCCATCTCTGGGTCCCTCACTACAAGAAGGACATTGAGGTCCTCAAACATGTCCAGAGAAGGGCAACCAGGCTGGGGAAGGGACTGGAGGTCAAATCATATGAGGAGTGGCTGAGGGAGCTGGGGGTCTTTCAGCATGGAGAAGCGGAGGTTGAGGGGAGACCTTATCACTACATACAACTACCTGACAGGAGGGTGGAGAGAGGTGGGTGATGGTCTCTTCAGCCGAGTGACAGGTGATGGGATAAGGAGAAATGGCCTCAAGCTGCACCAGGGCAGGGTCAGATCAGATGTTAGGAAAAAGTTCTTCACTGAAAGAGTTGTCAGGACATGGAACAGGCTGCCCATGGAGAGGGTTGAGCCACCATCCCTGGATGTCTTTAAAAAAAAGGTAGATGAGGTACTTAGGGATATGGTTTAGCATAGGACAGGAACAGTTGGATTCAATGATCTTAAAAGTCTTTTCCAACCTAGTCATTCTGTGATTCTGTTCCCTAAAGAAACAAACTGAAAATGCTTTCCTCTGGCCACCACTGGCTTTGTGTCAATATCCACCTTCCTCTCCATGCCCTACCTGCTTTTTGGCTTTTATTTTGTAATGTTGCCTTGCTCAACTTGGATGGCTGCAGGCTTTTGCAGCCAGAGGCAAACATTAGCACATCTCTCTCTTGTTTCTATACAAACCATTTTTTTAATACTTTTTAATTGTGTTATTTAGCATAATAACATAGAATTACATTTTCATCTAAGAAATAACAAATATTTAAGCAGGTTTTGTCTCACTTGTCTTGGTTTTCATTCCCTGACCAGCAGTACCTTACTCAGTGCTGTATGAAAAGATGATGCAGAGAGGATGCTGCATCCCTCAGACACTTGCAATGCTAATTGTTTTTTGCCCTCATTTTTCTCTATCCCATGTGATTTTTTCCCCTCCTCCTCATTTTACTGCTTCCTTTGATTTTCTTCCTTCTTTATCTTTCTCCTTTGTCTTGAGCCGCAGGTGCCTTGCAATACCCCTAGCCCTGCCAGCTGCTTTTCTTTTTCTAATCCCTACAGCTGCAGCCAGGAGAAAAAAAATAGGGTGAGAGTCCTGTGGCTGAATGCTGGGAAGCAAAAGGAAAGCCAGGGGCCAGAGGCTGGCAATCTGACCAAGGTCTGTGAGAGACAACAGCATTGAGAAATGAACACCCTGTGAATGTCGTAGAATCACAAGGTTGGAGAAGACCTTTAAGATCATCGAGTCCAACCCTACCTGTCCTCTACTAACCTATATTCCTGAGTGCCTCGTCTGCCCGGCTTTTAAATACATCTGGGGTTGGTGACTCAACCCCCTCCCTGGGCAGCCTGTGCCAGTGCCCAACAACCCTTTTGGTGAAGAACTTTTCCCCCCAACATCTGATCTGACCCTGCTCTGGTGCAGCTTGAGGCCATTTCCCCTCGTCCTATCATCTGTCACTTAGGCAAAGAGACCAACACCCACCTCTCTGCACCCTCCTTTCAGGTAATTGTAGGCTGTGATAAAGGTCTCCCTTCAGCCTCCTCTTCTCCAGGCTGAACACCCCCAGCTCCCTCAGCTACCCCTCGTAAGGTTTGCCCTCCAGCCCCTTTATCAGTTTGGTTGCCCTTCATTCAAATACATCGCTAAAAACTACCACGAGAAACTGAGGGGGCTGAAGGTGAAACTTCCATTGAGTTTCAGTCCTTCCTGGACTCCTCACTCCCTTAAGATCCTTCTAGTTGAGTTAAATCCTCTGGTTCTCGGACAGGCAACTTCCCCATTGACTTATGAAGTATCTTCTTGCACACCTCCTGAAGGATGCATCAGGCCCTGTTTCCACAAGGAAGAAGGGATTTATTCCAAACTGACATGCCAGATGGACATACAGATCTCCAAAGATGTTAATTCCAACACCTGTCCTCTAGTCCATCTCAGGCAACCGAAGTAATGAACATAAATGCCTTTGGCCTGACAGAAAGCAGGCGTTTGATTCCATTAACAGCTAGTTTTCTAGCCAATAGCAGTAACAAATTAAACACCCACCTGAGATATTAAATAATAAACCCATGCATTCTGGCACATATTGCTATCTGTGACTTGCTCACCAAGGGTTCAGTCTTCCAAGGCACTGATCACCTTAGCCCAGGTCCAGGGAAACACATAGTGAGTGGTGAGGTTTAAACGCGCAGTAGTAGCAGTGAAGCCCAAGAGACAATTCACATAATGGACATTAAGCCTGTACTTAACTACTTTGCTACAATAAAGCCAGAAGATTCCACTGAATATTTAATATAGATAGGAAGAGGTAATATGTATGTGAACAGGTACCTCCTTAGGTGGAGCAAGTGATGAGTCACTTCATATTTGCACTGTTAGGAAGAATATACCCTGCAGTGGATCCAGCCAGCCTGTATTACTTTACAACAGTTAATATTTAAGCTTGAAACAATAAAATTATGGTAATTCAGAGAAAAGATTGGATGGGAACTTCTAATGTCATTATTTTAGCAGACCCCACAAGCAATGTTTCTCAGTAAGGGTGATATCACGTTTCTGAGGTTCACATCTGCCCTGCACAGCAATGTAACTGAAGAACTGTCAGTTCTGAGACATCAAATCCCACTTCTTGAGGTCTCACAAGTTACTGCCCAGGAGGTAGCTTTGTGGGAAAATATTTCAGCTCAAACCACTGCTGCTAAATGAAAGCAAAAGCCAGAAATCACCAACCCCACAGATATAAACTATCTGCCCAGCCTGGAGGTAGCATTTTAATTGCAGCATCACTGCATAGAATATATGCTGTGAGATTTCACAGCAGCCACACACAAGATCAAGCCATGTAGCTCAATCTTGGTTTTCACCCTTTGGTGTCTTCCCCTTCTTTAAGTTTCAGGTCCAGGAAGTTGGAGTTTCTGAGAATTTTAGCCCATAGTAAAATTTAAAAATAATTAAACAAATAAGAAATTAAATACTAAGGTTTCATGGATACAGTGAAAAGATTTAAAATGTAGCCTAACTATGCCTTTCAAAGCAGGGGGTACAAACAAGACAATATATATATTTAATATATAATTTATAGTATTTATATCAATTTATAGTATTTTTAAAATAATAATTTAGGAAGCCTAATTTCTGGCTTAATGGCAGGAGTCAGCAATACTATTGTTAAGCACCTGCTCCAACCCTGAAATTCTGTTGATTCATTTGACTTGTGGACTTAAATTTAAGTATGTGAACAAATACGTTCCTAAACCAGGCAGGAAATATCCCAGCAAGGCCAAGTTTTAAGGTAATTGGTCTCCAAATTGCTCCAACAAAATTCTGGGCTCTACGTGCCTGCACAAACTGAAACAAATTCTGTAGTAGAAAGAAAAGCAGTTCTAGATGATTTTGATCATTGTTTCAGGCTCTGAAGAGGAAACTGCAATAGTTTCAATACTGAAAAGATGTGCTTGGTTTTTATATTGCCAGCGTGTTCATTCTGTATTTAAAATCCGGTGCTCTGTAGCGTGAATGTCTTGTGAGAGTGCAAACACAACTGCACAGACATGCAAGGGGATAACAGTTTTGCCCAGGAAGTGCCCATGGCAGGTGCTTGATTCCCTGGGAAACTGTGACCTCAAGTGAGATTGGTCAAGGGACCATGTGGATTGCACAGTGTGCCCATGTCTGCGTGTGCTCCTGCAGTTCACCGGGTCTACTTGTGCTGCAATTAATGGAAGTTTTTAGTCATCTTGCTGCTGTACACTCTCCTGCCATCCTGACTTTGCACTTAGCTTCAATCACACTTTACCTGAGGGCCCTCTTTCTGCCATCCTTCCAAAGAATGTGCTTCATGGTGAGTCTACACCAACTGCCTCCTTGTTCACTCCCTCACCAAGAACTTATATTCCCTGGGAGCAGAGATTTCCATATTTGCAAACATCCATCTCTGTTCCAGCCCAGAGACAGCTGAACCCAGCAGAATGGTGCAGAGGAAGGCTGGCAGCTGAATTACCACGTCACGCAACACGCACACTCTTCCTTTGACTACCGTGAAGGATCCAAGTCCCCTTGGCTCACTGATAAATCCAGAGGAAATACTGAATGGTCTTTTGAGTCAGATTCCTTTGTACTAATTAATACTATAATGCTAAAACATATTGACAGTACTTTCACTGGAAAGGCTTTGACAACCTGACCCCTTTCTCTGTACGTAACTTAGGTCACCCAGTTTGATTTTACTAACTTCCTGCACCCATCAGTCTCCTGATAGTCTCCTGCTACTTCAGCATGTGCTTTCTGGCATTATTAAGAAAACAAACTAGCAAGACCTGCTAACTTTGATGTCTTCCCCTCCGGCTTTATATTTAATTTCCCTAGAATTAAACACAACGTTTAATTTCTTTGAAATGTTGAGACGATGCCTTGAGGCAGACTACAGGACAAAAAAATTTCTTTGCTATAAAAAAATCCACCAGAGTCACTGTGCTGCATGTTTATCATATCACCAGGCAGATAAATACCAGGAAATGCTGGTCCTGCAATTTCTCATGATCCCATGCACTATTTCCTTTTTTTTTTTTCTTTCTTATTTTAATAGATGGCCACCCATTCCAGATGTCTATGAAAATTAGTGCATCTGAGTAATTGAGCACTCCCAAGCACTAGTAAGTAGAACAGATGGCCAGTCCTACAGCCTTGGACGTACATTCTCCTGACGTGTGAGATGGAAACTGCAGAGCAGAAGTGAGGTATTGGGCTTTTTATTAGCTTTATCAGGTGACTGACATATTGCTGGAAGACAGTCAGGCTATTCCTGGTGGCCATGTGCTCTGCTGCTCATACCTAAAATGGAGATGAAATCTATGGAAAGGTGAAAATTGTCCTGATGCAGGAGGATGAAAGGCACTGGGTTAGACAGATGATGACAGAATCACATCTTTTTAATTTAATATTGAAGGACATTCCTAGCAGTGCTGGCAATGAGTGGACACATTCTGCTCCATGACAACATAACCAATTGGCTCTATACAAAGAAGCGATGTGCTGTGAGTAGCAACGAAGGATAGTAAATATCTAAAGAGATGCTATGGGTTTCCTGGCATCTAGATGTCTAGATGAAAAACTGTAGGTAGGTACACATATAAAGAAATAATATCTAGACAGGCAATCAGCTGTCAAGATTTTAGTGCCTTGGTACCTCTCATTAAATACAGGCCTAGGGCCAAATTCTATCCTAACTTTCATATTATTGAAATAAAAATGACAGAAAAATAAATTCAGCCTTGCCTTAGCTATGTGATTTAGCAGCACTGATCAGTAACAGGGTTCTTACAAAACCTTTCAACATCTCTGCAGAGAAAAAAAAAGCCATAGAATTGTGGCCACACTGTTTTCTTCCATGACTAATTGAAAACATCTCTATTCCCAACTTAGTTCTCTTACAAGAACAACCTCTTCTTTATTACTAGAAGCAGACTCACTTAGATAATTTCCACATCCTAAACTTAACAAGAATCAGATAAAAACTTGCTGCTGTGCTATTTTCATCTTTCTGCCAGGGGTCAGTTGGGATCTTTGCAAAGATGCTGAGCTGTATGAGTAAAAGCACCCATCTCATGAGGTGGCTCCACTTTGCAAGGCAGGACTGTGTTCTTGATGCTCCTCATCACTGCCTTTCACCTTGTGTTTGACTTGCATCATCTGCTCACTGAAGTACTTGCTTTGTCTGGGCAGCTATGTCACCTCCTCCCCAGGGACTGGTCAGACCGCACACTGCTGGAGGCACCACAATCTTTGTATGTGGAAGGAATAATCTTTCTTCTCAACAAACAATAAAGATATGAGGGTATTTACATCATTCCTCAAAATATGTGGCATTGATAATACAGAGTACTGCAGCAGGGTGACATAGTAGCAGTAACTCCATATTAACATTCCTACCTGGCGTGTTTAGCCCATTTTCCTTTAATAATCCAATGGGATGAAAGTGTGTGCTCAGTCACCTTGAGGCAGAGTGACATCTGCAAGAGGTATTTGGACAAAACTCCAAATTCTAATTTCTGAAGTCTTCTGCTGGCTTTATCTCACACTCACTCCAAAAACTATATTCTTTAAATGAAAAATTAAGCTCCTCAGCTCTATTTCCAGAAAGGGTGACTCCACATCTTCCTCTAGTGCTCATGTTAAAGTTGTGTTGACATATGAAATGAATGATGCATTATACCGCCTTCCACAAGTGATGGAGCCAATATGCAAGTTAATGTCTCCGAGGCTGGGACAGTGAGGAGTGAGTTGTACCCCTGAGAGTACTTCCAGACGCGGTCACAATGTACATCCTCAATAGGAAGGAGGAGGTGGGGGGGGTCAGTTAATTTTATAAAGCTCATTTACAATCCAGGCATTTTCCTGCCAGCTATTTTGTGTTCAAAAATTATTGCAGCCATTCCTAACTGCAGGAATACACTGTGCAAGCCAAAACCTGCTTTGCAGACTCAGCATATTGCCAGGCTGCCTGAGCTGTTGTAAACAGTATGCAAATATCCACAAGGGTCTGAGTCTTTCCTAAATTGGGACCAAACCATCCATTATTTCTCAAAGTACAGGATAAAGCTCTGGTTTTGTGGCTGTGGGCACCCAGTCAGACTGCTATGCCAGGTGCTGAACACCACCACGAGTTCCCATCTTTGTAATCTGAACTATTTTGGTATCTGTAGCCCAGGGGTGTAAAGAAGATTATATGGGGGCTCTTAAAATAAGAGGAAAGCAATAAAGCTGATGGGAGACCTGGAAAACATCACTTACAAGGAAGAAGTAGAGCTAGGAATGTTCAGTCCAAATACCAAAAGAAGTTATAACAACCCTACATGAAATTATTTTGCTGACTGCTCTTCTCTTTGCAGTTCTCTATGTCCACTGGCGATGGGCAAGAAAGAACAAGCTTCAATTGCAGAAGGGAGCTGGAAAATGAGGACAAATTAGTTCCATTGTGCTCAGCTCTGGTAAGGCCATATCTTGAGTACTGTGTTCCGTTTTGGGCCCCTCACAACAAGAAGGATGTTGAGATGCTGGAGAGTGTCCAGAGGAGAGTGATGAAGCTGATGAAGGGTCTTGAGCACAAGTCCTATGAAGAATGGCTGAGGGAGCTGGGGCTTTTTAATCTTGAGAAAAGGAGGCTGAGCGAAGACCTTATTGCTCTCTACAATTGTTTGCAAGGCAGTTACAGAGATGTTGGGGTTGGTCTCTTCAGTAACAAGCAATCGGATGAGAGGGAATGGCTTGAAATTGCACCAGGGGAGATTTAGGTTGGATATCAGGAAGAATTTTTTTACTGAAAGAGTTGTCAGGCATCAGAACAAGCTGCCCAGGGAGCTGGTGGAGTCACCATCCCTGGAAGTATTTAAAAGATGTGTGGATGAAGTCCTTAAGGACATGACCTAGAGATGAGCTAGGCAGGGTTAGGCTATGGATGGAATCGACCTAAAGGCTCTTTTCCAACCCAGGCAAATCTATGATTCTATAAAAGCTAACAAACACCTTTCTGCTGTTGAAGAGAGTTCAGCACAGGAATGGATCAACATGGGATGTTTTTGGATGTAATTTGCCATTACTATGAGGGAGGTGGAACGGACAGCAAAGGGATCAACTCAGGCAAGTATCTGTTAGAAACAGGATAGAAATAGTTCGAACCTGCTTCAGGATCAGGATTGCATGGTCTCTAGAGATTCTTTCCCTCCCTGTGTTTTATTACTCTGTGTTAAGTATATCCAGAAGATTTCTGCAGCCCCTCCAGGCAAAGATGATTCTGCGACTGCTCAAAGGCAACAGTATTTCTCCCAAGGAGAGTCTCACCCAGCAACAGCAGATATATGGGTTGTGTTAACTATTACTGTGTTCCTCAAGGACGTAATTCATGTGAGGTACAGCACTAGGTGCCTCCTCCCTCTGTTTCCTAACAAGGATGCCTGTGGCTAAAGCAAACTGTTAGTTACTCAGAGGTCTGGGAACAGTCCACAACTGAAAAGCTTTACAATTAGAATTATTTTCTATTTATTCCAATCTACAAATAATTTTCAGTCCCACCTGATGTCTATAAACCTCCACAGTCACAGTGTCTTCTGTCCTAATGAAAACAAATACAGTGCATACACGTCTTCTCCCCCCACGTGCACTTTTTGCCAGTGTGTAATTTATGATCTGAGCACTTGCCAGACCGCTGGTGTTCCAAAAATGTTCACATTCCCCTTGCCCTGTCCCTCTGAGGTACTCAGGTTAAACTCAGATGATAATCTAAGTATTTTATTTTGTTGTGCTCTGTTATATCACTTATTTTAGGACGTCCAAAGAAGGGGTGAGGGGGATAAGAAGTTTGTTTTTGTTTTTTTTTTAATTTGGAGCCCAATGTACTCTTAGCCTTCCTGCTTCTTTCTTTCTGTTTTACAATTTTATCATTAACTCTTAATATAATACATGAATAGACACAGCAAAACCCAGCAGGAGATTTACAGCAGTGAGGAAACTAACCACTGAGCGAATGGTTGGGGTAGCCACAAGCCACTGGGATTACCACGAGACCCATGGGATCAGTTTTGTGACTCTGCAACACAGATCTGGACAGATGCTTCAGTTAGAAAAGTCTCTCTGGTATTCACCTACACTCACACAGAGGGACAGAAACAGTTCTGTCAACGGAGCAAGATGAAGTTCCTCAACTGGCCTTTCAGAACAGAGAATCCATACAGACAGAGCAGCGTGGATGCTTGAAATCGTGCTACTGCTGAGAGGGACTCAGCATTGGTAAGGCCACACCTCGAGTGCTGTGTCCAGTTCTGGGCTCCTCAACACAAGAAGGACATCGAGATCCTGGAGCGAGTCCAGAGAAGGGCAACCAGGCTGGGGAAGGGGGTGGAGGGGCAGCTGAGGGAGCTGGGGGTGTTTAGTCTGGAGAAGAGGAGGCTGAGGGAAGACCTTATCACTGCCTATGCTGACCTGACAGGAGGGTGCAGAGAGGTGGGAGATGGTCTCTTCAGCCAAGTGACAAGTGATATGACACGGGGAAATGGCCTTAAGCTGCGCCAGGGCAGGGTCAGATTAGATGTTAGGAAAAAGTTCTTCACTGAAAGGGTTATCAGGATGTGGAACAGGCTGCCCAGGGATACACTCTGTATTGTAAGAGCTTGAATTTTAGCGTGCTGCAAGAATACTGTGTATTTGAGAGGAAAAATGTTGGCTGCATCATGCTCTGGAGAAGCCTGTTGCCAGGTAAGAAGTGACATCACCCCGTATCAGGTGCCATGGTACTCCTTAGAGCAAGTGGTACTCACATGACTCCTTCCTTCAAAACCTACACTGGGTGCTGCCTGTGGCCATACCGAGCTGCAAACAAATACCCAGGCACCCTTCTTATTCCTCCTCTCTGAAATCAATGCTTTGATATTTAATTACGGCGCAGAGCTGTCAGAGGAACGGCAGAGCAAGGTAAGGAGGAGTTCCTTTTTGCTTAATGAGGGCTCTGAGCCAGTGTCAGGTGTACAGAAAACCGATCTAGAGATCAGCCCCACACACAATACGGGTCGGGGGAAGTGAGTAACCTGAAGACAGCTCGCTGCCCAGCACAGAGACACAGGCTGGGACTGGAAGGATTTAGTATTTGACGGCACAGTCAAGACACTGGTTGTCTTGTTCCCTGCTTACACAGCCTGCTTTCCCTTTTTCCTTTACAGGTCTTCTCTGTTTAAAAAAGTGACAGCTTAAAATATAATTTGATGGTTAAAAATATAATCCCTTTCCCCTGATTTCAAGCAAAACTTAGCACCAAGAACTAAAACATATTCTTAAGTTATTGCAAAGGGCGAGTGCTACAGGTACCACCACACAGACTGCAGCGCTGCTCAGAACTCTCAGTTCAGCCCAGAAACATCATTTCATTACATCACTTGCTGCAAGAGAGAGATGACAGTTGTGCCAGTTTGCTGAACTTGTCAAACAGAGTAATTTGACTAATTAACTTCTGCCTTGCTCGCTACTCTGCTGTTCCTGAGACTGCTAGCATCATTAGAAATCTCTGAGCGCTAGAAATCATAATGAATGCGCCAGTAAAGTTTTCTCCTCCTCTGCACAACTCTTAGACAACCCCACTTAGAAGGACAGCAGCTTGACTAATATCCACGCCTGGAACAAGAACCAGTCTCTGAAGTCTCTTATTATCGCAGTCCTTGGGTTGAACAACAGCTTTAGATGAGCAGAGACTACAAATTTTCTAATGGACCACACAGCAATTAACTTGCTTCTAGCCCTCAAAATGATAGTATACCAGACGACACTTTTTTTTTTTATTAAAGAAGTTATTGAATTTGTTTTAAGATTTAAAACCTGCAACAAATTTGTCCTGAGTCTCAAAGGCAGAGAGCTACGGAAGTTAGGCAATAAAAAATACTGGGAATGTTTTAAAGTCCTTCAAAATGCTTTTTTGTTTTGATCAGTGCTGGATTTTACAGCTGCAGTGCAGGGTCCTGGAGGTGCTGGCTCACACCTGTGTGACCACATCACAGTCAGCACATCTCCAGAGGGGTACCTGGTAGGGATGGGGCAAGAAGAACACACCAAAAAAGCACGTCTCCAACCCAGGGAAACCCTAGGCTACTGCTAACTGTGGTGGGAGGGAAGTCTGAAGGGTGATGTATCTTCTGCCACGCATTTTGGGCAACAGGGTGAGGAAAGGCAGGAACACAAGTACAAAGTGGGTCAAGAAAACCCATCTAAAAAGCAGCACAAAGTCACCTCCAGTTTCTCAGCCATCCTGAAGTCACTAAAAGTTTTCCATTGGCTCTGCTGGGCTTAGACTTTAAAAACTACACAGGCTTACACATCCCACACTCATAGGTGACATACACACTGTCACACAATCTTAGACAGTACGACTTCCATGCCTAAAACTCCTTACAGTTACCCAAACTTCATCTGATAGCACAACCTTTAAAATGTCGTGAGTGTTTTGCTAAGTGAGCCTGTGGCTGCTGGACCCAGGCTCATGACAGTCTGAGAGATGGGCAGAAGTACACGTTCCTCTTCATTCCTTGCAGACTCAAATATAATCCTGGAGATATTAAAATATTCATGATACTAAATATTTAAATTTTTCCACCCTGCTGCCCTAGCTACTTCTACATTCACCAAAAAAAAAGAGAGGAAAAAAGGGGTTCTAACATTTGCAAAAAACATATAAAAAGCTAAACAGGAAAAAACCCCATGTGTTCAGCAAACAGAGGAAAATGACAGCTTTAGTTGAAGGGTGATAAAGCATTCCCTGTGAAGCTGAGAGGAATATATTACAAAGGCATGACAAAGAGAAATGACCTTTCTCATTCCACGGTGACACAGAGAGCCAAGGGTCAGGGTCAGCCCATTTTACAGACCTTAAGGGTTAGATTCAAAACATAGACCCAGATTTGATTCTAGAGCTCTTCAAACTTCAGGGTCACGCAGTCCTATGCCAGAGGCCCGCTGTATTTTATTAACAACACATACTTTTCTGTCTTGGAACAGCCAAGAGTGGGGATGTACAGTGTTAGCTGAACTCCCGCACAGGCAACGGGCCAGTTGTGTTTGGGTTTGACTGCAGAGAACTTGCTGGGCAAGAGATGAGGCAGAGCTTGCTGAGGAAGGCAACAGCCTCTCTCTCAACTGCAAAAGACACTCTCAAGTCTTGATGGGTGACCTTTTAACTGAGAAAACACTTTCCAAAGAAAGAAGAACCATTTGATTGTACCTAGATTAGGTTGAAGAACTATTAGATTGAACTCAGAATCACCTCTTACCAACTGAGACATCCAGGTCCCCTCTCACACCTGACTTTCACCAGTCAGCCTCTATGTTTTCCAGAAACACGTGAGCCAGAATTACCCACAAACCCAGGGAAAAATGTTGATGTCGGTGTGCTGGATATAAAAAACACATGAGCTAAAGTCTTCCAGATACGTTAATAAAACCAAGGTAATAAAAGTTTATCCGACTCTGAGAACATAAAGACAGAAAAAAAGCCAAGCAAATAAAAAAGGGAGTTTATCCTTGGCAGTTTTACTTTGAAAAGCAAACCCAAAGCATTCAAAACAAACGGAGCATTTCTTTCATTCCCAGCCACGTGAGTGATGCTCAGTTAATACAGGGATTGCATTTGAAAGGATTTGTTCCAACATTAGGCCTTTGAATATCATTTTTTACTCCTTATTTCTTTCTCCCATTTTCTTCTCTGTAATCCTGAGGTTTACAAGGTACTTTAATCCTTTAGATCTTCAAGGTTTTACTCACCTTGATACAGCTGCAACCACAGCATCAGGTCACTTGATTGCAATACCAAAAATTCGTACTCGACTCATTATGCTGTGATCAGCAACAAAAATTCAGAGCTCATAGGGATGAATTAATCAAGAGTAAAGCATTTTCCAGAATGGTTTAGAAATACAGTTCTTAGAATTTGAACTCACTGGGAGCAAACTGCCCCAAGTTATGAAACTTCTGAGATGATTAAATACTTAGGATTTTATATAAACCTAATATATGGTTCTTGGACTTGTCATTACTAGATCTGAAATCTAAATATTCAGCAGTTTTAAAACCCATGCTCTTTATGAAATGTTCAGACTATGAAATGTATACAGCATCATAAAATATATAAAATATCCTATAGACACAGTTACTCTGAATATGGTGATTTTTTTTTTCTCTGCCCAGCCCTCTGGTGCCACGTGCTTCACATTTGCACCCATATTGCATGAGAGCACCCCTGCACTCGGTGTGAGCAAAGAGCTGATGGAAGGAGGGAGGGCTGATCTCTGCACCAGAGCAAACACTGTTCATGCCTTCACGAAGCTTTTCATTCTTTTGCTTCTGTTGGTCTGATGGAACCAGTTTTTCTTGGAGCAATAGGACCTAGGCAGGAAATCAGGTTTTGCCAAACACTGGACTGATCTTTGAGAAAGCTGATGGGTAAAGTACTAGTACCCTGAAAAGCAACTCTGATGGTGGGAATCAGCCACACATTCAGCTCTGATCTTACTAAAAAATGATGGCAGGAACCTGAACCTCAACACAGCTGGTTATCATAAAAACCACCATCCAAAAAAAAGGTGGTGGTGGGGGCAGACAATGTGATTCTTATCCTTTGTATCAAAAAAAGTGATTCCCACCTTTACACTTTGTGATAGCCTTGAAGTGGATGGGTCACAAGCATGTTTTGAACCCAGACATGTGTTCTCTTTGCAGAGAAACATGCCGAAGATGTATCTCATTTCTGGGTCCCCACTGGACATGGGCACAGGGTGAAGAAGCAGAAGCAAAGCACTGGGCTCCTCGAGAAACTTAAGAACTCAAGTAGCTACAGTGGGCAGCTACCTCCAAACGGGGGTGGAAACTGGCTGTGGGCTTTGAGGATTGCAATTCCATCACCCTGCATCCATGCCCCCCACCTCAGTCTCACTTTCAGTATCAGTATCATCCTTTCTTGCTCCGTCTCTGCCTACTGCACAGACTGCAGGAGTGCTCCCATATTCCTTCACCCAGGTATTCCCTTCAGTCACATGGTAATCTCACACTGCAGCAACATCTGGCTCCTGAGGAAGGAGGTACAAGATGTTCTACATGGGGTTCGTGGTCAGGATAGTGAGGGGATGAGGATCCCAAGTGCACCACTCCAGCAGGCAAGGAAAGGTGCAGTTGCTGCACCTTGAGCCTCTATAGAAAAAATGGGGATAAGAGTTCCTTGTCCCTTCTGAGATGGCAAAGGTGGTGAGATACCCAGGTCCTGCCATAACAGACACGTACAAGCAGCTTAGACTGGAAAAATGTGATTAGAACAACAATCTCTCTCTACTTCCTTTTCTAAGACAAGCTTTAGCTTTTACACAGCCAGTTTGTTCAGTGGGCCTTTCTACACAATTTCCCAAATCTTTCCACACTCTACCCCAGAGATATTAACACAGGAAAGCAAAAGGGGCGAAGGACCCATGTTACGCTACTCCTTCCTCACCTTTTCTTAGACAAAACACTTAATATGGGTGCAGTCTGCCAATGTCACCCACATGTCAGTGCTCTGCACCTGCATAGCCATATGACAGATTAATCTGCCTGTTTCATAAGATAATTACTGAACAGAACATTAATGTTAGCCATAAACCATAGCCTCACTAACTGCTGTGGCTGGTACTTTGCTAGCGTGTCCGAACTAGCCAAGCTCAGATATAATTTTGCAAGATACCTGGAACCCCTCCCTGAACAGGGAAGCCAAAAGGGCAAAATTAGGACTGAGCTGGAAATCTGGTGCTTGGGAGCTCCGAGTCTGCAGTCAGTACAACCCGTCACCAACCTGGTAGCACCAGGCAAGTGGATGTGAATAATCCATTGCCCATTTTAAATAACATGCCCATGATTTCTCGTGCCAACAGAAGGGCATTAACTCTTTCAAAATAAATGTGGTGAAATAGGAAATGTTGTGATGTAAAATGTCTTGACAGGAAACTGTAACACTGAAATGTTACGTGGAAAATGATTTCTGCGTTTTGTGAACCAATCCTGCAGAGATGTTAATGAGAAAACTCTCCATCCCTGTTCTACCCAGAGCCCAAAGATTCCTTAAAGGAGACAGAGCAGTGATTTTGCTTCCTGCATTTCTCAAAATTAGGTATGATATACCATTCATCATTTGTGGCATCCCACAGTGGGTGTGCATGCGTGTAATTATTTATATACACATGGAAATATGCTCAAGACTACAGAAAACAAAGTCACGCAGCATTTCACAGTAGAGGAAATCAAGAATTAATATAAAACACACCTCAAAATGATCCATACACAAATGGCTGTGGGGAAATGTTCTTTGTACAGTGTCTTCTGCGCATCCACTGCGTGAAAATAAAATGCTTTTGAAATTACATGAATAGGGGTATTTGCCATATACCTCTCTTGGTAAATAACTGATCCTTGCCAACACTGCAAAAATGCCTTCATTCCTAACAAACTGCTTCTTTCCCTGTTTTCTTTGGATTTATTTAATGACTGCTATTCAAAACCCAGTGTGACTCTCCTGCAACCTAAGTGTCCGTGATCTGACACCCAGCACTGCTGTCGCACTGACAGGCTGAGAAGGAAACCCCAGCCTCAGGTTTCACCATTGTCAGGAGCCACAAAAGCAGGCAGGAGGGATGCAAGAGCAAGGCAGAAGAGCAAGATCAGCTATTGGGCAAACAACGCCAAACAGGCCAATTTCAAAACAGACACGACACTGCCACAGAGACGGGCTCTTTGATGACAGACTTCTAAACCTCCTCTCCTGGAATGATTCTTTCTGTGACTTGTTGCATTAGTTTTAATGATGGCTTCTCACTGCTCACGACCCAAGAGAAGACCTTAATCAAACTGCTGGTGTTTGATTAAGCCATTAGTAAGATATTTGGCAGCAGCAGGACCATACATTCAAAGGAGGATAAACAGCCTTTGGGAAGAGCGGTGTTTTCCTTCATTAAATGTCAGAGAAGAACAGTTCCAAAATCAAGCAAACCCAAGATTTGCCCATGAAGAAAATGATTCCTGTCACAGTAGCGCTACCGATTCCAAATTAAAATGACAAATCCACAGATTAGGATGTTTTAACAGGTATTTGAGGTAACCTCAAATTTCTGACCTCTCCTCTGGTTGTTGGCCAAAGAGATGAGGGTATCTCATGCCAGAGTAGGTACCTACTCACTGCTGGCATAACCCAAGTGTGGAGAGCTGGTGCAGTGGCCGACTGCCTCCCAAACACTTTGGAAAGATCCCACTATGGAGAGAGACGGGTGTGGGAGAAGTAAAGCACAACTTACACAATAAACAAGGCTGGAGTGCAGGGTGAATGCTTCTGCACCAAATCCTATCATGCATGTTTCTGTAGATCCCTTCAAACTGATTCCTTCAGGTTGTTTGGATCAAAGCCACTGTATATTGCTTTCATTGGTTTATTGTTCTGCTGGTTTGGACAAGTTCAGAGGTACTGAGTCTTTTTCATTTCAGAAATGTTAAGAGTTTCCTCCAAAACTTATTTTCTTATTGTTTCTTTGTTGAGGAGCTCCTGGAGTTTCCTAGTAGCCCCTTACGTACCAGAACTGGTGCAGACACATACCAAGAGAGTGATCTTTTCCCAGAGCAGAGCAAAGAAACATCATCAGTCTACAGATGGGAAAGCAAAGCACAAAGGGTTGGATCTTCACTTAAGTGCAAGCCTGGGGGAGCAGGAGCCTTGGGGAGCAAAAAGGGGGTTAAGCCCAAGCATGTTATTTGATATCTTTGAGTAACAAAGGAAAGCTATGGCATACATTAAGCACTGAAGGATTCAAATCTGGTAGCTTTAAACCCACCCAACAGGACAAATAAACTGCATAGAAGGTAACTGCTTGAAGACGAAACTGTGGGAATAGTCTTGTGTACTCTCAAAGCTAATCTATCCACATATTAATTGGCTTTTTTTTCTCCTCTTGTCTTATTTGAAACAAATGCTACAAGGCATAGCAATAAAATCATTTTCCTGTCAATTATGTATTGAGCTGTGAAGCAACTAACTGAAGGAGGTTTGGTCTCAGCATAAAAAAATGTTTTTTCTGCATAAAAAACCCATAATAATGTAAAAAAAACCTGTTTTGGAAAGTTTTTTATGGGTATTGTCACGAAAATGTTAAGAATAAGCCAACTGGCACTTTTGGGGGCTTTCTCATGAATATAGCACTTTAACTGAGTTACTCATGAGATAGCGTTTTTGAGGAGTCCATGTTCGTGCTAAAAGGTGATGTAACTCTTTGTAAAATCAAAAGGATGGAGAGGTTCTCTTTTCATCTTTACATCAGCTTAAACAAACTCTACTGTAACTGAGTATGCCTAGAGAAGGAAAACGGTTGCTGATATTGCAGCACGTCACCCACAGCCTCGTCCTACAAAAGGCATGATAAAGGACAACCTTGAATTCAGGAAGATGCAGCACAGTGGAGCTGGGTGACATGGTCACAAGCACTTTGCTACTCTAACATCACTAAAAAGGTCATTAGTGAATCACCATTCTGTATTCTGGGCAGGTTTGGGATCAGTAATTAAAAATTGATTTTCAAGAATTTGAATTTAATGGGAATACAGGAATATGGGAATGCTTATATCTCCATACTGTGAATCTAACTGGAAGAGTTTGCACGGTATAATAAATCCACTCCAGCTTCCATGTACTGGGCACATAAAATCAAAACACTTATTGAACAAACACTAAGTGTGGCACGTAACTTTTTATTAGTGTTGTAAATCTGATGAAATTAAACCAAGGTGTTTTGAAGAGTACTGAATCTTATATTAAGGTGCATACCTTCTGACTACATAACTGCAATCTGTTCTTCCCATAAAGGAGAGATACATGGTGTGAATCTAAGAGGAGAAAGCTTCAGAAGAGCAGAGAATTACCAGTGGAATCTATTACTAAAGGAAGAAGTTCAAACATATAACCACTAGCCAGTTATGTCCATTGTAAATAGATTCTGGGTGAGACTACAGTTCTAAGGACTCATTAGCTTAAGATGTGCTAACATCAGCCAAAGACTCTTTTACTGCCTGAGGCGAATTTAAAGTTGAAGATATGAACCCTACTAATGCTTTTTCTCTACAGACTTTTCTGCATATGATCTGCAGCTCAGCATTACTGTAGTCTAAAACACTCAGCTCTGGCCTTGGCCTGCAAACATATGGTCCTTCTCTTTCTCAAACAAGTGCTGACAGATTTTGCTTGTCATATCCATATGAACATTTTCTACTCACAATTAGCAGGACGGCATCCGGTGTGGCTGAAGTGAACAGAATAATCCTGGGATAGAAGCAAACAGCATTTGGCCCTTAAATTATGGGTATCAGGCAATTGGCCAGTTAATGACAACAACGGGAATTCACTCAAGAGCCTCTCAGTGAAACTAGAGACCCAATTTTGCCTTGAAAATGGTAGATGTTTTCATACAAAACTGAAGCCCCACAGTGCCTGGCTGAGTCTGTTCCATTGATTTCCAGGGTGAGCTTTCTGAGACAACAACCATCTGTTTGTCCTGTGTTTTTACCAAACAAGAGGGTGTCAAGTCTAGTCCTTGGATTCTTAAGCTCTGCTGCAACACCACTAATGACCAAGTAATAGCAAAAACAATCTTGTCTCAGATACCAGAGAGCCAGAATCGATTTCTAGACAACATTCACGGAATGAAACGTCAGGTTTTGCTGGAAATCATAGTGCCATCATATAGCAAAACACGTCAGGAAGTACATGGCAAGGTAGACGCACTGCAGAGATGGTTCTACTCCACCACCCTGTAAGGGGGGTTGGAATATAAATTCTGAGATAACAACATTTTCCACAAAAATAACAACACTTCTGTAACAGTAAAATCATTATCCACACCTACCAGAATGTGAATCTGGAATCAACTAGTGCTTCCAAAGCCCTGCAGCCAGGAATATACTGGAATATGAAGCTTCACAAAGCTACTGCTTAATTTTAAGATCTCATCCTAAAACCAGGAGAACGTCATACCACTTCTGTTTTTTCCAACTGGCTTTAGTTTTCTCATTCTCCTATCACTGGTAGCAAAGAACTTGCAGTCACAGCTCTGCCCTCTGTGACCTTGGGTCCCTTTTAGCTCTTGCTCATAACCAAAGCCTGCCTGAACTCAGTGACCAGTTCTGTTGACAATGCACAAAAAGGAAGATGATTTAGCTGCTTTTCTGCTGGCCAGGTTGCATGCCCAAAGCTGGAGGAGAGCAGCATCGTCAGCAGTTCTGCCTCTGAGTTCAAGCAGGGAACCCGAGGTGCTGAGTAAAGGTGTGCAGTTCTTTCCTTAGTCATTGTTCAGAGCAGACTGTGTTTCGACTGCTGCCCTCCGCTAATCTGGCGTTCAGATCACATCACCTCAAGCACTCTCCCTGTTTTTTAGCTGCTGATGCATTTACAGCTGAAAGGAGTAAGTATCTGCATTGATTTTACAAGCTTCTGCAGTAGCATATGCTCAGTCAGGGGATGAGCAATAACACACTGTGCTGTCACCTAACAAATAAAAAGATGCACAATATCACCTGGTTCCATCAACATGGATTGATAGAGCGTGATGGCTCCTGAGAGGAAAACAGGCTGGTGAAAGGTCCTCCAAGAAGGACAGTTACAGTACAACATGGCAGCACCAGCAAAGCTCAGCAGCAGTCAGAGTGTGGAGGGCTATGAAAACTCATTAGATATGTGATAAGGAACCAGGAAGTTGAAGGAGCCCATCAAGAGTGATACTAGAGAAAGCTTATACATACTTCTGCTGCCTGTATTACTTTATGAGCCTAGGACAATTTGTGTTCTTTCCTTCTAATCAAAATAGTTTCATATTTCTAATCCCTTCAGCACATTAAAAATCGCTAGAAGGAAAATCGACACCCCCGCACGAAGCCTGGACTCATCCATTCAGTTGTCTCTAAATTGAGGTCATTAAGGTTGAAAGACAGTCCCTTTTGGCCAGCTATATACCCACTAGAGAATGACAAGCATCAGGGGAGAGTTGGCCTTTCTGAGATCTCTGTCACAGTCTCAGAAGTTCCCTGTTTCCTGCTACCCAAGTAAACAGTCTGGAATGAATACATGTCAAATTAGTCTCCGTCGTTAAGTGAGACGGATGGAGCTATGCCAAGTGCTGCCATTTACTCAAGTCCTTCCACATCACTCTTAAAAAGGGAACTTCTAAACAGCAACGTCGCGGAGACAGAATCGTCCTGGGCTCAGGCTGTGAGCACAATGTAGGCACCACTGCAACATTACCAAGGACTTGAAGTTTCTACAGCCCGTGTCAAAGCAAGGGATTTTTACTGAGGGTAGAAACACTTCAACTAAAGCATAGAAGCATAGAAGCATAGAATGGCATGGGTTGGAAGGGACCCCAAGGATCATAGAGCTCCAACTCCCCTGCCACAGGCAGGGCCACCAACCTCCAGGCCTGGAGCTACACAAGGGTGCCCAGAGCCCCAGCCAACCTGGCCTCGAACACCTCCAGGGATGGGGCATCCACCCCCTCTCTGGGCAGCCTGTTCCAGCACCTCACCACTCTCTCTGTAAAAAACTATCCCCTAATATCTCAAATAACCCTTCCCTCCTTTAGCTTCAATCCATTCCTCCTTGTCCTGCCATTATTTACCCTTTTAACAAGCTGATTCCCCTCCTGTTTCTCTGCTCCCTTCAGGGACTGGCAGGCTGCAATGAGGTCCCCCCACAGCCTTCTCTTCTCCAGGCTGAACCAGCCCAGCTCCCTCAGCCTCTCTTCATAGGGGAGGTGCTCCAGCCCCCTAAAACCTTTGTGGCTCCTCTGAACCCTCTGCGATGACAACTTCTGCTTCCCTCGAAAAATGGGCCGCACAGGAGCACGTTTACCATGCTTTTCCACATGAAATGGTTAAAATTAACTACAGGAGCTCTGACTTCAATACATGAAGAAATATTACAGCCACAATGAGCCTTCCAATTCTCTTTTCCCTCTCACTTGCTGCCATACGTTTATATGTAATCCAACGGCGTGGTTATTTCCCAGGCAAGCAATAAGACACCAAGTAGTAATTAAGTTGCCTCACTCAAACGTCAGGTGTATTTTGAGCCATGGTAATGTCTTGACATCTCACATACCTTTCATGTCCTGCTGTTTAATTATCAAAGGGGCAATGAAAAGGAGCACAGGAACGAGGTGTAGATGAATATGAATTATTGAAAGGGACTAGGAAGAAAGCGCTGCAGAACAGGAGTATCTGTCATTTAAGCTCCATGTAAGAGGTTTTAAAGCCCAAACGAGAGCAGTGAATGTGAAAATGTTCTGACTGGTGTTTGTACTGCTTGATCGAGAGGAAGGGGTGTTGGAGGTCCCTCACAGCTCATCTCTTCATAGCATGGGGAGGTCCAGTATTGGGGGGATTGACACCCAACAGTACCCAATGTGTACAGCCAGCTTCGCCAGCTACCTCTTGTCACTGCTTCAGGATGCACCTCAGAGAAGCACCAGAGGATGCTGGCATTTTCCAACTCCTCAGTCTGACCAGCCCTTCAGCACCACTACTTGGCAGTTCACCAAGGGCTTGCACTCATCCAGGCCAGCCACTGGCTGCTAATACCTCCTGGCAGGACAAAACCTCTGGGTAGAAGAGCACCTTCACTGGAAAAGCTCCTCTTCATTCAGGACACTAAGTGACCTTTTTATTTAAGACATTTTCTATTTTCTAGCCCAAGCATTCAGGCTGAAATTTCGTGCCTTTACCTGAATCCTTCAAAGCAATATTTCCTTTTGTTTCATGTTAACAGGCATTCAACAACTGAGGATGCTTGTCATGTCACTCATCATCTTTTTAAGTTCTCTTTTTTAATAAGATGAAACTTTCTTGTCTTTAAATGACTTTGTCAACCCCACTCCTTTCAAATTCTGTACATCTTTTTCAAACAATTAAATCCAAAGCCATGGGAACTGAATACTTAACGCTACCTACATTTAATCCCTAATCCATAGCAACTTGCTAAATATCTTTACAAGCATCTTTTGATTAGTTTGGTGGATGGACTGCATGAATGGACTAATTTTATGCTTTGCTATATGCTACTCCATCATATTATAAAACCAAACAGCATTTCTGCTTTCCAGACACTTGCTTTTCATTGCACTCATCTCTCTCTCCCTACTTTATGGCCATTTGCTTTAGATTGGTCTCCCACTGTGGACATATTAGTCTATTTTTCCCCAGGTTGAGACTAATTTTATTAATGCCTACCATCTTCTCTAATCTCTCCAGCTCCATCTCTGTCTCTCTATCTATCCTGCCAGACACTTTCCCTTGATTTTATCATTAATTAATGCATCTTTGTAGTGTTTACAACAAAAGCTGGGTTATAAACGTGAATCACATACCCATTCGTTACCCAGCCACTCAGAGTCACCCCTTTTCCAAATCAGTATGCTGATAATATTAAGATTACATTGAATTAAATGCTTTCTTGATTATTTTTCCCCTCCAGTAGTATTTCAGCACTTGCAGCTGATAAGTCCTCCTGACTTTGTAGGCTAGGAGGAGGCAGGGAATACAGATGGAGAAGAGAGTCATTGGTTTGCAAGAGGAAACAGCTGGGGATGTCAGCTTGGGGCGGGGAAGCTCACAAGGGGCACCTGTACCTTCCTAATCCTTGTGCTGCCCCATGCCCAGCCAGCTCTCCCCAGCACCACCGTAAAGCAAACCAAGAGTTCCTCTACACAACGGCCTGATGAAGCAGCCAGACATGGGGGAAAAGTGGGAAATACTTTCCTACTGACTTCAGCAGCCCCAGAGGTTGGGTTTTTTTTTCCTCATGTATGGGTTGGAAGGGACCCCAGGGATCACAGAGTTCCAACCCCCCTGCCACAGGCAAGGCCACCAACCTCCAGGCCTGGAGCTACACAAGGTTGCCCACGGCCCCATCCAACCTGGCCTTGAACACCTCCAGGGATGGGGCACCCACCACCTCTCTGGGCAGCCCCTTCCAGCCCCTCACCACTCTCTCTGTAAAGAACTTCCCCCTAATATCTAATTTAAACCTTCCTTCCTTTAGCTTCAATCCATTCCCCCTTGTCCTGCCATTATCTACCCTTTTATAAAGGTGATTCCCCTCCTGTTTCTCTGCTCCCTTCAGGAGCAGAGCCTTCCTACTGGAAGGCTGCAATGAGGTCCCCTCGCAGCCTTCTCTTCTTCAGGCTGAACAAGCCCAGCTCCCTCAGCCTCTCTTCGTAGGGGAGGTGCTCCAGCCCTCTGATCATCTTCGTGGCTCCTCTGAACCCTCTCCAAAAGTTATAACAGGTTTTGCAGGATTGAAGCTTTTCACCACTGAAGCTCTGCAGCCCTGTAGGTGGGGGTGGGGGGGTCTGTCTGTCCCTGCGCTGCTCATGAGAATTTCCAAATGGGAAATGAGAGAGTTTGTAGGGAGGAAAGGGCAAACCAAGGGCTTACTTTGAAAATGCCTCTGCAGCTCTTAATTCACTTTTGAAATGATAACCCATGTCGTCAGATGGATTGAAAAATGGGTCTGCCAAGGGGGTGCAAGGGAAGAGCTGGGTTCTCACCTCATGGCAGGCTTTTAATAAATGTTTGGTGTCAGCCTAATAAAGGTGTCCCCAAAGCAGAAGGTGGAACTCCCAGAACCAGCACAAGAAGTGAAATGCTCTCCTTTCCTCTCAAAGGGAAAAAACAGTGGAGCACCATGGAGGGGGATCTTCCCATGAGCTTTCAGAGACCGCAATGCAGGCACGTAACCTCTTCCCACTACTGTCACACTAGTATGATCAAACTGTAATATTGCTGTATTCTGCCTGACTGAGGCTCCCATTTCATTGATTAAAATAGGTACAGATCTCAATGAGGAGCTGGCTGTGTTATTGAGAAAAGTTTAAGGGTAATTTTTAACAACTGGGTGGTACTATATGCACAACAATATCTTTTATTTATATTGCTTTTTACCACAAGGTCTCGAGTCTTGGGAAGGAATATAATTTGAATGATTCCTTTTTTTTTTTTTGACATTTAATGCATCATAAATAGAGAACTGGATTTGTATGGTAATTCATTTGAACAGTATGGTATTAGAAAAAACAAGATGAAGTAATCAATCTCACCAGTAACAACTATAAAAAAAACCCAAACCTCTCAGTCCTCCCTTCACTATTTTGAAAAGATTCAAGAAATAAATCCCAACGGGAGAGGAAAAAAAACCCACCTCAACAACATCCAGTATTCAAACCTACCTCACCTGCTTAGCAATTCACATTTTAATCTGGCAGCTCGTCACAGTAGCTAATGTAATTTTAACACTGCTTCGGCTTTCTGTTTGAAAACTGAAAGCATTGCTGCATTTTATTCTTGAGCTGCATAATTTTAGATAATCAATCTTACTAGTGCCTTATCCACCTATTAAAAACAGGCTTCTCCAGCATAGTTAGTTGGAGATCAACTTTTTAGCACCTCCTGTCCTTGTGCCCAGATGGAAACCTGTTGTCATATCTGACTATTACAAACAGAATTCTCCTTACGTGCCCATGGGAGTTACATTTATTTGATTTATGACTCAGAAACCAAGGCTCAGAGATTTTAAGTGACATGCTTGGGATGACAGAGAAAGAATTTTACAACAGCAAGAGATAAACAAAGAACTTACAGATTGTAACCACAACATTAGTTTTCCTCTCTCAATACTGCATTGCCCGATGGCAGGTTTTGCAGTGTGATCATTAAGTCAGGTGTGATATACAGATACCACAAATACACACCTGGGTATACAGATATACACCCACCACCCCACGATCTCCAAAATCACTTGTAGACACACAAGTCCCCCAAGTAAGCATTTTCCTCAGCACCTAACAACAGTGTTCCTGCTACTTGAAACATCTGGTTGTTTCTCCAGTTTTTCTTCCTAGCAAATTCACAAGACCATCTTCTCTTCAAATTTTGTTCTTCAGATCCTGAGCTGGGTGTTATTTTTCCCCAGCACACGGTGGCACAGATACGATTTTTCTGTTACATATCTTAGTGCAGATACCCTCCAGATAAGTTCTCTTTGAAGCAAAGCTTTCTCTTTCCTCATCATGTCTCTTGTTACCAACTGCAGAAATGCATGAAAATGGTAAAAGCAGCCCAACCTAGACATTCAATTGGCAGTCAAACACCAGGTTTTAGAGGTTCTTTGGAAATAGTAGAAGCTACCTGTGTATAGCTGTACCTAATACCTATGGTATTCCAATGATTCTCAGGTGGGTCACTGAAACAACTCTTTTAGTACCTGTCATGAAAATGGTGTGATTCATAAATGCTTTGGAATTGTAAAATGAAAAGCACTTGGTAAGAAAAAGGTTTATATAATTTCCAATTTTATCTCACCAAAGGTTTTACATTGTCAAGATGTTTTCAACTCTGATAGAAACATCAAAATGCACAGTCTCTACAGTGAGAAAATGGAAGTTTGTACTCTGGAAGACAACTCCATTTTTCAGCAACAGTCCCATGCTGATTCTCACCAGGGACTCCTGGTTTAATTCCCTCACTTGCTAGGCTCTCAGGGAGGTCAACAATGCTGACCAAATTTTTTTCCTGGTGTGCATACAGTTAGACTGATGTGCTCTTTGATTTAGACCCAAAGAAGAGAAGGTTGCACATGTTTCCCATAAAGAGTTTCAGCATCTCCAAATAAACCAGCGCTCAGAGATGGCTGAAAAACTCCTTCCCCAAACGTTCATCTCATGTGTGGTGCTCAGGGCAAGACTGACCACCAGCACTGCAATCAGGGGGGAATGATTCTCTGGATGGGGTCATGAAAGATTTGAGATTGTCCTCCTCTAAAGCAGGACTCTCACATGATCTGGGCATATCTCAATCAATCTCTTGCTATGTGGAGAGATAATAGCAGTCAGCTCTAAGCTGTGGCATTCAACTGTTTCTTTTGCCCATACCACACAACATTTTAATCCCCTTTTAAATCTAAATGAGTCAGCCCGCATGCAAAATTCATTTGGATTGACACAGGAATGATTATCCATTTGAAATTAGTTTCCTTGTGCACTGTCCATTAACAGGTATCACTTTCTAGGCACTCCAGAGGAAATGAGCACAGAAAACTTAGGTACACTTATCTAGGTTAATCCCTAGGTTCCAGCTTCATGCACGGAGAAGACTGAAAGGACACAGAGATTCGTGCATGTCATGAACCTTATTTTACACAATGAATAGTTATTTGATATTTAATAGTGACAATGAATGAGTAGTTCATTCGTTTTAGTGGCATTTCACCTCGTGAGGAGTGACCCCTTTTGGCTTTCATTGAGCTAGACAGAGAAAGAAACAACTTTTACAGAGACAAGGATGGAAACAAGGAACATGGAAAACACTGGCACCAACACATGAGACAGCCTTCAAGACAATTTGTGGCACAACAGGAACATGGATCACTGACTGGGGTTTCTAAGGGCTGGGATGAACTAGTAATATATTATAAAAAGCACTTAACAAATCAGGGGTACCCATTACCTGATTTACCACATGTTCCTGTGCAACTGCAGCATTATTCTACTGGAATCAATAATGCTGCAACTCGCTAAGACTTGAATAATGAAGAGGTGAGTCTAGCCCTTTGCTGTCAATTTAATTGTCTATACAAACTAGGCATTTGGCAAGGAAGGGTATTTCTATTGCTCCATAAAGACAAATTATGAGGAAATAAACAGGAACATGAAGCTAACATTTCTGGACCAAATAAAATGTTGGCATAAATCCTGAAAGTTTACCTTGCAATGGGTAATGTCATAATTAAACCAAGAAAAGAAAGCTAAGCTATTCTTTCTGCCCAGTGAGTAATATAAGGATCTGAAAAGATGTTGAATTTCCATGTAACAAGGCTATCTAAATCCAATTACTTCCAGAAGTGTTAACCACCTGTGAACACAATGGAAGCATTTAAACCGATTTTTAGTGTTAAAAGGCTCTCTTCAATCTCACATCTATTATTTTTGGGGGAGGGAGGGGAAATCATAAAAGTTCACATGGTACAAATATGAAGAATGTGGGAAAGGCCAGGTTTCTACCTTGGCTGAGGTTTAGAGAAGAATTGGTCCTTACAGACAAAAGGCTGTGTAGTCAAGAAACAACATCCAATACGTTTGTGATGAAATTGCACCAACTGAAGATTCAGCACCAGGCTAATTTCTATGCCAATTAGTGAAGAGAGAACAGGCACTTAAAATAAATTTCTCTCACTCTTATTTTTTTCCTCCTCTTTTTCAATCCTTCAAATTTCCTTAAATAATTATTTTGATTTCCACTTTTGTTTCCTCTCTGACTTTAAAAGCCTGAAATGCGTCTTCTGTTACAGATGCCAGGCAAAGTAATTATTTTTGTATTCTATCTAAGCGTTACAAAGAGCCCAGTTGGGAAGGAACAAAGATTGACAAGACTGCCTTTACTAAATTACATCCTGCTCCCTGCAGAACGATTGGAAGACCTGCATACGCCCACGCAATTTCAGAGCATACAGTCTCCCCTTTGGTGAGATTCCCATTATATACAGACATCATCAGTCTTGAATATATATTCATGCATATACATATATAATCAGAGTATTGTCTTCAGTTCTGTTTTGCTGTTCTGACAGAGAAATACTGTCAGGGAACCAGTGCATGATCAACCCAGAAATGCATGACCATGCTAGCAGAGCCTAGGCCACCCTCATCAGGTTTCTCAGCATAAGAACATCTCCACAGGGTCACACAAAGGTCCTCACAGCCCCCACATACATCATCTATCAAAAATCTAGGAAGAAACAGAGCAGGGCAAGCATATACAACGTGGTAAAACACCTCCCTGCTGCCCAGCATGGTGTGGGTTACTGATCACGTGCCAGATGTTGGATCTACCTGGTAAATCTGCTCAGTCCTTTTCTGAATACTTTACACTTTTGGCCCCCACAAGGTGAAGTGGCAATAAATTCTACAGTTTTATTATGAACTTTGTGGGGAAAAAAAGTGCTTGCTTCTGTATATCTATATTCTCCCTGTATCTGCTGCCTTGATGCAGGATTCTGGCATAATTACAGAGAGCAAGATACAGGAGATGGAATCACAGATAAGCAAGCTATTGAGTCCAGTGCCACTCACTTGCTTTCCCATTTTCCACAGCATTTAATTCTTATCAATATCCAAAATTCTGGCCCTGCAAATGATTTGATTAGTGAGCTAAAAAAAATCTGCTCACCATAATAGATGTCTCTTACCAGAATCTACAGGGACATGATGACAATTGCACCACAAGGTTTCAAAACAGCCTGGTAGATCTCTGCCATGTGCATTTCAATTTGAATTCAGTAAGTGTTTCACCATCAAACACCACCCAGCCTTGATTGAAGCTTTAACCTTGGTTTAACACAGGGCTAGGCTCAGTCCAGCTGAGAACTGCACAGCAATGTGCAATTGCTTTGTCCCTGGAGCCATCTGGGTGAGAACTACATCCTTCCACACAGCATTCTTCTCAGCAATAGCACGTTGCCCTTGTTGCACAAAGGGGATGCAAGAGGCAGGTCTAAACCAAATTACAGTGGAAGGGCAAAACAGCAAAAGGGGGGAAACAGCAGGGAGGAGGCAGGAATGTCATTCGTGTCAAGTAGTAAATGAAGCATATGGAAACCGCCTTTAAGGCGTAAAGGGCATGTAAAAGGAGTTGATACAACCAGATGGCTAAGGAGCAAGGAGAGAGCAATTCTGGAAATTGTATGGGAAATAGAGAGCAGAAAAAGAGAATAAAGATTATGAATTTAATAGGGAATTTAACAGGAAAACTACACTGGTAGTTCTGACACACACCACAACACCCCCCCGCCCCCACCCAAAAAAAGAAAAAAAAGTGAAAAAAACCAAATCAGCAGAGGTTAGAATTGGGCCAGGAATATGCCTTTCCCACCTGGGGAGAGATTTCAGTTCTGTGGTGTCAGCATTGGTAATTTTAGATACTCCACTACTAAGCAGGATCTTGTGCAGATGTGGTAGTAGGGTCCAGGAGAATCAAAGAACGTTAGGAGAGAGGAAAGCAGAGCCTGGCCAGAGTGGGACAACAGCTTTAGGGGTAAGCTACATGTTTAAGACCTTCCAAGCGGGGTTCGGGGCCTGGTTTCTTCAGACATCAAATAAAGTTGTTTTCAAAGAATCACTAGGTTGGAAAAGACTTTTGAGATCACTGAGTCCAAGCCTATCTGTCATCTACTAATCCATATCCCTGAGTACCTCATCTACCTGTCTTTTAAATACATCCAGAGTCAGTGACTCAACCCCCTCTCTCTGGGCAGCCTGTTCCAGTGCCCGACAACCTGTTTCAGTGAAGAACTTCTTGATGTCTGATCTGAACCTGTCCTGGCTCAGCTTCCCCCTTGTCCTATATTTCTGTGGCTTCATCTCCCATTGGGAGCTGCAGATCCCAATAAAGCAAATATTAGAGTACCCAGTATTAGAAGTGAAGTCTTAAAAATTATAATCTATGTATTTCTTGATAAATAAGTGTAACACTCAAATTACTCAATTACATACAATATTTACTCATTGATTTGGATTTATTCACCTTCTTGTCAGCTGGTTTCTGAAACATAACCTTTAACAACACTACACAAGGGCTTCACAAGGTAAGAAAGAAATGCTAATTGGCTTTATCCTTTTGTGAAACAATCCATCCAAAGTTAATTAGAATACGTTTGCTTTTCCTTTGCAAAACTAATCCATAAGAAAGACTGATAGGCAGAGCAAACCTCCTCGTGCACAAAGGTGGTAGGATTTAAGTGATTTTGAGCTATGCTCCCAGAACTCGGTTGCCTTCAGGCATCTATCTGGTCTTTCTCTGTGGATGGCATAATTAGGACTTGAGTGAAAACCCCAGTGGTGAAGCCTGATAAGAAGTTAATCTTCGGGGCACCACGTGGGCCAAGAGAGATGTGCCAAAAAGTCCAATTAGCGAAAGCCTCCCACCCTGTGCTGTGCCACAGCTGATAAACCTCTGCGGCACCCGAGGTGCGGCAGCTCAGCAGCGCACGAGCCCTGTGCGCATCACACGGGGCGGTGGCACGGCGCAAGGAGAGGGCAACGCCTGCAGCTGGTGCCCACTCTGCCAATGGCTGAAAAGCAGCTCTGTGATCCCATCTCATGAACGCTTCCATGTGACCTTCATACTCACACAGTGGGACATGTAAACCCTGGAGATTCACACCCCTCTCCAGGAATCGGATTCGGCTTCAGCGCTTTCAGCAGCGCTGGGTATAGACATGAGCTAAGGCGCTACCACACAGGGTACCTGTCAATGGGATCAGACCTTGAACCCTCTGCCTGATGCCAAGGGAGCAGAATAAGGGTGAAATCTATGTCAATCCCAATTTTGGACTGAGACAGCCCAAGACCCACTGGCAATACAGAACCCAAAAGCATTACAGCAAGCTCACAGCCCCCACAGCCATGCATGAGGACTGGCAGAAGGATCATGTTTGATTTGCCATCACTTGTAAAGAACAAAGCCAAAAGTTCTTGGCTGTGGGAAAATAATTACGAATCTGGAAAAGAAAGTGCTCTGCACCTATTCTTTGCAAGTCAGACACACACACCCCTTTTTTTTTTTGTTTTTAACAGGAGGAAAGCACTTCCCTAACAGCCAAATGGATGCTGAGGCCCAGCATCCACAGAGCCAACAAACCTTCCTCTCCATCTAAGGATATTTAAGAGCAAATCCCACTTTTAAGAGGGATGCAGGACATGGAAACTGCTCCTGAGGGATGTGACTGTTGTCTCCAGAGGAAGAAACTGTGGTACAACTACAATGGAAAGAGTTAATAGACATTGAAATTGCTTTATTTAAGCAGGTTTGCCAGAATTTACTTATTAAACCTCATTAGTCTGAGACTGTCCTCGTACTCCTTGTTCCTACCCAGTTGCTGCCTGCCGCCTGCTGAACAGACAGAGGGATGCTGGAGAGATTATTTCTAAGCCCTTCCCCCTTCCCTCTCCCCTCCTCTTCCAGGACCACACTGACAATCCCAAGGGAAAGAGAGGAGGAAGAGGGCAAGATCCACCAGCTCTCACTCAGCATATTTCTCCAGGAAGCCCCAGGAGTCCAGAAGAGGAGCTGCCACTTAGGACACTGTCTCCTTTGCAAAGGATCTCTTACTAAAATATACATTACATGAACACATACAAATACCTTCCCCTCCCAGGGAAAGAGAGAAGGAGAAAGAGGAAAAAGCCTGCAATCTCCAGAGTGCTAGAGTGATTTTTTTTTCTCATGTAATCAATACTGTAAAATATCCCCAGGTCTTTCCACTGGATTGTAACTCTGAGGAGAGCTGATCAGTCTGCAGCATGTGTACTTCACCTGCGGGGAAGCCAGGCACCAGGCAGCAGCCCGTGGCACGGTGGTAAGTAACTTTGGGGAAGTTTCCTTGTCATTTTTACAGTTTGGGGTAATAATTACCTTGGAATCTTTTGGGATTATGAACGAAAAACACAAGTTTGTTCCCAAAAGGGGGAAGTGAAGGGGTGGGTGCCTTTCAATTGCTTCCCACACACACACAGAGACAGCCCCAGGGCTGACAAAATGCTTTCTGTCTCTGTAACAAAGTTTTCTCCAGGGTGGGAAAATGTTCCCTCTGTCTTCTCAGTAATTTGCAGTGACATGAGACTGGGTTGATAAGAACAGTCATCATTTATCCAGCACTCTACCTCTTAAGGCATTTTACAAACATCTACCAGCTAATCCTGGCAATAGACCCGAGAGGCAGGCAAAGCCAGGCGTGCAGCGAAAGGAAGAGGAACTGCAATCTGAGCATTCCAGTTAAAGTAATTAGGAACTTTGCACCCAGCCAACGGCAGGTAATTGAGCACTCTAATAACTCTCAAGCTGCTCAGTTGAGTTAGCCTGTATTTAGGGGTTCACAGAAATAAAGCAAAGGCGCGACCAGTGGGGGAAACACAGCGATCTAAGGATGACTGAGATCTGCTCGGAGAGGAGACCGATCTGTTCACAGTTGGATCTGCAGGCGCCCGAGCCGTCGCGATAATCATGAATGAGGCTTTAGCTCTCCTCCGTGCCTGTGTGTTGCCAGACAACCAATGAGGCTGCGAAGCAAATCGCATTCACAGCCTGCGGATTCCAGGAGGAAGCAGAGAGGTGACTTTTACTTACAAAACAGCCGCTCGTTAATGTGGGGATTTAGGAAAGTAGCCTGGAACACCTCTTCTCTTGCAATAACCTCTATTATGTTTTCTTCTCCTTCCCATATCTTTTGGCTGACAGATAACCCTGCTCTGATGCTATTTCGGATGTCCCAGTGAGAACTCTTAGAGATGCCTATTCTCTCCGGAGGCAGTGACCAAGACTATAGTAACATTAGCTACACTTCTTGTAATTCCCTGAGCCACTTCTTTCCTGTCTCTGTTGAAACCCCCTCTGTCAAAGGGGTCCATTACCAAAGAGCCAGGAGGATTTACCATCCTGATCAAGTCTCTACAGTTGATCTAAAAACAGAGATCATGATCAATGTTGGAGGCATCAAGTACCTGCTACCCTGGAGTACTTTAGATGAATTTCCCCTGACCAGACTGAGCAAACTTAAGTTTTGCAGCAGCTACGAAGAAATAATTCAGCTGTGTGACGATTACGACGAAGACACCCATGAGTTCTTCTTTGACAGGAACCCCAATGCTTTTGGAATGATTGTCAGCTTTCTAGCAGCGGGGAAGCTGATGCTCTTAAGAGACATGTGTGCCTTGTCTTTTCAGGAGGAGCTGAGATACTGGGGGATTGAGGAATCCAACCTGGAGAACTGCTGCTTTCGGAAACTATTTCAAAAACTTCAAGAGCTGGCTGAGGTACGCAAAGAAGAGGAGCTCCGGAGGAGCAAAGAAGCTGCGTGTGTCTTGGATGAGAAAACCAAATTTGGACAGTTTATGAACAGACTCAGAGATATGGTGGAAAATCCCCAGTCAGGACTCCCAGGCAAAGTCTTTGCTTGTCTCTCCATTCTCTTTGTGGCCACCACAGCTATAAGCCTTTGTGTCAGCACAATGCCAGACTTAAGAGCTGAAGAAGACAGGGTAAGTCAGTCCTTTTTAACTGGTATAACTACGGAATTAGAAGAAATTTGTCTGTCTTGCTAGGCTCACATCATTAAAAAGATAAAAAAGATACTGAAAATCCACAGCAACAAGGTCCAAAACCATCCCTGGTAGTGAAATGGTCTGTAACAGAAAACATGAGGATGGCTAAATTACTTCTATCAGCTTCAAAGTGATATTCAACTAAGAATCATGCGAGCAAAGTATGTTAATAATCATCAGCTAAAGTACAGGGCAGAACTCCTGGACAGAAGAGATACTGCAGCTCTCTAAGACAGTGTTATTTTGGTCCTTAAGAGCAGCTGCTAGTATTAAGTTATATTAACTAGTTAGTGCTGAGAATCTCAAACTCACAGTGTGGAGTTCCCTTCTCAGCATGCTGTACTCTTTAGTTGTAAGCAAACCCTTGCTTGGACACATCAGCTAAAGAATATTTTCCTGCCTACATCTTTCCTTTTAAGAATAGCCAAGCATCTTTCCTTGTGATAATTAAGGCAAATCTTCTAAGAGAAAGAAATATTCGTCATTTTTTCCCCCAGAATAATGTTACATTTCAATAGATGCTTGAAGGTTAAAGGATGAGAGATACAAGAACTATTCTTGCAGATACTGATCCTTAAAGCTGTGCCTCCAAAAATCACAATTCCATGCTGACAGGATTCTGTGTCTGCCCACAGATACAAGTACATACTGTAGGAGTAATACCAAATGCTAGCTGAACTGCTAACTGCATTTAAACCCTTTTCAAGTAAGCCATTCACAGTAATTCAGGGCAAATAAATAAAGCCTGTATCATACCGGAAGGATCTTCCCTATAACACTGCTGTGAATTTTAAAGATTTGTTGTTCTAACAGTCAGACAGAGGAAATTAACAATCCAAAGTTATTTCAGATGTAGCAATGTCCAAAGTTACCAGATAACTTGGGCTGATCTCCTTAATGAATCCTGCACTTCATTTGCAAACTGCCCTTCCAAAGCGCTGAGGAAACTCAGGTCAAACAAACTCCCAGCCCAAACCAGACAAAACACTCTTCAGAGTATTGTACATTGATGAGTAAAGTCATCTCTACATTTATAGCACACCATGGCATGCACGATACAAATATCTGTATGTATTTTACTGCTCGAGCAGTAATTGAAAGCACACAGTCACGGTGAGGATGTGTCACGATAGTTGATGTCTCTGAATAAAACTAAGGACTGCACAGGAGGCTGAAATTCAAGATCATTCCCTGTTCCATTTAACCCCTTGAATATTGACTTAGATTTGCATAGGAAGACTATTACCTTTCAGGAATCAGTCTGGTGCTCTCACAGCTTTCCACAGCTTTTACTTTTGGCAGGAAAACCCATAACACTGTTCCAATGCTTCTTCCACGGAAGTGCTTTAAATATAGACCATCCTCCTTACAGCTAGATGCAGAAACATCCCAAACTGCTCTAGCAAGTGCTTCCTACTAACTTTGTTAATGGAAGCAGCCCGATGCATTCTACCTTATTTTCCAGCGACTGCAGAAAAGGCTTTTACAAACACTTCCCATGGAAAAGAACAAGCACACGGTGTGTCAGAGCTCAGCTTGATGCAATATGTTGCGTGTTTTAAAAATAATTAACTGCACTTTAGGAAGGGAAGCATGCTGAGGGTTAGATCTGGTAGCTGCGGTGTAGCTGCTGCTCCCAGATTTCCTATAAAGCACAGACATTGCTACTCAGAGATCTGCACATCTAAAGCCAAGCGAACTGGATTGAAACAAGCTGTAAAGCAGGAATGTTTAAAGTGAAGAGGAGAAGATGAAGGAGGAACTTGAGCAAAGGACCACCTTTGCCCAAATATTCAGAAACATGGAAATTTACACTTACAGCACCAATCCAACACTCTGTCATTGTGGCCCAGAAGCACAGAACAGAGTATTCAAAGTTCTGTGATTTGAATCACTTAAAATTATGCTACAGGAAACATGAGGGAACATACGAGACAGAATACTCAAACCTCAAGGAACATGATAACATGAACTACTAAATGATAGTTTTTCCAAACCTAGGGGTACAAAATTCCCTACATTTGTATCCCTAAATTCTTAGCCTGCAACAATTAGTATTTTCTTACTGGGATCTCAAAAACTGTTGTAGTTAGAACTGGACAAATAACTCAAGAGAACTCAACTGACTAAAACCAATACTGCTCGGTTGTAGCCGAACCAGAGTCAGGCAGATTGCAACTCCAGGCTGATTTGTGACTCAGAGTCATTCCCTGGCTGACCTCTGGAAGTGATTCCCCAATGGGGCCACATGTACCAGCAGCCTGGGACAGGCAGGCCAAATCTGAAGTTTTGGCTCTTTGGGCCAAACATTAAGATCACACAATATCTATTGCTCAGTGCCAAAAACCAGCCAAATTCCTTTGATAACATTTCTGAACAACCTGCAATTCCACACACGAATTCAAAGATGCCCTAGCCTGAGATTTATCCATTTCTGAGTTAAAGCTTGGCAAAATCTCCACGTGCAAATGTGCTTACAAGTACCACGAGGATAATTTCCCAATGTCCCCAATATTGGAAACTGAATTTATCCACTCTGAAATACAAATTAAAAAGACTTTACCTCCGCTGTACCACTCTAGGGTCCTTTTTCTCATCCTCACAGTCACCTTAAGAGAGTAAGAGCTGGCTGGACTCCAGCTCAAGGAGAAGGATCAGAGTCAAGAAAAAAAAAACCCACAAAAAAAAGAAAAAAACCCAGGAAAATTTATACAAGGTGACTTCCACTTCCCTCAGAGGCTTGGCTGATGCCAGCCTGCAGACACACAAGATCACAGTTGCTAAACCAGGGCTGCTTAAAAGGGAGAACAGCTGCCTGGGCAGGTAGAAGAGCAAACGGGAGTCCTCATCATCCGAGGGAAAGTGAAAACTCCGGTCTCACAGAGAGGGATGGCAAAGAGCCAGGGCAGGAGCATCCGCATCAGGGAAGCCCAGTCGCCCTGGCAACCGAAGGGGAGGGAAGGAGCCATCTCCATGGGCAGCAGAAAAGGGAGAGGAGGGTTAGTGTAAAGGCAGCAATACAACCAGAAGTAAAATAAGGACTGAGTTGTTATTATAATTGATACCATGCACACAGCCTGGAATATGTCAAATGACATTGAGGAATGTCCTCATTAGGGATACAAAAGAAAACCACAGATAAATGGGCAGACAGCTCTGTAACTATATATCACACAAGCATCAGCCATGAATCCCAACCCAGAGGGAACAGCCCTAGGCAGAGGCTGAAAGTTCAGGAAAAGTAAGCGTATCTCAAGTTTAAGCCTGACCATGAAGCAGACATACAAAGGGATTTATCATACCTGGTCCAAGGAAAGAGGGCTCATTACTAACAAACCATGTTATTTGGGCATAAACCAACTGAAATGTCACATCCTCCAGTGGTGATACACCCTCATTCTTTCTGGGACCAAACTCTCTTCAGTCAGGAAGCAAATACGGCATCACCAAAATGTGGCAGTCGAGGCACAGGTGTAGGAAAGGACAGAGAAAAGGGATACTTGGAGGTGAGGAATTCTGTTTATTATTGATCTGCATGGGCAGCCTGAGAGCACTACAGATCTGACTCACAGACAATATACGTAGCGTAAAAAAGCCAAAGTGACAAAACCTACTAGTATTTCCCTCAAATGAAGGAACTACCATCCCACTAGAGACAAGGCAAAAGTCTCCTTAAAGCCCCCCAAGGTCCCTGTCCCATCAGAGTTACGGTCAGGATCCAAGAGATATAACTGAAATAGTCACTGCTCAGCACATTAAACCCACAGGAAAAAACATCATTATACCAGAAAACTACAGAATAAAACCACCACAGGAGAGCTTGGACAGGCACACTGCTTTGAAGCGCTCTTGGGATTTTCTTTAGGAAGACATTCTGTTTTTAATGAGTCCCTAAAATTGGCATCCTCTAGAGAAATGGCTCGGCAGAAAGGATACAGAAAAGTCCTTTCTCCTGGAAGGCATGCAAAGGTTGGGGAGGAAAGAGAAGGAAATGAAACCCCAGATGTTTCCATTCCCTGCCCTCAGCACCTGTAAGAACCAAATCTTTTCTCCCAGCATAGACAGCTCCCAACAAACCACATGTATGAGAAGGGAGAATGGAATGTCTATTCCCTGTTCTCCCTCCCCAGTGATCAGCGAGCCATCACACCTTGCTACTACTCATCTTTTCATTTGCTCTGCACTGACTTTGAGAAGCTTGCAATCACTTTATGTATTGCATCTAACCTAAGGAAACATAACCAACATACACTGCAGTAAATATTGTCAGATCTAATGATTTTATCTTGACACTTAAAATAGTCGTCTTTTTCTTTGAAAGCTCCCATTCCTGGGGTGGTTTGATTATGGGAAAATCTAATTTCTTTTAAAAGAGGAAGTTTTTAGTCTCTGGTTGCACTAAGAATCCAAGAAACACGAGCAGAGGAAAAGAATCCAGTGCCTATTATATAGAATAATTTTAAAATTACTATTTTATTCTACACCATTATTATTCTGGGGGCTCTGACTTAAGTTTTTCAATGTTTGATGTACCTGATGTTGTCTCCCAGCCTATTTGGCTTGTACACTTTAGGAAACTGCCAAGGAGTACATTTTCTTTTAAAGTGGAGCAATTTTACTTTATAGGAGAAAAAACAATTTATTGAACATACTGTGAGGAGAAAGAAAATCAAACAAGATATTTATTTCATTGGGGTTTTCATTGCCACAGCTAAATGTGTCTGAATTCACGTTGACTTGTACCTAACCAGTCCAGTATGTGAAGACACTCTTGCAAGAGTTACACCTTCAGCAGATGAGCTGTTAAATCCATCACAAAGACATGCAAACATAAAGCTCTGACCCTGCCGATAACCTGCAGGTAACATCAAGTATCTCCAGCATACTTATTAAAGGGAAACCTGAAGGAACTGGGAGTGACCAGAGATGATGATAGTCCTCATGGAAAGTGTGGCTGACAAGTGTGCAAACTTGGCCCTGCTGCTCCCACAGCCTACAAAGATAAAACTCTTCATCCAAGTGTAATTTGGCCAACTGTTGGACACAGGCAGCTTTGGTAAGCTGAATATGACAGCCAGATTTTGACAGGTACTGCTGGCTACCATTTTCATAGATTTTAAATAAGGGGGTGTAAATACTGATGCAAAAGGACTCTTCTACCTTTTTAGACAGGGAAAAATGATTCCTGCTGACAAATAACCAGAACAGAGTACCACTACTGGGGCACTCCTCAGGGCACACCTGGGAAGCAGGGTCACTGCTTCACAGTGACTTGGTGTTCACTCCTACCGTCTAATACACACGTGGCCCTGAATTATTTGCTCTATTGCAAAGAGATTAATGAAAGCCTGACTTTCAGAAACACTTCCACTGCTTGTTTGAAAGTGTAGGACTGTAAAGGCCTGTGTGTATGCACCTACCTATAAATACACTGATATATACGTGTTACTTGAAATAACATAAAGCTGGATGTGCTTTGGCTTTACTGCATCTGCTAGGTATGTTTGTTGGGGATCTTATCCAAATAGTCACTGTGTACACTCACTCTACTAAATTATCTAGGCATCTAGTATAACTCTGATTTCTCCTAACCATTTTGATCTGCAATAAAAGTATTGTGGCATTTTAAAGGAGGAAAATGTGCTTCACTGGAGCACCAAAATCACGCAGTCTATAAGGGGTATTCAGGAGGATCCCGTTAACTTATTTGCTTTGTGGCTTGATTTAGTTAAATTAATAACAAGGGAAGAAAAATATAAGAAATAAGCTGTGAAACAACCGAAATCAGAATAGTATATATAGTATAGTTTTAATTTTTATATATAAAAATATATATAAGCTACATATTATATAGTATTATAAGCTATATGTTATACTTATATTATATAACATAAATAATATATAAAATATTATATATGTGATTTATATATCATAAAGATAGAAGATTTATTATATTATAAAAATATACTCTGTATACTATATAAAACATATAATATATAGTATATATAGTATATTTTTAATTTTATATTAAAATATCTATAAGCTATATATTATATAGTATTGTAGGCTATTATATTTATATAATGTAATATAAATCATCAATAAAATATAATATGTTTAAATCATATATAAAAACTATATATTTATGCTTTATGGGATCTGCCTTTTTTTGAGGTTTGCACATCCCATCAGTAACACCAGAAGCTTTGACCTTGAAACAACACCATCAATGTTCAGACTCTGATTTCAGAGTTCCACATAGCTGTTTTCTAGAGCAGCTGCAGACAGAATTGCACGTTCCAGCACTAAATCTAATACAGACAACACTGTACAGCCTCGCTGTACACAGCCAAAGAGGGGCAGCACTGGGGTAGGGGGGCAGACACTGCTGAACATCTGTGTCTCAGCTTACTCTCACCACAGAAAACAATTTTCTTTAGAAAGCTCCAGTAAATGGGTTCTGCATGGTTTTGAAAAGCTGGCTCTGCCAGGACAAGGGCTGGTGTTCAGAAAGCACAATTAGACATTATTAGTTTGCCTTATGCTCCTCCAGTTGTGGCTTTAACCCAGCAGCAGTAGGTCTCCTGGCTTTGCACGCTATCCTGCAGGGACACCCAGCTGCTCTGCAGCAGGCAGGCAGCTGTGACCCAGTGTGCCAGCACACACGGTCCTCCCTGGGCATCCTGCTTCCTTCTCCCTTTTGCTGCTCTCTTGTTTGTAAACTAGGAAAAAATCCTGTTTGCTTTCCTTCACCTGACTCGCCTCAAGGGGTTCAGCACAGGTGATTGTTTAATTAATGCCCTCCCTGGGAAGATCATAGTCTGGATTGGAAGGGACCCCAAGGATCACACAGTTCCAACCCCCCTGCCACAGGCAGGGCCACCAACCTCCAGGCCTGGAGCTAAACAAAGTTGCCCAGGGCCCCATCCAACCTGGCCCTGAACACCTCCATGGATGGGGCATCCACCACCTCTCTGGGCAGCCTGTTCCAGCCCCTCACCACTCTCTCTGTAAAAAACTTCCCCCTAATATCTAATCTAACCCTTCCTTCCTTCAGCTTCACTCCATCCCCCTTGTCCTGCCATTATCTACTCTTTTAAAAAGGTGATTCCCCTCCTGTTTCTCTGCTCCCTTCAGGGACAGAGAGGCTGCAAGATGGGCATTTCCTCTGAGGAAGGCACTCTGTCTTTGGAAAATGCTATTTGAAATCAATGCATCCTCCAAGTCTGTAGCAATAACACAATGAGTATTAAAAAACCCCCAAACAAACCGACCCAAATTTGTACAGGCTTCAGAAATTCCTCTTTGAATATGATGGAAATGTTCAGTCTGCTCCTGCAGTCACATTCACAGCCCAGTATTTTCATTCTGAGCAAATCTAATTGCTAATTTCATCACAGCATCAGGGCTACGAACTGCATAAGTTGTGCTTATTCCCACGGTGTCAGCACCAGTATTTTCCCTTATAACTGATTCAACCCTATTTGGGACCCTGCTGCACACCCCAGGTGCAGTAACAAGCAGTTTCTGCCCCAGAGAACTTACAAGGCAGTGAGGAAAGAAATAGTACCAGAGCAGATGAGTTGACCAGCAGCAAACCTGGAAATTGAAGGTCATCTCCTCAGCCTGGGATAAATACTTCATCATTTTGACTGGATTGCTCTTCACAGCTACAAAATGAAGTCTCTTAAATTTCTTACCAGAAGAAGATAACACTGCCACAGCTTTCTCCTAACACAAACACTCCAGGGTCACTAATTGCTTCAAATCAAGTTCCAATCCTTCAGGCTGATTCTCACAGTGTTTGCAGAATAAAGACCTGAGCTTAAATGTGAATTGAAATATTTTATTTTAGTTATACTTCTGCCCCAGAGGAGATAATTATGTGCTGGATACAGACACCAGCATTCCCTTCTAAGTCCTTTCTTACATCCACATGAATGTAATCCCAATATTAGTTTAGTTTCCTCAAATGCATTAGTTGTAGAGATTGTTTTCCTAAGTCCAGGCTTCTCTCCCACAAAGAGAGTGAGGGGGAATTCACTCTGTGATCGGAAAAGGCAGTGCTCCTTTAACCAGCCCATCATTCTGTAAAATCGGGTTACAGTCTCTCTCTCAGCAGGCTGCAAACCTTCCTATTTCATTGCATCAGCCTTGTACCCATAAATCCAGGCCCCGAAGTGATCCCTAACACGGGGTTTTTGAGTTCTCCCCCAGCCATCATTTGATTCAGCGGAGCGTGGTTTAATTATTCAAATACTAGCAGCACTGCGGTGGCCGTGATTCAGCAGTACCTGCAGCACTGCAGCGGGATCCCACAGCTCCAGGTACACAGGGAACACAGGCTGGCACACTGCTCCCTAACTGAGCCACCACTCCACAGCCAAAAGGGAGTTCTCCTGTTGTGTATCCCTTCATTCCCTACTGCGGGCAGAGATAAGAACAGCTGGGAGCCAGGTCAGTATCTCAGATCCCTACACACTGAGACCTGCTCAGCCTCTGCTCCTGCCTAACCACTCTCCAGGCTTGTAGCCTCTCCCTGTAGACCCACCACCTTGGATCTGTGGGCAGGCAAGAGCAAGAATTGAAGCAAGAAGTTTTTTCCCTACTACATTAGCCCATATTTTTTCCCCACTGAGGGAACTGCCCAGGGAGAAGCTGCAGACCAGGGTGCTGTGCCCGTGTATAACCTTGAGGAGGACAAAAGGCTGGAAACCAGCACCCTGCCCAGAAAATGTCAACTTTGGGCTGAGAGAGGAAAACTCCTGTGAGTTTTGCTTCTAAATCCCCCACGTGGAGAGCTGAATGCTGCTTCTCTGAGCGGCCAAAGGGCCAGACTGTAAGAAGAGCAGCCTTGCTGAGATAAGCCTCTCTACTAAGTGTTGGCTAGCACAAAGCCGGCAGAAGCCGGGCTGATAGCCACAGCACAGACTGCTCCCATCTGCCACCACTTCAGTGGACACTGGCCTCTATCCACAAAGCGGTGTGTGGATCAGAGAGGAGGATTTGAGCAGTAACTGGCTGTACATGAATGTGCCAAGTAAAATCCAGACATGCCAGGGTAAGTTTAGCAGATGGGAATTGTGACCTTCCATCAGCCACGCTGCCAGGGCCCGTTTCTGGTGTGAAAGATGACATTCCAGCAGCCTATGCTTCACCTCAGAGTGCTGAACAAGTCCAGGTCCTATGTTGAAGGAAACTCTCCTTCAGGACTCAAGAAGAGTCAAGCACATCGCTTTAGGAGCTCCTCCTTGCCTTGTTTTGAGACTGTTTAGTATGGGTGACTGAACACCAAAACAGCCTTCACTCAGACACAGTCACTGCTACATCTAGGGTGGATCTAGCTGGGAAAAGGTTTCAGATCCCTTCTGTCCATCGCTCATTTGTTTTGTGATGATGGGCCAGCTGGTTTCCATAAATACACCCTGGGAATAATGGTGTTTCTGTAGAGTGACTCAATCAGGACTTCGCACTGGGTTCAAGGACTTCTATCAACCCAGCTTCGTAAACACTATCACTTGCTTTTCTCCTAAGCTTGCTGTACAAGCAACATATAGACATATCGCTGATGTAGATGTTGATTTCCACTCTAAAGCTTTGAAAAGATTAAGCCCTGTAGGGATGACATCATTCTGAAATAACCCACATCCTCATCGAGCAGTACTTATTAGCAAAGTGCAGCTTTCACCATTCAACTAGGATCAGACTGACACAGGAACCATTTAAAAATCACCAATGTCATTGTGCACAATGTTAGCTGGCAAGCACAGAAAGGAGGTGATGAGAAGTGCTGCAGGTTTGCCTGCCCTACACCTCAGGCTCTACCCCATGGGTTGTGTGAAGTCCCATGGTACACACCATGGAAACCACGTTCAGGTTGCTGTCAGTGACTTCCATACAAGTTCAGCTAGTCACTGAACCAAGGGCAGAAAGGCACCCAGCCTACTCCATTCCTCATACAGCTGCAGCACTGCACTTTCAATACAATAGGAATAACAGGATTTACACACCCACCCACCTTTTCCCTCAGCTTAAGAGAAATAACACATGCCTCCCTCTCATGTTTTATCATTTTCATTTCAACCCCTTTTCTTACACTCCAGAAATTGCTTTAAAAGGACTTTTTTTGGGTCTCTTTTTGTTGTTGTTTTGAAGAACCAGCAGCAAAACTTGACAAGTGCAAGGCCATGCTATAGAGCAGACAGGGATGTAATACCGCTTTCCAGAGAAGGGCCAAACTTTGCCAGCTGGCTGGTACACAATCAGCCACCACCTGGCATCAAAACTGTGCCACTGATTTCCATGGCGCTCTGCAGAGAATTAGAAAGAACAGGGTTTTTCCAGTGGGTGCTGGTGAGAGGACTGGAGGTAAAACCTGAAACCCTTTCTATCAGGGTGCTAACAGGCCAGAGAGACTCAGGTCCAAATGCTCAGACCCCTCCAACAGTTCTAAGAGGATCATGCCACAGCGTGTGAAACAGAAGTTAACATGGTGTTTCCTTCTGCCTTTTACAAAAAAAAACACCTTGCAAAGGACTAAAAGGTAAAATCCACTGCAAAAGGTATTGGGGTAAATCTCTGGCAGTAGGAAATTATGTGGCAGATCAGTTATCAATTCAGAATAAGTTTTCCATAGTGTATTTTAATTATGAAGCTTTTTAGGGTACAACTGAGTGAGACACAAAGTCAACACAGAGCAGATCCTGAAGGCATAAGAAGAGTTCCTTAGTGTTCTTATCCAGTTACCTATAAATTTTTTCCTTGTAAAGAAAACATAACAAAGTGAGTTGCATCTGAAATACAAGGTGCATAGACAAGATATATATTCCGCAGGGGAAATTCTGATTCAGCTTCCCTGGGCATTGCTACAATCACTGATGCATGTAAAGATATTATTTTCACTAGATGAGATTTATATCTCTTGTAAGATAGGTTAGTGCAGCATAACTCTGAAATCTGATTTTGTTTATTATCCTAGATGTCATTATGCCTTAACTAATGTTTCCTGGTAAACTAAGAGGGCACTTTGCCAGGAAATTTATCTTATTCATTTTATCTTGTAAGTGGCACATCTCTCAAGTCCATTTAGCTTGAATTCACAGTCACTGAATACATTACTCTTCTGTAAACTCACCTGTGCAAGCTAGGTCTGAGATTTAGCTGCCACACGTTAATTAACCTGGCCAGTCTTGGCCCCAGAGGTGTTGAATCCCTGAACCTTTGGACATTGCTGAATCCCTTTGGAAAAGGCCCTGTGAGAAAGCTGCAGTGACACTTCCCACCATCACACAATGTCTCGGTTAGAAACACATTCCAAGCACTGACCCTACATAGATCTGAGGTGCTTCAACTTCTGTAAGGAGCTCACAATAAAAACATAAAGTCTATTGAATTTTTTAATCATAAATATATCTAAGTTCGAGTATATAAGCCTACAGCTCGCTCACACTTCAAAACCACAGTCCCTTCTACCTGAAGAAGGAAAAGGTCTGGTGAAAGGGTTGAACAACTTCCCATGAGGACTAAGGCAGGCAGAATTCCTCAGGATGGGAATGGGCTACAACAGCAGCTATGACAGAGGTCTACAAACGAGCAAAGGGCAGGGAATGAGTCAGTACCAATCAAACATTCCCTCCAGTGACAGAGCTCAGGGCATCACCATAAGCTAACAAGAGCCTAGTTCAAAGCAAAGAGCTGCATCTCTGTGTGACAGGCAGTGGACAAAAGAATGGCCAAACTTTATAGAAGAGTGACTCAGTTTGCTCACATGAACATCACCTTCAGTGCAGCAAGCTCTGGTGTGGAAAATAGAAGCCAGGATAGTTGCCTTGGGCCTCTGTTTTCTCAGGCTGTCGGAACAGGGCATGGGGATGACAGGCCTCAGTAGTGCTGTTCTTATATTTTATTACGAGCCTATTTCTTTCATCTCTAAAGAGAAGTTAATAGAAGGATCCTAAAACGAGCCATTTTACTGTAACACTATCAAAACTGCAAGGCGTAAGAGAACCCAGAAAATGAGCCATTGCCTTACAGAGCGGAAGGCGATAATGAAATGGAAGCACGAATTGCTTATTATCTCTGGTGGTACAGAAGTTTCAAACAGCCACTTTGCTTCTTGGAGGTGGTTTATAAATTTAAGAAATCACTCAATATTTCAGGCATCAGGCTCAGCATATATCTTTTCTCATAGAAAATACTGTTTCCTTCATTGCTGAGCTGGGTACGCACGATCAATACCCGGCACTCATTTTATTACATTTACATCATAGGTTGTGGCATGCAAGCTAGAGACAAGTTCCATAAATCCTGATAAATTCTTGCATTGTTCAAAAGTAAATCTGCAGGATGAATAAAGTATAAAGAGTTAGACACTCACTCACCCCAGCTGTGTGATAACTGCTCACCCATCAGAATTGAGGATAGATTGAGGACCGAGCGACGCTACAGTAGTGTAAAACATTTTGGTTTTTTAAAAAAGTCCATCCAAAATATGTTTGTGGTCAGCTATGGATAAAAATTCCTCATATTCACACCACCACACAGAATTAGAAGATTGGAAAAGACTTTTAAGATCAAGTCCAACCGCACCTGCCCTCTACTAAACCATACTTTTAAGTACCTCATCTACCCATCTGTTAAACACATCCAGGGAAGGTGACTCAGCCCCCTCCCTGGGCAGCCTGTCCACATCCCAACAAGTCTTTCAGGGAAGAACTTTTTCCTAACATCTAATCTGAACCTGCCCTGGTGCAGCTTGAGGCCATTTCCCCTTGTCCCATCACCTGTCCCCAGGCTGAAGAGACCAACACCCTCCTGTCAGGTAACTGTAGGCGGTGATAAGGTCTCCCCTCAGCCCACTCTTCTCATGCTGGCCTGGAGCTTTTATAGGTTCTATGACACTGTGGTGCTCTGGGTGTGAAAACGCAGTCAGGACAAGAAAGAAACCAGTGACAAATTTACCTCAAAGATCTGAGAATCAAAGCTCAGAAATCTACTCTAGTTAACGGCAGGGTTGAGTGAGGGAATTGTTTGTTGTGTTTCACATTGCCGCTGATCACTAGAACGTCCCAAATATGTTTGCTTTGCTCAGGAAGAGGAAATCCATAGAGGTCCTTGTGGAACAGAAACTCCTTTACTGGCCCTTCAAGCAAAAACTCCTTTTTGTGGATCAGAATATTTGGCCCATAATTTACCAGTTCACTGACAGTAACATCTAACAGGAATTTGGCAACAACAGCATATTTGAAATCTGCCACTGACAGAGGAATCCATATTTTGGTAAGAACACAGGATTTGGAGTCAGTGCTATCCTGCCTGCTCTTCAGACAGTGGAACAGAAAGCACCGAGGTCTAAAATCCTCCAAAATACTGGGAGAAACGGAAATTGGCTTTGGCATTTAGTATTTCCTCTTCTCCCCTTTATCATCCCAGTATTTTCTGCTTTTCAACAGTGTGTTCAAAATAATGAAGAATCTTCAAAGAGATTAGAGGGGGATACACCATATAAGCCATGTCACATATATCATGCAATATATGCAAACATCCCCAACCCATAAAACACACGCGCAAACTCTCTGGATGCAACCTCCCAGTGTGACATCAATGCACGTGTTCTTATTAAATCCCATAGAGCTGGGGTCCTACACTCTCTTTCCAGACACTGGTGACAGAGAAGTATGCAGACAGGCAGAGAAAGCAGCCTGGAAGTTGCTGGCAGATGTTGACTATGGAGTGACTAAATCACAGTACATCTACACTATATAAAGGAGTGAAATTGCCCTGCTGCAAGACAGAACAACCAGCTGTATCACTTCTAGGGCTTGAGTTAGTCACCTCCATACAGAACAGCTGTGACACAGAGAGAAATCAGTTCCCTCTGAGACACAGGACTCCTTTTCCTGCCCGCCTGCATGTAGCGTAGGCATTGCTGAAGCAAACACATCCTCCTTCTTGTCTTCTTCCTCTTCCAAAAAACCCAAACCCAACCCAAAGCAGAGAATTCTCTGTGCTAGTGACAGTGGTACTGTCATGCTTTTGTTTGCTGCAGCAGAAGGGGACTGTGGGCCCAATCATTTGCAAACAGTTCCAAAATGTCTTTTGCAAAGTACAGGAGAAAGAGAGAAAGCGTGTTAACAGCAGAGAACTCGCTGCCTTTTACATCCACAAGCAGGCACAAAGGAAAACTAAAATGCACAGTAACATTCCTGAAAAGTTTGATTTGAAGGAAGTACCCCTGCAAAGTTAAATACACATCTAGGAAGCTGACTTCATAAATGGCTTTCTCTAAATATATGTAACATTCCATGGGGAACCCTGAGGCAACTGAGGATAGCAAGAAGGAAAAAAAAAGAGAAAATATTTTAAAATCTCCCAGCCAGTCCTCACAACACTCAATTCAGAAGACATCCTAGATCTTAATGCTTTAAATGTGCAGCAAGTTTCATTTCTTGTATTTTCCAAGGAAGGAATACTCAAAGCTATATGATCATCTGAGACCAATGTCACCTGTAAGCATAGAGAGGTAAATAAGTAAGTAACAGATGCACTGGAAATTCAGCCCAGTTTACAAGAGATAAAATACATTTTGGTGGGAACAATGATCACTTCACAGGCCCCATCACTAGAGCAGCCACAGACAGGTCCATGCAGAGTCCAGAATAATTTACAGCTCAGGAAAAGCAAACATTGCATAACATAACTCTGAATTGTAAGCAATCTCATCAAGCCAAGTCAGCAGCTCTGCAGACATCAGTGCGCTCCAGGCACTGCCATGGCAATGACTTCTATCAGGGCTATAACCTGATCCTCTTTGAGTGACTCCAGCAGGGCCAGGCCTTCATTACCTTTTATGATGCTTACTTTAAGAAATAAGTGATGATCTTGACAGTGCAGAAAGAGGGAAAATCCCCACAGGGTGCTACAGAGGTAGATTGTTCCGAGAGTCAGACAGGGTGAAGCACATAAGGAGGGAATACGTTACCACTTTACCTGGGGAATCTCAAACAGCCAGTGATACAAACCCTGCCTGAACAGAACCAGCACTAAAGGACAAAACTCAAAGCTTTATTTATTTGCTTACTCAAATAAATAAAATTCATTTACATTTGACTCTTCCCCCCAATGCTGGAAGATGATTCTTCAAAGCAAATTTCACCTACTGGGTGTGTATTTATTTTCCTTTAGATTAAAGCATTTGCATGTACAGAAAGAAAGAAGATATATAGATGACATAACCAAGCCAAGGATCTGGATAACTTCATATATCTGAATCGCTTTTAATTACACTAGACTACACAGCGTTTGTGAAAGCACTGTATACTGAACAGCACCAGGAGTTTACAGAGACATTCAAACATTAATCTTTCTTTTGAGGAGAAACTGATTTTTGTACAGGCTTATAAACCAGTCAAGTTTAAATTAATTTGTTTGAGAGCAGAAATTTAGACTTACTTGGGACTTACAGGCTGTGTGCCAAGATTTTATACAGAGACAAGTTTCATTCATTTAGACTGGAAGAAGCAACATAATAAAAAATAAGCAGGTAGATATATCTGTTGGCTCAGATATTTTGGGTGCTCGTTATCATCAGTACCTCACTGAGAGGTGGCTGCTGTACAACTACCTGCTAAGCTGGGATTCGTCCATTTCTGACACCAGGGACTCAAACAGATACATATTGCTGCTTCTTAGTGTTGTTGGATGCTGGTTCACAGACTGTTCTTTTAATTAATTTTCCTTGTTTTGTGTCAGGGTGAGTGTTCCCAGAAGTGCTATTACATCTTCATCATAGAGACCATCTGCGTGGCTTGGTTTTCCCTGGAGTTCTGCCTCCGATTCATTCAGGCAAGGAGCAAGTGTCAGTTCTTCAAAGGACCCCTAAACATCATTGACTTCTTGGCTATTTCACCTTACTACATTTCCCTCATCTTCTCAGAGGATGACTCCAATGAGGAGGATGACAGGCCAAGCAGCAACACTTACTTGGAGAAGGTTGGTTTGGTGCTACGGGTTTTACGTGCCTTGAGGATCTTGTATGTAATGCGCCTTGCCCGACACTCCTTGGGCTTGCAGACTTTGGGCCTCACAGTTCGGAGGTGCACACGGGAATTTGGCCTGCTTTTACTCTTCCTATGTGTGGCTGTCACTCTGTTTTCTCCTTTGGTCTATCTCGCCGAGAACGAATCTGGGAAGGTGCTTGAATTTACAAGCATACCAGCCTCTTACTGGTGGGCTATCATTTCAATGACCACTGTTGGGTATGGAGATATGGTACCACGGAGCGTCCCAGGCCAGATGGTGGCTCTGAGCAGCATCCTCAGTGGCATTCTCATCATGTCTTTCCCTGCAACATCAATATTCCACACTTTCTCCCACTCCTACTCGGAGTTGAGAAAGGAACATGAACGGTTACAGTCTCGGCTAAACAGAGTGAAAAATGCCAACCAGTCTGGTGAAAGTGACACCTTCAACGAGACAGACAGCTTGATCCTGGAGGATCAAGCATCACCAATCAAATACATTTACACAGGAAACTAAGCCTGGTTGCAAAACATTCCCAAGAACAGGAATAGAAACACACACACACGTATGTTAACATAATACACAAAGCAAAGCAACAACGTAGGGTACGATGCAGTTTTTCTCTGCCAGCACAGCTATAACAAGCAGTCCAGCCAATGCAACCAGCTCCAGCACATCATTATGGAGCTGGAGGTTTTGAGAATGTCAAAAGTCAGAGTTTATTCGGTAATAAATATTCTTCTCTATGACTAATAAGAATAACCTTTGTCTCTGCCAGTCATGTATCTTGCTGAATACCTACACACTGAACGAGTAACAAACAAATCAGCTTCTGTTGGCACAAATACACTTGTTATTTTATTTGCCTTTGATTTTCCAATGTTCTTGCAATTAACATCTTGAGCCAAGCGTTAGAACAGACTCTTTCAGGGCTATGCACCAGTGTTGTTTATACAATGCTTGTCCACCAGGCATACAGAAGAAGCCTCAATACAACGCTGAATTCTGCATCTAAAGCCACTAGTAAGCTTAAAATAAAAGCACTGTATGTGAAAGCTTTCAGAGTTTGCCTGTAGCCAGATGATCAATCTATAAATAACAATGCACTGCTATTGTATAATACATATAGTGTTTGCAAGAGGATTTGCTTGAAATGCAGTTGCAGTCTGCAAACTGTAAACATTTCATACTAGACAGCAAAAGTTTTCAAACTCTTTTTCATATTCTTATTTAAAATAATAATGAGGAATAAAACAAGCCCACAAGCTTACTGACCATACTACAAGGAGTCGGTGTTATCTTTTTTACTGAATGGTGATGGCTTCTCTGGAAGAAAAATAGAAAATAGAGTTATTGAAAGAGATGACAGCTCAGGAGTATCCAAATGTATAAATAGTAAAGAATGAGATGAATGATTGCCAGAGAGGCAGTGGGAGTCACTTCCCAGTGCAAAGGGAGTATGTCCTCTCCCTTTGGGACATCTGAGTACGGACTGAAGAAAGCAACAGAATTACACAGAAGTCAACAAGGCTACTTCATAGCAGAGTCCAGATGATCTTCCACAACCTGACCTCTAGTGCAAGCAGATACAAAGCCATGAAGGCCAGCTCCATGTAGACACCTCTGTGTTTAGGGCTGGCATCAGCTCAGGATGCAGTTGTAGACAGTCCTGTTGATACCTACAGAACTTTGACACTCTCAGCATTGGGCACGTATTTAGGTACTGAGCCAATTCACAACCTAAATTATATTTTAATCAGATTTGCAGCTTTCAGTATTCCATTTCTTAAATCCCCATGACCTTGTGACAGAGCAAAGCTCTGTTAAGTGCCCATTTGGGTCCGTTCTTCAGCAGACACCAATCCTGCAGCCCAGGGGCACTTCCAGGCACTGCAACATGTCTCCTGTGAGGACATACACAGTCACTTGCAGAGCTATGTAACTTCACATGGGCATTCAGAAGTCTTGGTCTTCAGATACTATCCTCACTGCACTGTATAGCTGAACTACAGAGAAGCACATTTGTTGGCACAGATGGGATCATACAACTCAAATTCATCTCCTGGATTTATCTTGCTATTGACCCTATGATTTAAAGCAGAGAAACTGCTGGGTTATGGATGGGCTGTTCCAACACAGTTGGAACATATCAACACTAGATGACAGGCATTTGTATTTGTCAAAAAGGGTGGGATTTCTGTGGCTCATGCACAGGTCCATCTCATTTTTTATTTTTTGCAATTAGCATTTCTTTTTTTGCCAGCAATTCTCTACAGCAGGGCTGCTTAGATGGTAAATCTGACAAAATCCAACTGCAATCTGGACCCAGACTTCTCCAGGGTCCTATGCATGGTGATGCCACCTGCATTTACCTGCAAAGAGTCTGTATTTCTCCTAACAGCTATTCCAGTTTGTTAGGAAAAACAAGGCACACTGCCACACTACCCAGCACAGCCCACTTCTGCCCCCTGCTCCAGCAGAGCCAAAGACAGACAGCACTTGCTCCCTTCTAGGTCACATATCCTGATGAAGAATTGCCACCACTTAAAAAAGTTATTTCTCCCCACTGACACACTCTTTGGAAATAAAAACATTTAGGTGGTGTGACTGACTTGCTTTCTCTAATTAACAGCTTTCTTGATAGTTCAGGAGTTAGTTCAACATGGTCCCACAGAAAATTACCCCAACTATATTGCTCTAAATGCATAGAGAGGAGAAATCACAGCTTTTACTGCCCACAGCTTAATGTCCAACAGGTTCTGTGATGTAGATGGGGCTGTGGGCATAACACGCATCCCAACACACAGCAATCCAAACCTTGACTCAGCCAAGCACTGCAGCTTGTGTAAGCTCTTCCAAACCACAATCTAAGAATGTGCTGAAACACAGAGGAAAAACAAACAAACAAACAATCACCACCGTCTCACAGTGACTAATTGCTTGTACTTCCAGCAGAATCAGAACCACAACATATATTTCTGTTTCTAACTTCATCTCTTCCTATAACTGGGTCTGAGCTGTGCCAGCTTTCACAGAAGATGTCCTTCGTGATTCACTCTATTACTAGGGAGGGAGAAAATATGTTGAGAGGAACATTTAGTTCCTGTGTAACAAATTCAGAACAAGCAGTTACAATTAGCAGATATTGTTGTTGCCAAGATCATATCATTTCATAACCAGACTTAATTAAAAGAGCAGTTTAGATGCCCAGCATTCAGTTCCTCTTGGTTTGCAGCCTTCACCTTAAATTTAAGTCCCAGAAGCAGCTGGACTTTCTCCAGGGAAACTGTGTTGTTAGGCCCTCACCAATGCATTACATCTCTTTCTAAGTTTCTAATTGCTACTTTGATATAGCAACAGCTCTACTGTATAACGAAGGGACCCACAAAACTCCCCACCATGCTGCTTTGTCTGGGGAAGTAGATAGATGCCCAGCTCAGCAAACCAGTTAGGGACATGAGAGTGAGACAGACTCACATGAAAATGCAGCACAGGACCATTATAACTACTGGTCTGACTTGGGACCAAGACACAGAGATGGGTTTTGATCACAGACTAAGAGCAAATTTTCTGTGATGCTGAAATAGCACCGAGGGGCCAAGACCTTTGCTCTGACCTCTCCTTTCTTCAGGGATTCTGCAGATTGTTTCAGATTCTCATTGCAGCCCTCCTACCTCCCGGCTGTTCTCCAGCTGTTTCTCCTCTTTGACTTTCATCAGTTCCTCTGGTAAAGAAGCATTATATAAGATGGACAGATTATTATTTCAGTAATGAACTCCCATTAGTTTCACAGGGTCAGTATTTTATTATTTCAACCTACTGTTAGACCTCCTGAAATCTGCTGTCTCTGGCAATCTGAAGTTTGCATCAAGTCACTAGTATTCAGAATATAAAGTTACCAGGTTTATGATTTAAACCACATAAATTCAGAGGGAACAGCACATTATTTGAGGGGTAAACTGCAAAAGAATTCACTAAGTGTACTGTACATCCTATGCATAAATTATAGGTGAACTATTTAAAACTTATATTGGCCAATATTTTTATTTCAAACATACTCTAACAGAATTCTGCAATTATCTGAAACAATTAAGCACATCTGGTGATAGAAATTACACTCAGTCTTCCCCCTCTGACTTTATTCCCACTGAAAGATATTTTGTCCCTTTTTTCTTGTTCAGAAAATTATTTTAATACATTGCAGTAATCTATAAATAATGATGAAAACCTAGAAGGTCAAGGAAATGAAAAGTACAGCACATTCCCTGAACTTAGAAAGTTTTTACTTCTGCAAGTAATGAATTATTAGCCACGTGTTAAAGTGATAAAAGGCTGATATAATACTCATGTTTCCTAAATGGAATCTGGTTTCTGCACAGTAAAAAGCCAAGTATTTGAGCTGATTCTCCTGAAAGTATTAAATTCCCTCTGGTGAACTAGTTTGCTTCTGTAGCAGTGGCTTATCTGAGCTAAACGGGGCTTTGCCTGCTTCCCAGAGCCCTCAGCATGGCAAAGAAATGGGACAAGGTTGCAAATATATCAGGTATTCAGTATCCACACTGGGTTCTCTGCTGCCCTCCAACACAGGGCATTACTTGGAATTTCCAGCAGGAAAAGCACGCAGAGACTGAGCTGAATACTCCTCTCCCCTTACAGAAAGCCAGCATTCAGCTTGACCAAGGTCTGCAGAACTCCCCAGCTGGTTTGGTCCAACCAATGGCTGCATATGGGAGCAGATGTTGTTAGGAAGCTTCAGTTCTTAATTTGAAACATTAGGATGAAACTTAGTACTCTTGGTTACTCTATTTTTTTCTGTATGACTCAGTTCATACTCACAAGGAAAAGATAACGAACTAAGGTGTCTTCCTTCCCCCACGCTCCTGTCTACCATGTTACTTCTGATAGAAGATAGATCTCAAAAATACATTTTCCCCAAAATTTAGTGCTCCTGTAGATCCTTTATGCCTGTATCTGATCTCCATGAAAAGCTCACAGAGAAGGGAAAAAACCCCAACCTTAATGCAAAGCTACTTCACTGTAAGAGTGATCTGCACTCAGCATAGTGCCAAGGCAACACACGTAAAGATTGCAAGCCTGGATCATCTGCACCAAGTAGTCCTTAAGGAGCATCGTGGCAGAATATTAGAGAGATAAAATAATCCATTTCAGATTGCTTTACTTCCATACCTGATTCCTGCCATAACTACACCAGCTGTAAAACTTCAGCATATGTCCAAAAGGGAAGGACTATATAAGACCTTCAGATGTTTCTCTTCTGAAAGTTACAGTCTGTTATATCATCAGTAGTAAGCACCATAACTAAGTAATAAAACTTAATCATCCTGAAACGCCACTTAAAATTTTACATCTTAAATGAAAAGGTCTACTGCTTCATACCCAACAATTAGATTTTTAAAAAATCCTTTAGGATGTAATGTATTAGCACAGAACTCCACATGTGCATATAATAGTTGTAATATCTTCCAAAAATCTCCTGTTCACCAGTTCAAGCGTCCAGCCAAGTATTACCAAGTACTGGCCAGTTACAAGTCAACAGGTTTTTATCTCAGCTTCTTCAAAATGATTTATTTTCATTAGCTTTCAAGAAACTGTGACTATTCTCAGTAAGAACAAATGGGGTGATACAGATTTCTTTATTCTACTTACAGTTTCTATTGGTCTTGCAAGGTGACCGAGCCCTCACACCACCTCAGTGAGAACCCAACCACATTTCACTTTATTTCAAGCAATCAGCATGATCATCTGCCAACGTTGCACCCTTTGCCTTGAACTCTGTATCCAGGTCCACATCACCTCCCACACAGACAGCACAAGCACAGTCCTCATTCCACAGCTGCTTTTGGCTTCCCCTGCCCACCTCAGACCCACACATAGAATCATAGAATGGCGTGGGTTGGAAGGGACCTCAAGGATCATAGAGCTCCAACCCCCCTGCCACAGGCAGGGCCACCAACCTCCAGGCCTGGAGCTACACAAGGTTGCCCAGGGCCCCATCCATAGAATCATAGAATGGTCTGGGTTGGAAGAGACCCCAAGGAAAAACATCAGGAACTGGTTATTTCATATACAAAATGCCATCTCATTACAGAATTTTCTTACTAATATTCATAACCTTAAAGGTACCACATGACAAATAAAGATAATTGGATTGCACTCATGATCAGAGAACACCAGTAAAACAAAAAAAAAGTGCTTTAATGTCCATACATCAACAGGTCTTGTACTGTCCTTTAACTGCCTTACACTTTGGCTTTTTTTTTTTTTAAGAAAACACACATTAAAAATTTCTAATTAAAGTTCCACTTGCAATTCACTGCTCTTGAAATATCCTCACCACAACAACAAAGGAGGTAAAAATCATAAAACTTTATGCCTTGAGGATCTACTCCTCCAAATTATATATGTTTTCATTAGTCTGATGTCTTACCTACCTCTCCTGAAGCTTTCCTAACTGCCTACTTCCACACCAAATTATAGAGCTGTTCTACCTCAGAGTGATTTTTATATGAGAATTCCACAAAAATCATCTCAGCTCAAAGACAAACAAACTCTAGCAAATTTCAAAGCTTCAGAGAGAGATGAAAGACCTATGAACTACTGATGATTAAAGAAAAAAGAATTTGAAGTTACACAGTTCAGCCAAGATCCATGAATAGACACATACAACACAACCACTGTGTTTATTACAGGATATTTTTAGGAAAGAGATGGTGAAACCATATATATATATATAAACCCAGCATATATATATAAAACACAGCAAATTAAGTCCTGTTTTTGAAGATTGTCAGGTAATTCCTGTGAGCTGCTAACTGCCTCTGGCTTTGTGAAAGCCTAGAGAGTTTGAATCACCCAGTATACTGAAAACTCCAAGAAGCACAGCTAAATATTACACTAAGTTAGTTCAGTCAACTAAAATTTTATACTTGTTTGTACTTAAGTAATACAGATTCTGATTGGTTTTAGAATAGCCCCCTGTTTCACACTGCCTGCTGCTGGAGCTCAGCTTGGGATACCAAATGGAAAGAAAAAAGAGCAAAGCAGCCTAGATGTGGTGTAAATCATTATCACTCTTGAAATCTATAGACTTAATCCAACTTACCACAGTTGAATCTGTGAGCACTTCTGCGTTCCTGAAATGTGTTTAGTGTCATTCTTCTCCTTTGAGTGATTCTGAAATGTAAAAAAGTCAATCAGAAAGCTGTACAAAAAGATCAACCTTCCTTTCACTACCAGCTGTGATCAACACTTCTAAGTTTCTCAAGTGTCAGTGGCCTCTGATCCCTTCAACCCATTGTCAACAATTTCAAACTCAAACACAAGCCTTTATTTCCAACCTTACCTACACCATCACTATGTGCTGTGGGTTTATGTATGTGTCACTCTTCCTGAAAGCACTGACCATGTGCTCTCTGAAACAGCTACAGCCAATGCCCCCAAACACCTGCACTTCCAAAAGGGAGGGAGTTCATGACACCTTCAAAGATTTCCAAAGTGGTTGATTGTGGGTGAGGAACAGGAAGAATGGGGATGCAAACCTTGAGAGAGAAGAGGGGCCACCAAAGGGTCTCTCACAGCAGGGAATTATGTAACCAGTGAATTGTTTAGGTTGGAAAATACATGAAAGATCATCAAGTCCAATGCAACCTGTAAACCACTAATAGATAATCATTGTGTTCCTGCCCGTGGGAGAGGATACACTCCAGTTACAACTACAAGGAGGTGCTGAACCCACTCTGTAAGGGCATGCTCATAGGAGACAAAAGCTGGCATAGTCACAGCTGTTTGCTTGCTCAACTCTGGCCAAAACACAGCACTGAGGACTGCCAATATTTATGTGATTCTCTCATTCTATTCAGAGAGCAAGAACAACCAGCCAGAACGTCTTGGAGCAGCCTGAACGTAACAAGACAGCAATAGCACTTGTTCCTCCTAACTGCTTTTCTGTTGAATTATCAAGCTTATATGAGTTTTGGAAGCTTTCCTCTTCCAAGACATGGTGGGTAAGTCAAGTGGCTTCTAAGCTGAGGAAGACACTACACAGAGCTTAGCCCTGACAAAATCTGTGCATGGGAACTGTCCAAAGGAACTATATTTGCATGACTAGGCCTCATGAGACAGCAGCGTGTCCAGAGGAACCAATGGAGGTTTTCCCTCAGAAAACCTGTGGGTTGGCCTGAAGAAATTACTCCAAGTTCCACAGCTCACTGGCTGCCATGGTTTCCTCTCTTTCCATTCATGCCTTTTGTGCTGTAGGGAGGCAATCCATTTTTTACTCATAAGCTTTAGGAGGATCAGTAAACACGCCGTGCCACAGCAGACAGCTTAACACATCCCCAGATGTGACCTGCAGGTGCACATAGAGGGTTTAGTGTGTTGCTGTAACACTGCATTGGCCTCTCTCCCAGTACAGTCACCTAGTGTACTTTTGCTGATGAAAAAAATAGTTGAAGCATCATCTTATCAACATCCACACCAGACATCCAGATGAGCGCAACTGAACCTGCAGGAACACTGCTTTGGTGTAGAGCCAGTATTAAGACATAAACATTCAGAATTTCCTCCAACTCCTCCAGTCTATCAAAGAAGCAGAACACACGTGGATGGACCATGTGCCCCCTCTTCAGGGACTGTGTCCCAGCCAGACCTGAGCCTAAGACAAGGGGTCAAACAGGACCCATCCCCAGACAAGTCACTTTGCTGGTCCCTTTCTTATTTAAGATCTTCCCTGCTTTGTTACTGTATTGTGAGACAAACACTTTGCATTATCACAGGGCAGCTTTAAGACTCACTGCTAATGCTGTTATATGAACTGTAACACAACATGGAAAAGAGTGAAACACTCCAGTGATTCAGGTCGTCTTTGTCTCTGGGACCTGTCTCTTCAACACAAGAGCTTCCAAACCAGAGTCCACTTAACCTGACCCACCAACACCAGCAGCTCAGAGACACCCCCAGCCTACGAAGCCCCATAGCAGACCATGAGCATCATGCCTCCAAGCCAAAACATCAGTTCATTTCAAAACAACAGCGACAACTTCTATCATACAAATACAATTCAGTACGATTGTCTCACCCTCCAAAACATCCTGATAGCTAAGACCCTGCCATGAAACCACTTTGTAAAGGCTCAGCATTGAATCTTGATCTGCCCCGGATGCTCTCCCAGAAGTCCTCCTGCCTTCTGACAGCCATGTGGTGGTACCTGCACTGCTTGGCAAGGTAAAGCTCTGTGCCCAGATGGATGGCTCTTCTCCTGTTGGAGCAGGAAGCTGTTCAGGGAGGATGGACCATCTACTCTATACAGCCCACTTCTCAGGACCCCTTATCCCTCCCCTGCTTTCATGGGTGCATCCTGTGCAACTCAAAGGTGTCAGATTCCTTCTGCAGGCTAAACTCCTTGCTACAGTCATTTCCAGCTGCCTCAAGTCACATCCTTCCCACTGTAACAAACACAGCCTGAGCTTTTTAGTTTCTCAGCTACCTATTGCATCTTTTTTGTAGTCTAAAAGCTCAGATTTACACCACCTGCCCTAAATCACCTGGAGATCTGTGTCACCCCTTCTGTAAAATACCTGAGCCTTGGTTTGCATTGTCCCCAGCAGAAGCAATGAGAGCAAGAACAAATCTACAAGAAACTTTGCATGACAAAATAACAGAAGCCCATGTAATGCTGAGCACATTTCTAGGCTCAGTGGACCACTGCACTCATTTCTAACTATAGGCATCATTCACTAGGCTTGAGGTTTCACAGGTGCTGCATTGCCTTGAGGTTCTGGGAACTGTGAAATTAACAGTGAAATATCTTGGGTAGTTTAGCATGAAGGCAAGATTGCAAATTAATGGTAAGTTTTATTCAGGTTTACCTAGAGGGCAGGAATATATTCTAGTGTTAAGGTGGGGAGGGGGAAAGGAAAGAGGAGATTTAAAGAGTCAGCATGAGATTTCAGAGTGAAGTATGACTATCTCACAGACTGCAGGCAACCCAAAGAAAACCACCTCCCACTGGTGGTTGCCAGCAGCTGTACACATTTAGCATATAGTAGACAGACTGACACATTTCAGAGGAACACCTCATTGCTAAAAGTATGATTTGACCCCCAAATACAGTAGCTCAGGCAGATTATTCAGCCCAGGGCTCCAAATCAAAAGAAATGCTGCAAAAAGTATTCAAAGGAGCATTGAGTTCTGGTCAGTCACAGAAATATTGGAAGATCTCAGAACACTGGACTTCAAGCTTGCTTTTTCTTCTACCTTCAATATATTCAAGCCCTAACTTAATTGAACTCATCAGCTTATCTCAGCAGAGATGCCTTACAGAAACACTGTATGCAATGTTTTCCTCCAGCACTCAGAAGAGATACATGAAACCCTACAGCCAATAAATAATGCAAAAGAAACTAGTGCTAACTTTATAGATTGACAGAGAAAACCTCCCTTACCTCCTCCAGCCCAAATTTTCTATATAAAAGAAAGTACCACTCCTCCTGGCTGCCAGCATGCTGACCCCCAAGCCATCCAAACTCTCCATGAGACCTCACCTGCTGCTGTTCCTAGCAATTTATAATGATCCAGCTGGCCCTCATCCCCCACCCTGGTTAATTAACACCTTTCTTCACTTGCTGTGGCTCTACATCTCTTTGCAAGGTCCTGCAAGCAACCAAAAGGAAGAAGAGAAAAGAAGCTTTAGCTGGCACTCACCCAAACATACGTGTGGAAGACAATACCCTTAGGGAGGAAAAGTGACACAGGAGGCTTCTGGGGACACAGTGCAGCACCAGGATGCTGTGTTACCTGTTCTCAGAGAAATTCACTTCCAGCTTTTCTGCCCCTATTAAGAAAGGCAGCAGGTTTTGTCACAGGCTTTAGACTAGCTCCTTTCACAGCTCAGAGGCATGGGTCACAGAGAAGTCTCAGCCCTCCTTCACACACAATTCACCCTGAAAGAAGTAGATAGACTTGATTACTGATAGGTACCTTTCCAGAATGGAAGCTCCAACCAAATAGCTCAAAAGCTACCTGAGAGCTCCCAGTGAAATAAATTACTTCTTTTTATTTAATGTCTCAGAGTGAGAGGACCAAACAACAGAAGTATTAAAAACCAGGCTTGTATTCTGTAATTTACAAATGCAAATCCAATGTGTACTTATGGAAAGGCAAACAAATTGCTCCCTGTCCCTCTGAAACTTGAAAAGGTGGGTGGAAAGGAAATAAAATGATCTTTAGACCTCAGGTTTTTTCTCTGCAGGTAAACCTCTGTGGAAATTAGACACAAGTACACCAGATTAAAACAATCTAACCCCAAAACGAAAAGACAATTCAAGTTAGCAATGTAAAAGAGCAATAGGGCAATAGGAAAAATTGAACTCATACCTTTACAAAGGCAAAATATTAAATGCCATGTTTAAAAGATTTAAATTCATTGTTGTTTTAGATTTAACTACATTTATTTAATCTATAACTGATGTATTTGTGTAAGTTGTTTTCACACTGAGCAGTGGTATACAACTCTATCTGATGTACAGCATAAAATTCTTTAAAAAATTATTCTTGAGCACAGTGGCTATTACTGTACCACCTTATATTGCCAAGCACCTACAAATGGGTTTCCATTGAACTGGAAACCCAAAGCCATGGTTTTGATCATCCAGCCTGGCCTATAGACATTTCCTTCACGTTAAGCCACAGAAATGACTGAATCAAAGTCTGATGCCACCTTACTCATCACTAATTGTCTGTCAGTCCAGCTGAGTGTGTTACCTGCAGAGAGACGTAAGATGCTGGCTCAAAAGAGTTCATGGTCAATGCAAAAGGTAGAGAAGAGTGACTGATTGTGAACATTTTCCACGTGCCTTAGTGGCCCCACATTTTTATCTAATGTCCTTATTTTCAGCCATCTCTTTTTAAAACGCCTGCGAGCGATGGGGTAGTTTGTGAGTCAGTGGGAAGATGTGCAGGAGGCAAATTAAAAAGAGAAAAATGATGCGCAGTGGACAAGGTCCATGCAGAGGGAGCTGGAGCAGGCACAGCAGAGGAGAGCTGTCTCGCTGCCATAAAAGCACATTTTGAAATGCAGCTTTACCTGTAGTCCTAAAGCTTGTCATCACCAGCTCTCCCTGGTCTTCATCGTACTACTGACTTGTCGATGAAGTACTGTCAAACCTCCCACGTGCCGGCAGTAAATACTCTGTAAGGTTAACATTAGAAGCAGCAGCATCATTAGTACTATTTAGTCATTAGTACTATTATTTAGTCATTAGTCCTATTTCACAGGTCAATTTTTCCCTACTTCACGAACACTGCAAAGTCACGGATTACATGATTGATGACAAACAAAGATTCAAATCCTGGGAGAGGACCACAAAAGCTCTGCACCAATCCCAGCTGAAAACCCAAGCTGACATCTGACTTCAAGCTACAAAGCTCAATCATAGAATCATAGACTGGTCTGGGTTGGCAGGGACCCCAAGGATCATAGAGCTCCACCCCCCCACCACAGGCAGGGCCACCAACCTCAGGCCTGGATCTACACAAGGGTGCCCAGGGCCCCATCCAACCTGGCCTTGAACACTTCCAGGGATAGGGCACCCACTACCTCCCTGGGCAGCCTGTTCCAGCCCCTCACCACTCTCTCTGTAAAAACCTTCCTCCTAATACCTAATGTAAACTTTCCTTCCTTTAGTTTTAATCCATTCCCCCTTGTCCTGCCATTGTCTATCCTTTTAAAAAGTTGAATCCCCTCCTGTTTCTCTGCTCCTTTCAGGTACTGGAAGGCTGCAGAGGCTGCAATCCTGACTCAATTCTCTTCTCCTCTGCCCCTTGCATCCTAAGGTCTGAAAAAGCCCCTTGGATGCTGAAGTATCACATCCCAAGCACAAGGCAGAGCAGCATGGCCATGAAGAGCTGCTAGAAGTGTACATCTCGGTCTGATCAGGCATTTTACAGAATCACAGAATCACAGAATTATCAAGGTTGGAAAAGACCTAAAAGATCATCCAGTCCAACCATTCACCTATTACTACTAGCTCCCACTAAACCATGTCCCTCAATACAACATCTAGTCTTTACTGTTGGTCTGGTGCTTTTTAAAATTAAAGTTAACTTTTTGCCAGCTTGAATGTTTGCTGCTGTGGAGCCTGGAGTCTTAGGAGGCCTTTTTCATACAGAAAATGAGCAGAAAGTGGCAGATTAGGAACACATGGCTTTAGAATGAGCATAATACTGCAGAAATGACTTCAAGAGGAATTGCTGATAGGACTTTTTTGCCTCAAACTGTCCTTTTATAAAAAAAAAATATTTTTCTGTCATATCAACAAACAGTATTGGCATTTTGAAGGGTTTTTTTTTTCTTTTCTATTTCTGTGTTATTTCTTCTTTTTACCAAAGAGTTCTTTTACTTCCAAAGACAATTAGAACTGTTTATTTATGTGAAGCTAGATCAGATCTTCAGATATAAACACAAGTAATGAAAAGGTTTTCTTTTCTTACTTGCTTACTGACAAAGTAGAAGGGTGGACCTTTGCTCTGTTCTAAGGATATGTAAAATGAAACCCATTAAGAACTGAGCATCTATGATGAGGATGCCTGAACTAACTGAGAATAATGTGATTAGAGAGTCCATTGGGAAAAAAAAAAGAAAATGGAGGAGAAAAAGAAAAAATCATTTATTTTTTTCTGTAACAGCAGAAATTTTAACATAAGCTTTTAGCTGGCAGCAGTAAAACATGAATTGTTTCCTAGGCTGAATTATCACTACATGTTTCATAAGGATTAACTAGTGTGTTGTTATTAGAGTAGTCAGTGATTCAGTACGCCAGAAGATTGGAAGATTAAACAAAAGCTAATCGCTAGAAAAGTAGGACAAAATCCTTTGTTTCCTTTTCAGGAAAAAGAATTCACAGCTTGCAGGTTCTCAAAAGCCAGCTTCCCCCTTGCTGTCTTGGTAAGACAAGGTTTTGCACAGCAGCAATATTTTCCCATCCACCTCTCCCAGAGGAACTGTGTAGTACAGAGCATTAGGGATCAGGCAGCATTAGTGGTGTTCATTTTTTTTGGACAGCTTAACACCAACAATAATGAATTTTTCTATAAATCAGGCAAGTGTTTTGCTGCATTGGCTGTCAGGCTGACACATCAGACAGCCACAGAGATTGAGGAGAGGTATTCAGCAAGCCTCTGATAAACAAAATGCTGCAAGAAGTGTTTAGATGTATTCTAAAGAAAACTTTTGGCAGATTCAACATGTATTTTAACTTGAACACACAGTAGACAGCGTAGTTCAAGTTCTCATCACTGACATCATCTGTAGGATGCATCTTCAAAGAGAACAATGAGATCAATTCAACACATCCTGTTCTACTGAAAATCCCTTCCTACAAAGGCGGTTGTCACTTCCACACACCCGCGAGTACTGCCAACCTTTCCTTATTTTCTAGAGAATAATAATCTGAGCTTTGGGTGCAAAACCTGAAATCAAATCAGTCTGGGTTGTAAGCAATGCCTCTTTATTCTTTTCTTGTGTTTCCATGATGGTCTGTAAATGCACTCCAGTGCAGATGCGTGTTCAATGCTTAGCGATGGCACTCTGGTGCTACCTGTAGAAACGATGCAGTATTGACATCTGATGGAAAAGGTGATCTCCAGTTCCTGACTAGGCAGCAACATCACATTCTTAAAGGGAACAATGAAAGAGAGAAAAGTTCATTTAGAATGACAATTAAATACCTTTTTAAAAAAATATAAGATGGTGAATTTGGAGCCAACCTCCTAATACTGTGTCAGGCTTGCCTTTCACATTTAAGTATTACATTTTCAGCAGCACTTCTGGCCAGGTTGGTAATTATCAGTGGGATTCAGGATGCTCATAAACAGGTAAAAGATAACAATGACAGATATAGTTCCTAAGAGCAGCTGACATGTCTGCTACACAATACTCAGGTTTTTTCAAAGATGGCTTAGGTTCTCGACTTTTGAAAGAGATTTTTTTAGTGTTTGAGGCCCCTTTGACTTCTATCAACAAAAAATCCAGGAGTTTAGCACTCAACTCATGCAGAAAATTATGAAAATGGTCAAAAATAGCCTTTGAAATGCCCAAATGTCTTCAGTAGTTCTGGAAAATATTTAGTACAGGCTGTATGACAGAAAAAATGCCACCTAAGTAGATGTCTTGTATACTTCTATTAAATAGTTTCCTTCACTGGAAGAAACTTACTATCCAAGCACAGAAGATTGGTTAGGAATGGCAGTAGCACAAATACTGCAGTTCCTGGGAGGATTTATCCAGGGGAAAGTGAAGTTTTAAAACAGTTGCAGTTCATACCCAAGTGATTTCTCTTTCCTCCAGGCTCCCTCTGCACTCATGTTCTGCTGAGAGTCTCAATTAAACAGATGCAGCTGCTAAACTGGGTATCTTAACAGTGATGCATCAGTTCACACCTCTCCTCGGGATCAAGGGCATCTCAGTGGGAGTGACTCTCTGAAAGGTGACTTGGGAAATTCTTGCTCATCTGCTCTGGGCTCAGACCTTTCCCATAGCAAGGTCTGGACCCAGCAGTTGGTACCGGGCACTTTTTGCCTTCAAGAAAGTTCTGACGTGGATGCAGTGATCTGCTAAGAAATTGGTAGCAGCAGGACTGGGATCTTTGATCTGCACAGTTCATTCCCTTCAGCTGACAATGCAGGAAAATGTAAGAACCAACTCTTGAGTTCCTGAATTAATTAATTTTAGTGTTTCTTGTCAGTCTCACAGCAAACAACTGAAATATCTGTCTATCCTTCCAGGCTGGAACTCAGCATAGATTGACAGAGTGGTAATCTGCAGGAGAAAAATGTTAAGACTATTTATCAGAAAGAAAGTACATGAAACATTCATCTCAACAGGATTAGGCAAATTACAAGCTTAAAAGCCCTTGTTCCTTTTATCTCTATTTTGCTTTGCTCTCCATCTCCTACTTATGGTACCTCTCTCAGGAAACATGAACCAAATTAGTGCTCAGTGAACTCACAGGAGGCCTTGTACTGATCTGTAGTTTCAATGAGATCCATACATTAAGCATTAACAGGTGAGAATGTGAGCTAGCGTTAAACTCAGGATACTCCAAGCTAAGGGCTAATATAGAATGTTTATTAATCAGAAAACATAAGCACTTATTAGCTTGCTCTGTTCTGCAAGTTCCTCTATCTGCTCCCTTAAAACCAGAGTAACTGTTCCTCAGCAGCAAGGAACTCAGGAGTGGCTCCTAAGGAATGCTTACTCTGGTTTTAAGGAACTGGATAATATCAGATCTCACAGTAAAAAAATACCAGTTATCAGCATTATGGTATTTAGCACCTTCTGGAAGTCACTCAAGGCTAATTATTGGCTCTTCTACAGCTCCTTAATGATTTCCTTAGAGAGGGACAGGCAAAGACCAACTACATTCAATCCACAGTGAGATGACTTTGCTCATGCTGGCAGGTAGACCTGGCCAATGCTTCTTGAGTGACATTTTTGACGGACGTTGCTGCAAAGAGCAGCATCTGTAAATGTGTAAGGGATGAGCACACCTATAGCCGCATTCTGTGCGGGCCAGCTGAAAAAAGCTGTAAGCAAGAACTTACCAGACAAACAACAAGTAAACAACTGTTCTGGAGGATTAATAGCTGCTGTAGCCTGAATTAAATGCCATAGTTGGGGTTTTTTACACTGGCAAATAACTTTCTTAACAGACCCAGTATGAGAAGGCAGAAGATCTGTTCAGAATTTTACACACGTCATTCTAGTTTCAGTGAATGTTCTGCTTTGATATCAAAGGTATGAACAGCATCATTTCCAGAGTGTTTTGGCCAAAATGCACCTCCATGTACTTGATGGGTAGGGCCTGGAGTCCTTCACTCACATCTCAAAAACCACACAGTCAGAGATTTATATTCACATTCACAGGTATGGATCCCTAAAATACCGTACGTGCAGTGATTGTTGAAGACCCAAGGAAATACCCAACACATCCTCAGCTGATCTAAACCAGCACAACTCCACTGAAATAAATAAAAGCAACTTCTAACAGAATCAGCTAATGATTTCCTAAGTGACCGGTATGAGATTGCCTCAGTGCAGTTCATTTCTAAGGGACAAGAAAGATGGCACGTTGATGTCTCATTTTTAACAGGCTACAAAATGAACCCTAAGCACCTATAGAAATTATTAAACAGTAATGTCTTACATCTCAGCAGATGACCTCATTCTATGATTCAGATACAGTTACCTGCCTGCTCAGCTACTGAAATTTTCATTGAGTAACAACTTTGGTTGACACCGGTTGTATTTTATTATTCTAAGCTCACTGTTCACGTGAAAAAAGGAGCTGAAAAACTGACTATTCATGTCAAGACTTACAGAGTGATGCTGCAAAGTGGTTTGTGAACTAAACACATATTGAGACTTAGAATTATGGTAACAGCTCTTATTTTTTCCAAGGCAGTTGGAAATTAAAAGAATGGAGAATCTGGAGATTTCTATGATCTTTTTGCTAAACATGAATTCAATGAAAAATCATTCTTATAGTGTCCTTCAGAGGCATACTAAGTGTTCTTTCTCAAATTGGCTTGTTTCCTCATACATTAACAGCTCCTTGGTGGCCAGTCTTTACTTACTGCTGATCTGTAATCTCCTTTTGTATCTTCACACAGTAAAATGCTGTAAGAAGTTCTTCTGTTTACATCCAAAGTCATAGTGACTGCTTGGGATCTTAAAACACAGCTCCATCCATCAGGAACACCTAGCATGGCCTGGAGAAGAGGAAACATGGTCAAAAAGCAGTAACACATCCCTTCCCCAAAACCCACAACCAGTATGTTCTGGAGTAGATCTGACCAGTGAGGGAAATTCCACCAATATGCTGTATCCACGTGGAAGGAATTGGCCAAGATGGAGAATGCCTTGCCCAGGGCTCCCATTCAGCCAGGTAACTGGGGACCCAACTTATCACCATTTCCACTAGTACCTCGTATCCTTGGTACAGGCTGAACTACTGTTTATGCCTGTTGCTCAGGGTGAGGTGTGTTAATAAGGCTCAGAGTGAAAGGACATTAGAAACTGAGAAACCTGACTTTTATTCTTTGCATTTGTCAGAGCTCCTTACAACAGGGTTATTCTGTACTCAGTCTCCTAAATGGACATAGAAAGAATTACAGTCCCCTAGTTGTGAATGATTGATTGCTCTCCTTGATTTCTAATTTTGCCTGAGTAAATATTTCAGATTCTGGTCATGAGGTTGTAAAATAAATCATAATATAATTATACCTTGCCAGTGTTTCAGAGGAAAAAAGCACATGAATTTATTAGTTCTGATAAGCAGTCTTATAACAACAGAAGCCTGAGGTTTACCAGCAAGATAAACATATTAATTTCTTTTACCCATGTATTTTATTCCAGATTAAAATGGTTAAACTAAGAATTTAAAACCAGCCCACTTCATTCTGGAAGATGAGTGGGCTGTTGCTTATAGACACGAGGATCATGCAGCAGGACAAGCACCTGCACATTTGTGAAGGCAGCTAGTTTCAAGCTATCAAATGCATCGAGCCAAACAGTGTGCATCGAAGCATTCTATCTGCTGTCAATGGATATAAATTGCTTTATTTTACATAATGAAAGTGCAATTTGTAAAGCCAGTGTTTGGAACTCAAGATAGTGAATTTATGTCGTAAGCTACCTGATTTTTTGGCTGTCAAGCTAAAAACCTGTCTGGAGAGGATGGAAGTCAAAGGCTGTGATTCACTGAAATTCCAGAGCAAGATTGCCATGCCAGATTGGATGGCAACTGTGTGGCAGAAAACACTTAATTGTATGTGATAATTCTGTGTGACTGCAGCGGGAGCATCATTTCCTTGTAACCTTGTCACTGCCTAGCTCCAGAGATGCCTTCCTTTCCTTTCCCTGGCCACAGGTAATAGCTCTCCTCCAGCACATAAATCAGAGTTGGCCTCAGTCAGTATGCAGAAGCAGAAAAGTGTAGTTTGGAAAGGCTGAATTAGCTCCAAAACTTTTGATTTCCCGAAGCAGAAGCACAGAGACATGATCCTGAATTCATCCTCGGCTGCAAGAGGCAAACACTCCTCTTGGATGCTTTCCTAGGCACCCTGTTGCTTGCAAAACTGGGCCTTAATCAACAGCCATGATGAATAATAACCTAGCTGTCTGAGTTAATGCAACCTCACTCAGCTAGAACAGGACTCTGCTTGGCAGTAGTCATGACCCAGACCCATAACAGCACTTAATGTCACCGGTCATCTGAATGTACTGTGCTGAATGGAGTATTTCAGTGGATCCCTAATGATTTCTATTATGAGAGTATAAAAGGCAGAGACCTGAAAAACCTAAATCACACATCTCATTGCTATTTGAATGATAATAGCTCTGCTGCCTGTTTGCCTGGCTGGCAGGGTGAGTAGCACAGAGTAGAACATGGCAGCACCCACTGGATTTCTTTTCTCTAACCCCTTTTATCAAGGAATGTCTGAGCCAGGAGACATTCTTGTTACATCTGGTGTATTAGCAGAGAGCAAAGGGAACTGCTGCTTGAAGAAACTGGAGGCCATGCTTGCTTTGGACAGCAGCTTGTCTCTCAATATGAACTACTTTTAGCCTCCTAGTCTTTTAATTTTTTTCTCTTTTAGAAGTCCTGAATTATCTACCAATCTCTCTCTTAACAATGGAAACTCATTTTAACCACTCTGCTTCCTAATCTCATTGCAATTGTAGCATTCAAGAATGAAAGGGTTTCAAATGACATTAAATTCATCAGGAGACACTGGGAAATGCTACTTTTTAAGCATCAGACAGCAAACTGAGCCATAAATTCAGAACAATGGACTGTGCCAACCAGATAAAGAAAAGAGAGTTAATTTCAAATTACCTGATTTAAAAAAAAAAACCACACCCAACTGTAGTCTTTTCATCATCACCAAGCATTCTTCAAGGACTCAGCACAGATAAAGCATGTCATCTACATAGTGTGACTCCTGCTGTCCTTCATTTCTTGCTCATTTCAAAGATATGGGGCTGTTAGAGCAGCTCTGTGGGATTTTTATCACCTTCAAGAGGGGAAGGCATGCTGAAAACTAGGGGTATGGAGCCTATTCTGTCACAAGCACAAGGCACTGAATTTGATGCAGGGCAGGGACATGTTGGCATGGTCATTGTGGAAGAGAAGGTGAACTCTTCCCTCTGTGCTGCAGGGACTCTCATTTCTAGATGCACTTACAACATATCTGAAGAAAATACCTGGTACAGACAAGATCAAGAAGATCACAACAATAGCTCTTGCTAAACACTGGCCCTGGCTCAACTGAAATGTCCTACTCACCCAAGGTTTTAAAACTCAAATGATCTCTGAAACTGATGATTGGCCTCCATATTCCAAATGATTACCCAAATATAAATTCAGTTATCTTCTGTTTGCTTCAAAACTTCCTGTTTGACAAAGAATGCCTATTTCAGACTACCATCAATGATGTAGTGGATGTCATCATCCAGACCACAAATAGAGCTGCTCAGGTGGTAGTCAGGCTGCTGTGGTCATTCTGGATTAGAAGACTGCTGTGATTCACTATGGATATCTATTTGATTAATTAAAAGTTCTATAGCATGTATCTACACAGATTTAAGGCTAAGTGGTGACTGCCCTGTGAATGGGTTTGACCTAGGGTAAACATTGAATGAAAAACAAAGGTAAATGACACAGCATTTGAACAGCCAGTAATGCCAAGAAATAAAAGTTTACTACATAGAAAAGGAATTTCAGAACAAAATCTTGTATTAAAAAGCTATTGACTACTAGAGGATATTAAAAAAAAGATTTCATACAAGCCACTGCCAGGTAATGTAATTTTGTAGAAGAGACACAGTGAATTGAAAGAGTTCATATAGTGGTCAATGGAAGATTAAAATAATGTAATTTTGACCCTGCAAGATAATTTAAAACATATGATTGGGCTCTGACAATCCCATTATCTGGTTCATCATCTGATATTATTGCAAAAAGTAGCTAAGAACATTTCAGAGGGTGCATCAGATGCTGTGAATAAGGACCCCAATGGCTGTGACAAAAGGACAGGGCAGGGAAATCCTTCCCTAAGTCTTTGCTGAAAATAACACAGTTGGGGTGACACTGAAACTCTTACATGCATGGAAGGCTGGGGAATAGATGAAGATCCCTAATGATTTCCTTAATGTTTTCCTGAGGACTTGACATTCTATAAAAGCACTGGAAACCCCTCAAGGATGAGGATATCCCTTTAGCAACAACCATCAATAAAAGCATGCAGAATAAATAATAAATGCTAGCTCCTATAAGCAGCCAGACATTCAGAAGTCTTGTTTTCCCTTATGGGAACTATGAATGTAAGAAATCAAAATGGCATTACACAAACAGAATTTTACAGAGAGGCTGAGGTTTGAAGAGAAGGCTATCATGTCTTACAAACAGACCCATCCTATTGACTGCAGACGATCCCCAAGGCAGGACATAAATGTCCTCCTCCCCAGACTGGTATTCAGGAACATTCTGGTGACTGAAAGGCTCATACTAGATGAATCTGAGGCACGGCACTACTTTTGCTATTGAATTAAGGCTCCTTCTGCAGAATATCCTATTGAAGAGAACATTTTGTCCCAAACCAATGACTTTATTGCCATTGAAAGTAGTCTTCTAATAACAATAAAGTTTTTATGACAACAGGTTTCTAGTTCACAACACTCCAGTGCTAGAGGAAAATTACTTCTTTGCTAATCCCTTCCTTACACCCAAGGCTTATGAGAGAAACAGAGCCATGATTCAAATACTAAGAAAAAGGAGCTTCACAGCAACCACCAGAACCACCTGGATTTTCCAGAAAGTCTGGGAAACATCTCATCCTCCTTGTTTTTCTTGCTTTGCTAGTAAAGCACCGACCTTAACTCTGCCATATCAGTCACTGCATTTAGCTTTGCATTTCAGATAAGACTTCTCACCTCATTCACACATCTGTGGCCAGCAGGACAAAACATCTTCCGTTTCAACGCACATGTGAAGTCTGCAGCAAGCAGCATTGATCATTCTATTATCACTCCGTTATGCTTAATTTCCTCTTCAGCCTTCAAGTCAAACTCCATCGTGGGCTCCATCAATAGTGCTGGCAACACACTGATGGATCACCCCTGCCTTTGGCAGGCAGGCTTGCTGCGGGTAGGTTCTAAGATTGCTTTTGTGTTACCCCAGCACAACCGAGCTCTCCTAAACTATTCAATTAATCAAATTAACAAGTGCATTGCGGTCTTTAAGCACTCTGATAGGACTTTGTAATGAGCCATTAACCGATGCGGCTAGACAGTTTGATAAGGCACTAGAAATCTCTGCCAAGGGATGGGGGGCTCTGCTGCAAGTCCAAACCAGCTCCAACACCCACCTTCCCTCAGTTCTGCCCCGGACAGTACAGGGCAGAGCTCCGGCGATCTTATTCTCTCCTAGGCATGGAGAGGGGGCAGCAGGACTGCAGTAGGGAAAAGCAGGGATATTCAGTATTCTCCACTTTGAATAAACAAAGGCTGAGCAGAAAATTAAAGGCAAGAAACTCTGAAATGAAGCAACTCCTTTGTCCTTCTAGTGTAAAGGAGCTTTTGGGAAGGAATGTCCCTAGGGTTCCTCCTGACAGTAGTGGCAATACCCTGATGAAACCAATGTTTGCCACTGGCTATGATTTAAAGAATGAAAGACGTGCTCTTCCTCTTCCTTTCCAGATCCAGCCAAACCACCAGCACTCACCTTGTCCATAGCCCAGCCAAAGGGTACCATTGTCCTGTGGCCCCAGAATTTAAATGATGGAACACAGTGGACATTGGGATTTGGCTTGTAAGAAATGCCAGCTAAAAAAAAACCAACAAACAAACAATCTTATCAGTCCATCTTTTCTGAGTCTTGAAGATCCTTCAAGAATCTTGGAGGAGCAATTCCCTGTGTGCCTAGTGCTGCAATAAAGGATACCTGTTTAATAGTCACCAAGGCTATGGAGTTTTGATTCCTGCTTTTCAAGGCTTCACAAACATGCACAGGTTGTTATCACTCACTTGCCTTCAGAGTTTATCAATATAGTATCTCACAAAGCATCCTTCCTAACAGCAGCCCATGGACAGGCAACTACAGGTGGAACAGATTCTGGGCAAAGCAGGTCAGCAGCACAATGTGGTGACCCTTTCTTCAGGAAGCTTTTGTCCCCTTACATTGAGCTGTGCCAGCCCAAGCCCAGAGCAGAAGTTTGCTTCCCACAGTAGGACAGGTATTACCTGTAGGTGCTGCTCTCAAACCAGTGCTGTCATCTGCAAACCAGTGGCAAAATAAAAGGGGAAACAGCTCTATTCCAAGAGTGACTGACTCAAACAAGAATGTTGCACGAGTTCCTGCTCCCAGAGCAGAACCCTCTGCACTTTCAGGCTGTGATAATGAAATAAGTCCTTTTTAATTGCAATAATTTTAAATATTTTTAGAACATTTTAACCAACTTTCTTAAGACATCAGCACTGATCGTGGCATTGCTCAAATTAGGACCTGCAAAAACACAAAGCCATCATTTACCACCCCTAGTGCATCTCTCTGCCTTTTCTTTACCTGGCCTACCTCCAGATTACACAAACAAGTTACAAAAGCATCTAAGAAAATTCATTAACAAGAGAACTCTTGCTCCATTTTTTTTCTGCCAAGTTCCATTTAGTAATTTGCAGTAATAATTACAGGTGCTCTGAGTTTACTGCTGTTTGTGCTCCCCCAACACTACCAGTGCAGAACTGAAGCAAAGTGGTAACTTAAACCAGCCAGTGTATGTTGTTAACTCTACACTAGTTGAATTTCAGCAGTCTTTGATTATGGAAAGTGCAGGAAAATAACTACTAGCTTTAGATGGAGTTTTATTCATGGCTGGCTGAGTAATGAAATCACAATATGCACAGATAACGTGTTGACAAGTATTGATTCACAAGCATTTACTGGCTTGTTTTCCAGATCCAATTTATTTTCAAAATGTGAGTCCTCTCAGTTCCCAGCTTTCTCTTACTTACATGACTGGGCATTACTAACCCTGCTCAGGTTAGGTATTTCGACATGTGAAAGCAGGAAATGTAGTATATCTAACCTTAGCTCTCCCCCAGCAGTCATGCATGCACACACAATTTTTGAAACAACACAACCCTGGGAAGCTTTTCAGCCCATAAAAGCAGGGAAATGGAAGATGACCTTTTCATGTCCCCTCCAGGTTATGCTTCTAATGCATTTCTTCTATAGCTTAAAACATACATTAAAACCATTTCTAAGATAATGGAACCAGAATTATAAAAGTTGAATTTTATGGCCACACAATTAAGGTGCTATTAAAGTTTAATTTCATTTCTTCCTAAACTTGTTGGTTGTTTTCCCCAACTGGACCATGACTGTGATCCTCTCAGTAACCTGCTTGGCACAAGCTTCATGTTTTTTGCACAGAGCTAGATAAAACCAGAGCTTTGCAACAGGAGATCATAGCAGTAGTCTCCCAGATGCTTTTACAGCTTGATCTGGTATATTATGCATTTTACTGTGTAAATAAGCACTCACTATTGAATATCAAAGGCAATGCATGGAAAGGTATCGCATCCACGACCTGAAAACAATCAGGTACTATCAATGCAGCCTAAAAATAGGCAGTGTTTTGGGACCCAAGAACAGATATGCTCTCTCACGTGTGGGTTAGCTAATTCTCATTTATCCCATGCTTTGAACGTCTTTCCTCAGTTTATAACAACATAAAGAAAGAACTAGTTCTTCTCAGTATTAGCCACATGTCTCACCCCTGAAGGGGAAAAGAGATCAAGATGTCAAAACATAGTCTTCATCACATCAGGTGAGGAGGCAGCATCCCTAGCAGTGGTCACAGCTGCAAAACACACTGAAAGCATGAAGAACGCAGCTTCCCATAGGAAATGCTTACTTGGAGACAGAAGGAGTTGGGATCAGGGGACATATTCTCACAGCCACGTGTTAACTGCTTTCCCTGCGTTGAGAGATTTGTCTTCACAGAGACTTAAGCCCACTGCCAGGATGGATCTGCTGTTAAGTTCACATGAGGTGACCCTCCTGCACTGTGCTGAACAGAGGCAGAGCTGCACAGACATAGCCTGAAACTGAGATGCAAACTGGGGACGTGTGGGAGCATAAAAGGGTAACAGGGTTTAAATCTATGTCAGCAGGACTGGTAAGGCTGAGCAAGTTATTTTACAGCACAGCTGAGGCAGAGCTGGAAAGGCTAAGTGTGGTTTTGGTAGCCAGGTTTGGAAAGGGTATTGAAAACCCATGAGATGATGGATGAGCTGTGTCTGGTACCCGGGTTTCTGTCTGACTGTTGCATGGCAACAAGGGGCGCTCACTTTTGGTCCAGCTCCTGTGCTCAAAGCAGTGCCTTTAAACGGAACAGGACTGACAGCTCCCATCTTTCCTATACACCCTCCATTGCCTGACCTAGGGAATGGATTGTCACAATCAGGCTCAGGAAGATGGTGAGAAGTTGTCATTCCTTTCACAGATAATAGGAAGGGGCCCAAAAAAGAGACAATCTAGGGAGGATGTGCCTATAAGAGATATCACCTATAATGAATGTAGGGGTTTTTTTTTACTTCAAAGCACCTCATATTGCCAGTTACAATCTGCTTGGAGAAGCACCTGCTTTGCAATAGTGGTATTTCTAATTTGGTTGTGAAAACAATGTTCTGTATTTTTTCTACTGAAGACAGCTCAAGCTTTTCTTAAGGAAGAGAAGGAACTAAAATAAATGGTATTTTTTCCCCAGTACTGGAAGAAAAAAAAATAAAATCCAATCTCCTTCACACTATGAGTTTTTCCTGTGTGGTAGAACAAATGATACATATGTGGCTTCCACATCATATTTACAACTTGAAGAAATTTAAATCTCAAGGCTTGAATTTTACAGTACCATTTTTTGCCAGTTTTTAAACATACAATCTTCCCTTCCTGCAGCAGGGAGAACAGGAGTACAGTCACCACCCCACTCCTTACCCCCTGAAAAGAATTAATCAGTCTCCCACACTGAAGCTACTGATGTGGTCAGTGTCTAGTGCCAGCAGCACAAAGACTCTAAAATCCAAAGCCAGACTCCAGAAGCTACTTGATTGCCCCCAAACAAGACATATTTTACTACCAAAAATTATCACAGAATCACAGAATTATCAAGGTTGGAAAAGACCTAAAAGATCATCCAGTCCAACCATTCACCTATTACTACTAGCTCCCACTAAACCATGTCCCTCAATACAACATCTAGTCTTTCCTTGAACACCCCCAGGGTCGGTGACTCCACCACCTCCCTGGGCAGTGCATTCCAATTATGCTTGTGTTCACACATGCATCTGTCATTCTGACCTGCTATCTGTGGGTCCATGTAACCCCAAATCCCACCAAGGCTACAGGAGATACCCCTTTTACTTCAATGTTTTCAGATGTGCTTTCTTGTGAGCAAACTTACCTTTTCCTTTTCTGACTCCTACTTACTCAGCCCAAGCTGATCTAAACTGGCCTGAGGGCAGGGAGGGCACTACCACTTAGTGATAAGGATCTTGCCGTCCCTTTATCAATGCCTCCCTTTGGAGTGCTGAGGAGAGACTGGGAGGAGATGAACGCATTATCAAAGGCTCTGATCCTGAAAGAGACAAGCTTTGAGAGTTTGTTTACATCAGATGTAGTGATTGAACTGCACTTGACATGTCACAAGCATCCAGTCTGTTGGCCACGGAATAAAGTGAATAATTTAGCAGGGAACTGCTGTATGCCAAGCAAACAGGTTGTAAAACAGTTCTGCACAAAATCTGGGGAACCATATGAGGCACAGAGTAGTATTCAGTGCTTATGCATCATGCTGAATTACTAACACAGCCCAAAATTAGGAAAAGCATAAGAAAAAGGGAGGAATTATTTTCTGTTGTCCATCCTCATGACCACTTCTAGCTCATTTTACTCTTAAGGTTGCTAACATTTAAAGGACAGTGGATACCAAAACAGATATATCCACGTGGAAAACAGGGGAATATCACAGCTTACCTACAACAGCTAAAATAAATGCAGATTATTGTGTGATGAGAAGCACTGGTGCACTGTTTGAGGAGGAAACAAAGTCTTTCTAATGAGTAATTTGGGAAGCTAAATGGAGAGCCATATTTGCCTGGATGTTGCAATTAGAAAAGCCTTCCTTTCCTATTATGACACTGAACAAATGCTGGTTTTATTAATTCCTTGGTGGGTGGATTTTGGAGAAGAGCTCAGTATTGACCTAATTGTGATTGCACCAGAATCCATGTGAATGTAATGCCAGATTCAGACAGAGGAGGAATTGGCTATCACTGCCTCAAGATGTCCAGTGTTATAGATTTACACATTCTACAGTGCCTTTATAATTACCCCATTATTGAGACTGGCTGCACAACCATGTAATTGCCTCCTTTTCTGGTCTGGCTTCCTGCTGGCTTCCAGGGTTGTCCATTTGTTTCCAGGTGGCACCTCTATCCATTTACAAATGACATCTTTCTCCTGGCTTTACAGAGCTGGAATTGGAAGGAAACATTTCAAATTTCAATGAGGAAAAAAGAATTGACTGTCCTTAATTTCAGTCAGCATATGTAGATTTGCCAAATTTCTTTTAACTCAATAACAGAAGGGAAAAAAACCCCATCTTGGTGCACCAGACACTGTGAATAATTACCTATTCTCCTCCACACATGAAGTATTTATAATTAAATGCATCCAATTCTGTATATTCAAAGGAGCAGAAATGCTAACAAGAAAAATGCAAGGAAGTGGCATCATTTAAATGTTCAGTTAATGCTGGGTAGATTGTTACCATTCAAAATTTACGATACACCTAAATTTAACTGGTCATCCAGATGGCAGCAAGAAATAAAGAACCATTTTACCACTGTGCATAGGAAATAAACCATTATATTATCTCTGTGGAAGGGAATGAAGACTTCAGCAAACAAGTTGTACATGGAGATACATTAAATAGAGACAACAGCTGTATTTCAAACAACAAAGTATAATCATTAGAGCAGAGAAGTTCTTTTACTAGAATGGCAAATATAATGAATGGAGTCAGAAGACACAGGAGTAACAGTATTGATGCCTCTCAGTGAACTTCAACAATTAACAGTGACAACAATTTTTCAGGAAAACAAAGTTGAAATAATCTTACTGTGTAGTTACAGTCATTGTTTGGATGTAGCTCTCAAGCCTTAACTATCATGTGATGGAAATTCTCCTGTCACCCCAGTGGAGTCTGTAACCTCCAAAGCACTTCTCTTCCTATACTTCCCACTCTGGGGGTTGTACACCAGAGTAAACCAACATAATTTGTGTCTTTTACTGAACTTGCTACTATAACCTTGTGTTAAATTTCCTTTTGCTCTTCAAACTTTCCAGCTGAGATTAAGTATTATCACCTCGTTTGTAGCCCAGACTTCTCTGAGAGCACCTTCAGTATTTAAACCAGGAGCTGGACAACATTTAATGCCTGGCACGTTACAACCCACAGTGTCTTTGCAATGGAAATGACTGAGGTTTTGCAGGCTGTTTTTGCTGGCTTCTGTGTGACACTGACTTAGCACTGCAGAAGAAACGTGGTTCAATCCTGAAGTGTCTCAAGATGCTCAGCACCCACAATTCCATGTGACAGTTGGGTTCAATCAGTAACACATTGTTATTTTGGCAAAGAAGTACATAGGGTTAATTAACAGGATAAAACTGTAGAGACACAAACTATCTCTCCATGAGTTAAATCATAAAATAATTCCAGTGTACTGTACCCTTGTGAACCTTCAAGTAATTCCTGGCTTGATTGATCAGACTCAAAATGCAAAGACTGCAAAAAACCCTATCTTCAGAAACAACACATTTTCATTGGTGTGGGTCAGATGTTCACCTCTACCCTTGAGTGTTCAGCAGCAACACTGTAATATCAACCCAATGTTTATGGATCAAACACTGAAATGCCTCTTGGTGCAGAAGTCTCTCTCTGTGGTTCAAAGCCAACACCTCTCCCTGCAGTACAATTTACAGAAGGGCACAATCTGCCTCGGCTCTGAAGGTGCATCACCAGGAAATGCCAGAATTCATGACAAAGGACAATTCCTTCCAATGATCCTGGACAGAAGTTTCATAACTCACTGGGGTTTTGGAGCTCCTAGGTTAGGATGACAAGAGCCACCCAAGTACCTCTGAAAGCAGCTCATCAGTGACTTGAACAGAGGTAGTGATCTGCACTAAAAACAATCAAGAACTACCTGCACCACAGACAGGCAGAGCAAGATGCAAAACATTTCACTGGTATCACCACCTGGAGAAGGAACTCAATCTCCAGTAAGAACTTCTCTCTTTCTGCCCTGCAAATCTCCTTCTATGGAAGATTTCAGCCAACACTGCTACTCATTACTTGATTGAAAAACCCAATCACTAACACTTAATTAGCACAGCAAAATTATGCCTCGTATCTGTGGCACGCCTACTCTTTTCAGGAACTTTAATGAGATGCCCTCTGGAATACTTGCAATTGAAGGTGAAACTGGACTTCCAAGTTTCTAAAAATGAAGGTTTTCAGGCACCATAGGTTATAAATGTCAATGTGTGTGAGAAGAGAATATTTCATTTCAGAGCATGGTCTGCACTGCACCCAGCTACAAGGAAAGATTCATGTCTCTATATTAACATTTTACCTGTAAGGTACCAGGCACCCAGAGAGCTCATTCCCTTACACTGAAGTGTTTGGTGCCAAGAGGCAACAAATCAGGCCTGGACCTGAAACTGGCAGTGAAAGAGAGTGGTGGCATCAGAGACTGCTGTCTCTAGGAGTGCCCAGAGGGGCCTGAGACAGCAATACTTTGTGCTAGCAGAGTATGGCCCCTTTTTTCCTCCTCATACTGCCTTAGCTGCAGCAGCACTGAGGCAAGGAGCAGCTCAGACAGCTTCTCACTAAACAAAAACTTTCTTTTTTCAGTAGGAATTCCTCCTGGTCCTCTGACACTTAACTGAAACAATCCTGCAGCCTGATTTTTCTGTCCTGCGTGGATGCCTGTCAGAATTAATGGGATTCTGGATTCAGTGGTCCTCAGGAAAAATTTATCAATGCAGAGTTAGGACTGGAAGGTTTAAAAGTTTTAATCTCAAGTCTCTTTTTGAACTCCATCCTTCCTTCCCTCTACCCACATATATCCCCGCATATAAAATGCCAAAATTAAAGTAGCTTTATAAAGTTACTACACATTTTGGCTCTTGTACAATCATGAATTTCTCTTGTGAATTTAATTATCATATTTAATGAACTGTTGACAAATGAATTGTCCACATGCTGATTGTGTGGATCACATGCATATTTTTATACATGTGTTCATCATGGATTCTTTGACCAACATCTCCAAAGAGTAAATAGACCAGAGGATGGATGGCCAGGGGAAGCAAAATATATTTTAGTAGTTTCCTTTAAGGCTCACTGAAAGCATCTACACTTAGTTGGCTTTTCTACTGGTAGAATGTCTGGTTTTGTACACACAATTTGTCTTTTTTCTTATAGAACCATTGGTTCCATTGAAGGTAACAAAGTATAATTTTATAATCACTTCATTGTCCTCTTAGAGGTTGGTCCCTGAGCACAGTTCCTCTTGTCCAGGCCCTAGAGATGCCAGTAAGCAACACAGTGCATTACCATGAATTACAAAGTGGTTATTATTAGCCCACTGGAATTGCCATGCATCGTCACACTCTGACTTTGTTTCTGAGTGCTTTCTGCTGCTGACAGCTTAGAAAATCTAAAGGAAGATCAGAGTTACACCCTTCTTCTAGCACCTCACACGGAGTTTTGGAAAGAGCTTTCAGCTTTGTGGTCACTGACTGTTGGCAAGCCTTTCCCTCCTGAAGTACAGCTTTTCTTCTCTGAGCCCAAGAGGGTTTGGTGGCAATGCAAAGCAGGAGACATTCTGCAGTGTCTGTGTAGAGGAATGAAGTGGGTGAGCAAGGAGGAATGAGAGAGTGCAATGGTAATGTATGACATATGATAATTGCCCTCGTATCTCCATCTCTTACCTTGATCACCTTCCTCTGGTCCGACCTCCTAAATTAAATCTGTCTGCTCTTAATGAATCCCTGCTCGTCCTTCTCTTCCCTCATGTGGCCCAAGAGATAGGAAGCTCCCAGGGAAGTACTCCTTGATCAGTTCTGGTGGCAGGTAAAGCAAGCTAATAAGAGACTGAAAATGCAAAATACAGGATAAACTACCAGAGGGGAAGGACTACAGCAAAAATAATTTCATTTCCTAACTGGAGTTAACTTCATGGGATAACTACTCACACAAAAGCTATTTGTTTTAGTTGCTGAGAAATAACTTGCAAACAGCACAGTGAATTGCTTCTGGTTTAATACAAATCACTTTCACATTTATTGTAGACCTGGTTTTGCTGTTTCCATAATTTGTGCTTTATCCAGTTAAATATTCACATGAGTCACGATACTGAACATTTACTTTTCCCTTGACAGTTGTTTTCTAAGCACAGTTCTGTATTTAATATGTTCTGACCTCATGCATATTTGACAGCCTCTAAGGAGTGTTATTCCTCTGGAAGTAATAAACGAGTTCTATTTGTTACATTTTTATATTTTCTCAAGAATTTGTGCCATGAGCAACTCAGGTTGCAATTGATACATTAAAATTTCATTCTCAAGATTTCAATGTGAGTCTTTGCCTTGAATAAATAAACCTCTATCTGTGATTATACGTGCTGAGTGTATTAAGATCCATAAACTCAGCACACTCCAATGAGGCAAGAACAGTTGCAACTGTTTGAGTGCAGAGTCATTGTACAGGTAACGCTCAGAACTACCACAATTATCTGAAAGTCATCAGGGAGCCCAAATAAGATCTGATGGTCAAAGCAATTAAAGTCTAGTTGCTATTTTACACAGGCATTATCTTTTCTGAGCTGTTACAACTGAGTTACTACACCAGAATTCTATCAGGAACCATGTCCTGTGGAAGAGCTGCTGTTTAAAAGATGCCAAACCAGGACCAGAACTCTCTGAGGTCCACCACTGAATTCACAACAGTGGTTTTGGTAAGGACAGGATCTTTTGCAAAACATCTGGCTCGCAAAAATTGCCTTTGGAAAAATTTATTCCGCCTTTTTAAACTTAGATTTGATGCCTCCTAATCCCTGTGTTATGATTACTGGATTACCTAATAACAAATATACAACTAATTCTGCAGCATTAACTACTTAAGGTTATTTTGGCATTAACTGGCACAAAAAATGAGCTGTTAAATTAACAGCTTTTTTTTCCAAGTGGTTAATTGATGAGAATAATATTGAGCCCTATCTTACATCACAAAAGGAAAACAGAACTGAGTCAGACCTAAAGACATCAGCAGCAGAAATCTCAATCACATTTCCACAAATTTCAAGTTCTCTGGACAACAGAAAACGTGCCTGTTTTGTACGAAGCCAGACCAGGACTTGCTGCTATCTGAGGTCCAATCATTCTGCTTTGGAATTACAGATCCTGCTTTTTAAAGGAGCTTCACTAACTGTTTTTAAATGAAGCTTTGTAAATTTCCTTTGATTTAAAAAAAACCCAAACAAACAACAGGTTTTTTGCAAGTTTTTTATGGTCCTTCTCTGTATACTTTACATTCTTTAAATTAAGACTTGGTCAGTAAAAAGCCAGGAAGAGAATTTAGCCTTCTACAGCTCCATTCATTTTAGTAATCTCTGGACATTGGTGTGAAAGGATCATTAATCCTACCAGTCCTCCTTGCATAGCATTTTCTTTCAGTCCAGTCTCAAAAAAGGAGACAAAACCCTGCAAATTGTAACTCAGCCATTGTTTAACGATGCCACGCTAGGAAGCAAATGAGCAACGAAAATGGTTTATCCTGTCATGATAAAAAATAATTCCTAAAGTTATTAGAACAAGCACGCAGCCATCTGATACTTCCTATGAAAACTTAACAGCCTAAGGAATCGTTTTGTTACTCTGATCTGACTCCCAGCATAACAAGGACCAGTTTAGTGGACACACATTTGAAGGGATATGTCAAAACCATTGGTCAGCAATGACTCCGGCCTTGAATCGGCTGGCATTTAGTCCTCAGGCCTGCAGAGAGCTTCCAGCTGCTTCTTGCAGAAGCCATCTCTGCAGCCCCCCGTTCTCCACCAGAACCCAGCCATGCAAGACTACAACAGGCCAAGCAGCCTCCTGAGTGCTCCCCCCTTTTCTACACTACCTAAGAACATTAAGTGGGCACAACCCTCTGAGTGCCACCACTCACCCAGGCATTCAAGGCAGCAGAGAGCTGCACTTTGACAGGCACCACGAGACCAGATACAACGACCTTCTCAAAAGGACAGTTTATGTGGCTCAGAATTGCAGTTATAAAAACAACTGGCTCTCGTGAACAGATTAAACAAATAAATGGGAGCTATTTTCCTGGCATTTTTCACAACTAGAAGCCATATTTACTGTTAAACACGCAGCCAAAGCTCCTCAAAATGGCACTAAGTAGTTTCTTTATGACTACTGCAAAGCTCCAAAAGGGGACATTAATAATGCAATGGCCCTGCATCTCGCTTTTGTTACTACTTATGGGATAAGGCAGAGTGTGGCAGCGTGTTGTGTTGGCTTTCAGGCAAAATGAGGCGTTTGAGAATCACCTGCTGCTAATGAGAAGCATTCCTCATTTACAAACTCATCCTCAACGATTTTGTTTTAACTTCAGTTTAGCTCTTGCCTCAGTACACGATAACTGAGCACTGTAAACACCGACTCACCACACAAAAACTACAAGTGAGTAGTTTGGATCTGAAAGGCCGATAAACTTACGCTTGGGAAATGCTTATCCCACGTCCATCCCCACCGCACAAATCCACCCTACGAAGCTTTTATCTTAAAGACCAAGTCACTAATCTCTGGCAGACCCGAATTTAATCTAATGGATGCAAATTTGTTATCTGTACTTTCTTTCATGAAGACAATATGCCACAATAATATATTCCCTTTGGTTATGTAACACCCCCAACTTCCAGCACTAATCCGCAATGGCCTCCCGTCAGCCCCTTCCCAACCCCAGATTACCTGCCTGCGTTTCCAGACCGGCTTAACTGCTCATTCCCTTCTAAATTAGAGGCCAGGCTGGCGGGCACAGCCTCTCTAGACAGTGCTGTTCCCCAGTCTAGAAACAGCTGTCCACAATCGCCCCAGCTCCCAGTCTTTGTAGGCAGGATTTGAGCGGTGAGGTTGGACGTGGTAAGTGTTTCCTGAGCTTAAGTTTATCGGCCTTTTAGATCCTAACTACTCCGAGTTTTTGTTAGTGCAGCGAGTCAAGTGCTTACACCACTCGGCTATCTTGTACTGAGGCGAGAGCTAAAGTGAAGCTAACTGAATCGCTGAGGAACGCTTCCCGTTAGCAGCAGGTGATTCCCAAACGCCTCACTTCACCTGGGAGCAGCACAAGGCGCTGCCACGCTCCGCCGTACCCCGCAAGCAAGGGCCGGGGACACGGTGGATGTCTCTAGGTGTTTGAGGGAAACGATTGCATCTCCCTGCGGGCAGAGCTTTACTCCGGGGCGCGCTGCGCGCAGGCCGAGCGCTCCGGGGGAAGGCTGCTCCCCGCCGCCCCGTCCCCCGCAGCTCCGCCAGCGGCCACTTTGCGCCCGCCTTCGCCTCCGGCGCGGGGAGGCAGCGCAGGCCCACGGCTCCTCGCCCCCACAACCCGCTACCAGCGGAGCCAACGCCGGCGTGAAGGCGGCGGAAGGAGCCGAAGCCGGAGTCCCAGGGGGTCTGGGGGGCACTGCCCCGCGGCCAATCTCCCCGCGGGCCCTGCGGCGGGCGGACTACGCTTCCCAGGGTGCCCCGCGGCTCGACCCGGCCCGGCCCCGCCCCGCTGGCGAGAGCGACGGAAGCGGAAGCGGTGGGGAGCGGTCCGGAAGCGGCGCTGCTGTCGATACGGGAGCTGAGCGCCCGCGGAACCGACCATGGCCGAGACCGACCCGAAGACCGTGCAGGACCTCACCGTCGTGGTGAGGCCGTCGGCTCCGGGCCCACCGCCTGGGGGAAGGGGGGGAGCGGGAAGCGCCGCCCTGGGGCGGCCGCAGAGCGCGGGCCGGGCGGGCCGCGGCCTCCCTGAGGAGAGGCCCCGCCGAAGGGGTAAAAGCCTCCGGCCTCGCCCCGGCGTTACCTCCTGCGCCCTGGCGTGGCTGAGCTTGCGTGAGCCGCTCGTCTGCTGTAGGAGGGGCTGTGGCGCAGCCCAGGCCTCTCCGGAGCCTCTCCCGGGCCTCCTGATAACCACTTCTCCCGTGGAGTTGTTTCCGCCAGGCCCCTGAGTGCGGCCGGGGCCAGGGCGCGGTTACAGCCCTGCTTCCCAGCGCTGAAGCCGCTCGCTTGCCTGAGGCACACAGCTGTGCTGCCAGCCGGGGCGGTTGGGGCCTCCCTGTTAAAGGAGAGTTAAGGTGCCTGGGAGGGATGTGGTTAAGGGCGCGAGGGTTTGGGAATGTGGGGAGAAAGGCGACGGCTGCTGCTCTGCTATCGAGAGAAGGGCCATCGTGTGATTGCCACGGGATGCTGGAAACAGCTGTTGTCCTGGTTGTGGAAGGCAGGCATTTTCTAGTTCTTAAACTTGTTTGCTGTGAGCTTCAGTTCTGTGTGTGTGTTCATGTGTATGTAAAAATAAGGTACTTATACTGTGGAGCTCATGCTCAGCTGAGCTCAGCAGTGAAAGAAAACACTGCACTTGCTGCATTGCACGAGCTCAAATGCTGTAATAACCTCTTTAATGACAACAAAACAGACTTGTTTTTTTCCTTTCTACTAGGTGCAGACACTGCTTCAGCAAATGCAGGACAAATTTCAAACCATGTCTGACCAAATAATTGGAAGAAATATCCTTTTTTTTTTCCTTTAAAGTTAGGTACTATGTGCTGCAGATGCACAGGTGCTTTTATGTGTGTTACCAGTGGGGTTTGAAGATTAAATTTGAAGTGACTGTGTTTGTGCAAGGTTCTAATCAAAAACCCAGATCAACAATAACAAAATACCTTAAACTAGATTGCAGTCACAGCCCTTAACTCTGCTGAACTTGATGACATGAGCTGTCGCATAGATGACCTGGAGAAGAACATAGCAGACCTCATGACGCAAGCAGGAGTGGAGGAACTGGAAGGCGAGAACAAGACCCCTGCTGCTAACAAGAGCTAAAGTGAGCCAATCTCCTGCTAGCCTTGAAACAAATCTTCAAGTCATGTGAAATTACTGTAGATGGAGTTTGTCCTTTGATTTGGGAGGTAGTCTGAAATGCATTCAGAGCAGCTCTGTGTGTTATAATGCAGGAAGTTTTAAGCAGCTCTCCTCAGCAGGCTCCTGATAGCCTCTTCAGCAAGGGTTTTTGTCCCCAGTATTGGGAGGAGAGTTCCTTTCTTCATATCTTGCTAGTTTTGAGGAAGTGCAGTAGCTGTACACATCCTCTGTTACACACTCACTCTGGTACTCCTAGTAAGTCTGAAATAGTGACTGTCATTGCAGCATGGGAAGGAGAAGAGGTGGGGAAAAAATAGCAGTAACAGAGCGGGCTGTTCTTTTCCCTTCTCTCAACATATCTGAGGTCACGATCTCATGTATGTTACCAATGTCATCTCTGTTTCCCATAGCTGGAAAGCTCTTGGGAGTGTGCTGCTACTCCCCATCTTCTGCTGCATCCCGTAGACCTCAGCTCCTGCTAAGCTCTCAGTGACTGTAGGCTTGCTGCTGTGCATGGGGTGGTGAGGGAGTTACTCTCTATCAGGCGTGGGTTCCTCCTGTGTGAGTCAGGATCTTGCTGGGAGTACTTGACTCGCACACACTGCTGCAGCGCAGCAAGTCCTGCCTCTGGCAGCGTATGAAAACACACAGACCTGAGGCGAGTTGTGTTCTAGGGCAATGCTCCCTGGCAAAAGGAATTTCTTCCTAAAGATACACGTGATGATATTATATGTTCTTATGTAATTTCTTCATCGATAAGCTGCCCCTGTGTTACACAAACCCATTGGAGGAGCAGATGTTTCATTTACCTGCCAAGCAGCAGTTAAAATCTAGTGTGAAACCATAGAAATAACTCCAGGCTGTCAGGGAGCACTGCTCACAGCAGTGCCAACAGTTGCTAAAGGCATTTCAGAAGGTGGGGCACTGCCAGGGTGCCAGGTGCTTACAGAATGAGCGAGGGGGAGGGGTGCTTAATTATTAGAAATGAGCACTATGAGTTCACTCAGCTTGGTGCAGAATTGGATTTTGTAACCATGGAAGGCAACTGGTAATAATGTGCTGATAGTTGGGCTTTTTCTTGTAATGGTAGCTAAGTAGTGTCTCAGCCTCTCTTCGGCTTGAAATCCTGAGGTGACATCTAGAATCATGTGCAGCCTGTGTAGCAGCTCTGTGTGTGTGCAACAGGTGTGCATCTTGCTTGTTAAGGGACCTACTTGTTGTGATACTTGGACAGAAATGTAAATAATCATGGGCTTTGTTGCCTCCAGTGCCAGTTCCCTGAGCCTGAACCCCACAGATGAAAATTTCTGATGAGCCTGATTCTCATAATTCTCAGTAACAGGGGTTGTGTTATTTCTCCCCAACAGGTTGCCAGTAACTTAAAACGAATCCAGGAAGATGACTCTTTTTTTTTTTCTACAAATCCTTGGAATTACAGAACAGCTTTTTGCAACTACTGTGTGTAAAAGCATTTTTATATTGTTACAGAGCTTGCATTCCTAATGTATAGTTAGGGATAGGTTAGTTTCTATTTTGATTTGTGTACTGTAATTTCACTTTTTGAATTCTTGTTATGAGGATCAATTATTCGTGTTATTAAAACACAGATCTCAACTACTGGGTGTATTTTTCTGTGAAGTCACCTTTTTCCTCTTTCTTAGACTTTTTCTAGACATTTCATTTTTGATAGCTGAACGTCTAGTGACTCCCATCGAGTGGAAATCTTACCGTGTCTTAACGTGACTTTGTGGAGTGAAGCACAAGATTGAAACTTAGCACTAATCTTAACTCTAAGCATCAAGTCACTCAGCTGGTTGAGGACTATGTGTTGTTTTCTTATTAATGTAGTAAGGTGATTTTGAAAACATAAAGACACTGAGCATCAAAATCACATCTCCTGCTCCTGGTATTACATGTGTGTTCCTCAAACATACACCAGCAACAGAGATTTAACATTAGAGACATCTGTGCACAGTTGAGCAGCCACTGCCATTCAAATCTGTTATGTTTAGACAGACAAGGAACTATTCACTATGAAAAATCTCACTGTGGGATTTAGCTTTTTGTAGCACTGTAGAACTCATACTTTGAAATGGACCACGTGTCATTTAGCATCACCTTTGAACAATAATTAAGGTTAAAATAGTGACCCTGGGCAGGAAAGGGGGGGATTGTGGGAGTGCCTGTATTGCAGTCCTTCTGTTAAATCACTGGCTTCTTGTTCTAAACTGATAACAAAGCAAAGACACGCTGTGTAATGAGAAAGGAGAGCACCCAGTTAGGATTGTTCAGCCTTGCTTCTCCTGGAATCACAGCCAGAACCTTAAAAATACTTGGTTCACAAAGGTGTTTGCTCTTGTAATCATATCCACGTTGATGGGCCCGGAGTTCAGTGCATGACATCAGGGTATTTGGGTGATGAAAAGTGTATTTAGAAGAGTCTACTACGTCCCATGTGAAGGAGAAGAAGAAGAACCAGCGTTGGACGTTCCTGACAATCACCACAGTGCTCCTCCAGCTTGAGGTACAGGTTTAAGAAGGCACTTGGGGCAGTCAGCAGGTATGTGTGGACCCCACTGCAGACTGCTCCTAATGACTGCTGCCGGATGAGTGTTACAAGGCAATGTGATGGGTCATTTTTCAAAACTGAGGAGAAATTGTAATAAAAGCTCATAATAACAGGGGAGTTTTGTGAACATAGGCAATGTATCACACACCTTGTAATAGCAGCCATCGGCTCTTTGTAATGTCATTGACAGTAATCTAATAAACTATTGTGTGGTAATAGATATATATTAAAGCAAAATCTAGCATGAGCGTATTGTTATGTGTGTGGTTTTAGTTACAGGTTATGGAAAGGTGTTAGCACAGCCTCTGTGTACAGCCTGCAGCCTGCAACAGGTGTGCGCGGTGTAATGAACAGGCGGGTGCTATCCACACCCTGCCAAAGCTGGAGTTTGTGAGGTAACGGCTGTAATACAGACCACATTCCTAGGAAAGCATGCTGGAGTGGGGGATCATTTGGTATGGGGTTTGTACAGCTATAAACCATCTGGCTGCCTTCCACCTGTCAGAGAAATGGTCATTCTTGAATTTGGCTACGCTGTGCTCTACCCAGCAGCAGCAGGCCTGCTGTCCTGAGGTTCCTCCTGTCAGCATCACTCCCCAGAAAGTTGTCTCAGCTCTCAGATTCTCAACACTTTTAAATAGGGGTAGTTTTCCCTTGTAAATTGAACGCTTTAGCAGTTCAAAATCCACCTTTTGGACAGGAAGATCCTGTTTGTAGCTCTTTGCACGCTGCCTCTTAGGAGAAACATTTTGTGCTTGTTCCAAGCCAGCACTGGAGCTTCTACCTACAGTCTGTGTGTGTGCTGAAGTTGGCTCCCTTCTGGCCACAATTTCCTGAAGCACAGTTAGTTTAACACACCGAGCAAAGCAGCTGATGAGTTTTGTGTGACTCCATGTGGATTTGGTAACACTTCACACAGTAGTGACCACTGCTTTACATCTTACCTGACAACCTCAGGTCCTTCCCACTGGGCCTCCTCACTTGCAGAGAAAAAGCCTTGAGGATGAAGCTCGTGAGCAGGGATTGCATCCCTTGGTAGGACATAGAGCAAGCTGCTCCATGTGTTCAGTCCCATCAAGCGGTTGCTGCCTGTTTAGGACCATCCATTGAGACTGCAGCTTCCACTTCTTATTTCTCTCTATGCCAAAGGCTTCAGAAGCGCTTCAAGAGAAATTTCCTGCTACCTGTCATCATGGTAACCCACATTTGGATTTTATCATTGCTGTTTTTACCTCCTATAGTTTATTTTCACAGTTACAGGTTAATTGCTCCCTGCTCTGATTTCCTTGTATGACCAGGTGTGGTGAAGTTTCCAGTTTGCAAAGAAGCCTGTGTAACTTGGAGCAGAGCAGCTGAAACTTGGAGGCGCAGCAGGCCCAGGTTGCAGCAACACAATGGTCTGCACTGCCTGCTGAGTGAGGCTCGGTCCCTGCTGGGTCCCTGCTGGGTCCCTGCTCCTCTCCAGCTCCTGCCTGCCTGCAAGGTGAGGAGTGTTCCTGGTCTGAGAGCTGCAGTCTACGAGGAGGTGCCACAGACGGGAAATGTGCTCTCTTGAACTTCTTGCCTTCTTCATTCTTTCCCATCCTACCCAAGCAAAAAGTAAGGGGATAGCAAAGCTACTTGTTTTAAGTGAGCCTAAGGTAGGGGAGTTACACACCACAAGTAGAGTCTGGGTCCTGCAGGCTGGAGATCACCGGAGCTGGGTGGCTGATGCATTGTACGCTGGGCTACAGAAACAAATTTGAACCTCCTGTCTCGTCTGGCATCTTAATTCCTGTCTTTATAGCAGGAACGATACTCACAGTGCAGAGGAACAGTCTGAAACACTTAGGCTCACTGATAAGTGATCCAGAATTATAGTTTCCTTAAGAGGATTTTTCGTTTAATCTCTGTTCTGAAGACAGTAAATAAGGGTGCACACAGATAGCTCTTCAATCACTCCATCTGGTCCATGCGCTAAACGGAGCTGGTTCAGGCCAGGGAGACACACTGACCTTTGAGACCTGCTCGTTTCAAAGCCCTTGGGCTTCGTGTTGCCTCTCTTGCACACTGTTGTTGGCGGTGGGGACATGGAACATGTGTAAATTCATGTCTGGCCGCATCTGGACCTGTTATCCCAATGCTCTCAGTGAAGTCGGGTTGGTTCCTTTCCATGGATGGGATGAGGCATGGGGAGCTGGTTTGCCTGAGGTTACTGGAGTGACATCCAATGCGCCCTGGGGGCACGGTGAAGTCCGGTTCTTCTTCCAAACTTGAAAGCTCACCAAATGAATTCCTTCATTTCATAACCACATTTCACACTGGGCCTTCAAAACAATAATAACCTTGATCCCGATTGGTTTTGCTGTGGAACGCCTGTAACAAGGGCCAGAGGCACCGTCCATCCTCTCTAAAATCACCCTGGAGTCTGCGGCTTTCCTGGAGAAATTCACATGGAATTAATGAAGCTTTTTACTGCTCCTCAGGACCATCACTCCCAAGCAGATGCTGCCTTCTAGTGGGCACACTCGCACCAACAGAAGGAACACTACTCGGATTAATTCTTTTGCTTTACCTTTAAAAGACAAGTTCAGATGTTAGGACTTTAATGAGCTGCATGCTGTTTTGAAATGTGGTTATTACACAAGACACTGAGGCTTTGTTTACAGTTAAGAGAATTAATAGGATACACAAATCCCTTCCTGAACTCTAAGCCTGGCTGTGTTTTGAAAAGACCTGATGCTTGCTGAGATTTTATTTTTCTAATTCCGATGCAGGGTTAATGAAATTAGGTCATTAGGAGAATAAAGCATGAGAATAGAGATTTAGCATCACACGAGCACTCCCAGGTAAGAATGGTTGACCAGGCACTGTGTCCCTGGAAAATGCACATGTATTAATAGACCATGTTCTTTCATGTCGTTTTACTCCAGACCTGCCACTTTTATTTATGAACCTCTTGCTGTTAGATAAATGCACAACCACTTCTTCAGTGTACAAAGCTGCAGCATGCACAGTCCTTGCTCAAGAGATTAAACCCTGTTCAAAACAGCAACTTGGAGAAGTGATGGAGTTAAGTGTTCCTCAAGTCTTGGGTTTGTAGCTGTAAGTATGACAAGTCTGGATGGAAAGCAGTGACTCTTTTGTGCAAATCTCCATGCAAATAGAGAATACAGCAGAATAATCTGCCCTTTTAAGGGCAAAATGGAGAAAACAAGCAAGGAGCAACCTGAAAAGTGGAGGCACAAGAGATGAGACAGATTACTGAGGCTTCACAGCAGATCAGTAGCTGAATGCTTGAGACAGACTCTGTCTCCAAAGCAGGTGGGCAGGCACCTGTACTTGCAAAAGAAGGATCCATTCCTTCACGTCTGAGTTCCCTTAAGAGTTCAGGAAAACCACGTGCTGCGTAGACTGCTTGTCTTCAAAAGGTATCCCAGATTTTGAAGTGTTCAGTCATGTGTAGGTGTTGAGTGGAAAAATGTTAGTTCAAATGCCATCTCATGGCACGTAGGGCTGTCACCAGCTCAGCCTGGGTAGATCACTGACAAAGACCTGTCTAGTGTTCCACCAGCTGACATTTCCAGTCATTTGGGCTCAGAGTAATTCACCTGCAGGACACCTCAGTCTTTGCTTACAACATTCCTCCTCAGCCCAATTCCTCCTTCTCTGGGAATATGAATTTCCCAATGGATAAAAGCTTCTGATTCCCACACAGCTCTAATAAATATTTCACTTATTTCTGTTGCAGACGTGCATGGCTTTGAAGACAGGATCCCTGTCTCTGTAACGCATATTGGGGAAGCTTTTAGCAATTTAACCTGTGCCACTACACTGGAGGAAGCCCTGGCACTCAGCAGTGTTCTCTCTGCTTTCTGGCATAGAGATATCAGCTCCTTAGGGCCACACAGGAAGGTTTCCAGGAAGTTTTTGTTTGTTGGTTTGGTTTTACATGCACTTGGAGAAGTTGGGAGGCCAAGGCCATCCAGCACAGAGATGGTGTAGTCCGGGAAGATTAAAACAACTGCTTACATGGAGGAAAAAGAGACAGACTCAAGACGTGAAGCTAGCCACTAGTTTTTGGGAATTAAGACCCCACATGCTAAGACAGTGTGTGGTGAAGTGTCCACCATGGTGTGAGCTCTGGCACATCCCAGTGGCAAGATCACAGGAGAGTTCTTTAGCTTCCCAAGAGGGTGCGCAGCAGCAGAACAGCAACTCATTCCATTTGCCAGCTGCTGGAGAGCAGGTGAAGTTTTGTGTTGTACAAACAATAGGTACTCAATTCAGTTAGACTGTAAGAGGTTGAACCTCAGCCAAACCCTCTCTCTGAAACGTGTTCACTCTAATAAGTGTTCTTTAGGGCTGGAAGGCAATAAGGAAAAAAATGAGAGCGTGCTGCAGTAGTTAAATATCGATGGCCCCAAAGTGCAAATGTCACTGAACTTTGCAAACAGATTGATTCTGCAAGGATTTAGTTCACTTGTAAAATATCAGAAAGACGATGAGCCCTTCAAGGCTCCTCACCAGATCTTTTAGGAAAGAGTACATGAATCTGCTCTACAGAGCAGTAAATTTTTAATGCAAATGGCTGGTCACCAAAGGTAAAACAACCTGAGTGCTTGCTTGCCTATATTCCTGCTGAGAAACATCAGAACAGGATCTCAGTCATATTATTATCATCTTTTTCTTAAAAAAAAAAAAGCTAGTTCCAACAACTGGAAGAACGATTGTTAATAAATGTTCATGTGATATATGGGGGGAGGGGGGAAGGCAACCCAAAACCTTACACTTCTTTTGGTGAATCCAGCCTTCCTGCTCTTGACACATAAAACATTGTAAATCAGGCCAAATCTTCTTAAAAAAATAACGGGGCTGCAAATGTTAAAATTAATAACAAATGCAGTCGACATTTATTAGAAGGGATATCACTGGGATCTCCAACAAGTCAGGCAAAAAATTTAATCAGGTTCTTATCAGAGGGTTGCAAATAGATGTGTCATCTTAATAAATTCGACAAGTGTACCATGCAGCTGAGAGTTGGGCACATGTTAAAAGACAATTAACCACAGATCCTTGAACGGGACTTGCTGCTCTGGAAATTCTTTGCAAGTCCTTTTTCCAAATTATTAGTTTTACCCTGCTGTATGAGAAGGTAGAGAACTTCATCCTGAGTTGCACAGATTCTTGCCTTTTTAACAGAACATGTTAATAAAGGTTGTGTTCAGAACCAGCACAGAATCCCTAAGCAAGAGCTCTCCAAGCCTTGGAGTGGAGGACATGAGTGGGCTACCTTTGATAATCTGGCTTTAAATGTTCTTAATTTTATTTTTATACAAACTCTTCTCATTAACATTGTTTTTCTTTCAGGTCAGAGGCACTTTTAAATGAAAATCAAGAGAGCAGTTCAAGACTTTACTACTGAGCATCCGTGGAAGTGGATATGACCATGGAGTTTTAATTGCTTCACAGAGATGCCAGGCATGATCAAGGCCTTCCCCCTACCTCCCTACTGAAGACACTCTTCGGGTTTCAAGGTGATTGACGAGTTAGATTATTAGTGCCACTCATTAGCAAGAAATGCAGTAAATTAGAGCCTTGGAAGGAAAGGTCTGTCGCTTGTGCTATAAAGCTCTTGTTTGAATTCCATTTTCAGCATTTCTAAACCAACAGGCAACAGTAAACAATATTTAGCAGAATGACACCATCTGCCATTTACTTTTTTTTTTTTTTGTATCATCTTTCCAGTGTTTTAAGCAAGGATTTGGTTATAAATACTGACAATTGGCACTATAAATTACGATTTTTCTGCTCTCTGAAGAGTGAGGCTCGAAAACAAATAGAGAGCAGATTTATGTCTCACTTCTCACCCATGTCTGGGCTTGTGAGCTGTGTTCCCAGAGTAACCCACTGATGCCTCCCATTCCTGGGAGGGGATGTGGGCACTGCTGCAGCACCTTCACTGGGGTTTGTAATTGGTTCTGCAGACGGTTGGGCCACCTGGAAGTGGGGATAGCGTTCTGCTTCCCAGAGATAACCATGAGATGGATGGATGAAGGATTGGAGTGAGACAAACCAGTTATCTTTGCATCTTTCACTGGGAGCTGTTTATGTCCCGGTTCTGTTCCTTCTAAGGCTCAGACTAGCAGAAGTGTCCTGTTCTTCCAAACACCACGATGTTTGTAGGAGCTCTGTGTTCTTCCAGTGATACAAGGCAAAAAACAGAAGGGAAATTTCTACTGTCTTTACACATTTCTAGCCTCGTTGATCCAGGGTGGATCCTGCTCCACCCCCCGCCAACAGCACTGAACAAAATCACTGTTTCACACATCACAGAAAATTAAAACCAAATTTATTGAACCTGAGGCATATTTAAAAACAAGGAGGCTTTTCATGCCGCAAGCTATTTCAAAACATCTTTGAAACTACTCCATGGACTGAAGTTAAACAATTAAAATGCATAATCCCATTTTAAAAAGCAGCACCAAAAATTTAAGTCATTTTGTCACAGAGACTGCTCTGGCATCGTTTGATTACTTAACATTATGCTCTAAAACCAATTTATACCCCATACCCTTGATCTCTGTTTCCATTTCAGGATGTTAATGCATGCACCATTGCTGTATTAGCTGATAGGGCAGAACGAATACCTCAGGAAAAGCCACGATTAGAATTTGAAATCGTTCTCAGCCGTGTTTAATACCCAAACCCACTCACCTCGCTGGCTTTTCCTGCAGGGTTTCCCCACTGCACCCCCGTGTTTTATACCTGGAAAGAATGATTGTTTAGCACCGGCAACAAGTGAACATAAAGCTCTCCAGGGAGTATATATAGGTGCAGTCACTCCTGGTGTGAATGCTAAACTTATCAGGCATCAACTCAATCTCTTCAGACAGAGTCGTTACACAGGCGAACAGCCTGTCTCTGTGAGCAACACACAGAAATCTCAGGATCCAGATAGCCTGGTCTGAAGATGCCAGGGGCTATCTGCTCATTTTCCTCTTTGCATTACCTTCACTCCCGGTTTCTGCAAGCTTTCCTCTATCCTCTGCGCTTTGTTTCACTGTGTACAACCCTGCAATGAGAAGATAATAGGGGTTTGGATCACTGAAGCACACCGCATGGTTCAAAGCCTCCAGCACGGCCCCGAGTTCCATTCACTCACTTCTAAAGAAAACATCCCAGTACATAAACGAAGAGACAGAATCACTGTTGCAGGAGCAATGATTTTGTATTCAGAGCATTGGCAAAGAAATGAGTGAAATTGGAGGAGAAGCTTATTTATAGGAATTTACCCAGCAGGCACCGTTAACACAGGGGCTACCATCCCCTGTATTATTAATGCTTTATTAATTGCATGCATACAGCCAGTAAAGTGATTCATTACCTTCTCTTGTCCGAGACATATTGTGCATATAGTCCACTATTGGAACAAGCATCTCAGGCTACCTGCTTCTGTAGCAGAGGAATGGGACACGTACTTTTGCTCTTTACAGAATGCACAGGGGGCAGGAAGGGGGAACTGTTCACATCCTTCCCAAATGCCTCCAAGAAAGGAGGGATATTGCAGACGATTGCTTGAAACGCACAGAGAGATGGGTGCAGCGTAGGGCATGTGTATCCATGGTGTATCCATGTCTCAAAAACCAGTCGGCATAGATGCAAGTCTTTGACCCTTCCAATGAGCATGTAGGTAGGATTCAGGGTAGTGATTGTGCCCCTGTGCTCGGCATTGGTGAGGCTGCACCTCGAGGGCTGTGTCCAGCTCTGGGCCCCTCACTACAAGAAAGACATTGAGGTCCTGGAGCGAGTCCAGAGAAGGGCAGCCAGGATAGGGAAGGGGCAGGAGGGCAAATCATATGAGGAGCAGCTGAGGGAGCTGGGGGTGTTTAGTCTGGAGAAGAGGAGGCTGAGGGGAGACCTTATCACTGCCTACAATTACCTGCAAGGAGGGTGTGGAGAGATGGGCGAGGGTCTCTTCACCCAAGAGACAGGAGATAGGACAAGGGGGAATGGACTCAAGCTGCGTTAGGGCAGGGTCAGCTCAGACATCAGGAAAAAGTTCTTCACTGAAAGGAGGGTTATCAGGCACTGGGACAGGCTGCCCAGGGAGGGGGTTGATTCACTGATCCTGGGTGTATTTGAAAGATGGGTAGACGAGGTGCTCAGGGATATGGGTTAGTAGTGGACAGGTAGAGTTTGACTCGATCTCAAAGGTCTTCTCCAACCTAGTGATTCTGTGATTCAGTGCCAGTTACCCACAGGGCAGTTGCCATCTCAGGTAGCAGAGGGACTTGGACTGGGACCAGGAAGGCCAATGACCACCTTGGAGAAGGCAGAAGTGTCGTACAACACTTTGCAGTGGCACAGCAAAGCCTGTGGCATCCTTTTCTGTGTCTGCAACAGGGCTGCCTCAAAAAACCTTCTAAATAAGTCTGGTTCCTATAAAAAGGAGCAGATAATTTGAAGGAGACAGCTTTGCTTAGAACTAAGTGAACAGTTATTTTCACTGCATACTCCAAATTCACTCTTAAAGATCTGCCTGGTGTGTGTGTAATGAATCTTCATTCTGAGGACAGAAAGCTTTCATTTTTGGTATCAGTTAGTCTTTTTCTTACTGTTTTACAGCTTGTCTCAGGAAAGGATGGAAATCTCTCCCCATAGCAACCTCTTAAAAACCACAGAAACAAGCAGCTCATTCTTGATGGCAACACCCATATATTTTCTGAGGAAGGTTTGCTAAGCAAAGGGTCTGTGACACTTTGCAAAAAGTTCTGCAGTTTTTCTTGTACAAGATAGGGAGAAAGAGTGAAAGCAGAGAGTTGTCCTTCAAATGCCCTTGCCTAAACAAAATGAACAGCTTGAGTGCCTATCATTAGCAGGCAGAACACCTCTGCAGGAGGCACACGGCTAGAAACCCAGAGACTTCTGCATGATTACAGCTAAGTAACTCGACAAAAAAAAAATCAAGCAGAAAGTTTTCCTGAGGGAATTTATCTACGAAAAACTGTTTACACTGAGGTTAGCATGTATTAACTGGGTCTGAGTAGAAAAATTGTTATTTGGAGATAACCAGGGAATTTCAGCTCTCGGAGGGAGGAAGGGTGGAGGGCATGTGCCCTCACTGCAAGGACACAGATGATATATGCTTCACCTCAGGGTACTGAGAACAGTATCTCCAGCTCCAAGGTGATGGGTGAAGGCACACTCACAGCATAGCAAAGATACACAATTATTGGAAATGTTCTTTACAGATGGGAAATGTTCTTTAAAGATGCTGTGTGCCACGGAGCGCAAGTCTACTTGAGAATAGTGTTTCTGTCTAATGGGAAATACCACAATTATACCATATCCAGGGGTTTCTAGTTCTGTTTTCTATGATCCTGTCTTTAGAGTCATAGTAAAAACCTTGAGAAGTCAGCTATGTCTCATAACTATGCTATGAAGTCTGACAGATTTACTTTAACTGCTATTACAGATGCTCAGTGATAGAAATTTCACTGAGGTTTAGTGATTCTGGAGCACCCCTACTTGAACATCCTCTTGGACCAGCCTCAAGGATGATGCTCAACCTGTAACTCTTTGGGCTTTGGATCATACATGCCATGGTGAAAGACCAGAAACAGTAAGAACTGGTCAAGCAAGTCAACTTTTTTAATGGTAAAAAAGCTCTTGTATTTGTGTAGTACAAGGTTAAGCTTTATCATAAACTAAATACACAGGACATAATTCCTCAGAATTAGTGCACAAATGTCACTAGAATTTTTATTTAACTAAGGAATTTGGATCCATGGCTAAAAATCCTCTAATCGTCCCCCAAAGAACTCCTGCTATTTAAACACCAGCCCATGTTGCTTGTTACAATGACCATTTGTTCAATCCCTATCGTATGGTAATGTTAACTGATTAGATTCCCACTGTTCTCTAGAGCACAGAACTGAATTGTCAGCTGGGTGGCAAAAATCTTGCTAACAGGGGAAATACTTCTGTAGCAGAAATAGGTTTATTCTGAGCAGGTATCTTTGGACTGGTGCTACATTTCTCTTATTACAGAAGCTTACTACAGCTCAAGTTTTCCTTAAGTGTGAAATTAGTCCAGATTTTTGAGAGTCCAGGTAAGCTAGCTTGCATGGAAAATACATATATGTTCTACTTTAGGCATTGCTTTGATTGTACCACTTCTCAGGTACAGTTGTTGAAGCTGGTGAGCTTCCAAAGAGACCCCATCAGTGAGCAGATGCATAGGTCAGACCCAACACAGGCCATGAACTTTGGTAAGGCTCAGAGCCAAACTTCCTTGCCTCCACAGCCTTTAGGCAAGATAGTTCAACAACCTACAAATCAGTACTTCTCACTCAGAAAATCAGAGCATCCTGATGACAACAAAAACAATCCCTTGATTTTTTCCTGTTCCAGAGAGCAGGAACAGATTTATTGCCTGAAGGGAAGGAGTGAAGCAATGCTAAAGCATTCACAACCTCAAGCCTGTGGGACAGCAAACCTCCCAGGTTACCCAAAAAGAGCAGCTCTCATCCATTTCCCCCTTTAGATGACAGGTGTGCATAGCCTTTAAAAACACCCAAGCCTGTACTTTTTAATTCATTAGCTACAGAACACCTCAGTGTTTGTTTGAGTTGAGAATCAGTCCCCATTTACTGCAGGATACTGGCCCATCGAGTAGATCCCACATTCCCCCCCCCTCTCAGAACAGCACGTATGCCTGTCAGTATAACTGGGAAGCTTTCCACTGAGTGGCACATATAATAATCATTCACAAACAGCTAAGAGCTCAGGAGCTATACAACTGCAAACAAGTCTGAAAGGTGACAGAAATGTATGTGAATTGGATAAAGACTAGACATTTCCTATGAAACCTGTCAAATAATCTTCAAATTGATGCAAAACCATAGAGGAAAGTGGTTGGAATAGCCTGATTTCCAAATTGCTTGTGTGACTATTCTGTACTACTGATGCTAAGATGTTGACCATTATTTATTGTTAGTGTGTGTGGCTCCAGACAGAACACACAGGAGGACTCAGGCCGAACTGAAGGAGCAGAGAAAGCTAGCTAAAAGGAATAGTCAGCAGACAGCACTGGGATAAATCGATGTGTGCAACATTGCTTCACATTTTTGAGAAGGTACAAGAAGAGCTTTGTCAGCCTGCTTCAGTAGATGGCACTCTACGCTCTGTAATGAAGCCGTGCTTCTGCATGCTGCTAAGGGAAGAATTCGGTTCTGGATGAGAAGTACAGCTGAGATCCGTACTCCTTGTAGTCATTAGATGCTCAGACACCGTGGCAGTAAGTGCCACTGATGGGCCTTAACAGATGGCAGGATGCAGGGTGCTTTTCAACTCCAGGCTTGATAGCCCAATGACCCAGTTGTAGACTGGGTATTGATGATCTGCCTCCCCAAATTCCTGTGAAGTTGGAATTGGGCATAACAGCATCATTCGTTTCCCATCCTAAACCCCTTGGTCATTTCAGTGACTTCCCAAGGCAGCAGTAAGGTGTGTATTCCGGCCTGTGCTGAATGATTTCTGGGTGTGCAAGGAACGCTTGGTAATCCACTGGGATGAAGATGCTTCTCAAACAGTAAAGACAATTTGCTTAGGCTTAGGGGAGGCACTTGACAAGTTATGTAATTAAGCAAATGAAGACATAGTCCTTCGGTTTCTCGCAGCCAGTGTCCTTCATGCTATGCTTCCCTTTTCTCAGCTGTTTCTCTGCAAAGAGAAGTCATTCCCTGACCTCAGCCCAGCAGAGATAGGCAGGCCCTTTTCAATAGTAGTACCACTGTGAACATGACTTCTTGGTGCAGTAGGGGGTCAGACTGCAGCCACATCCCCCCTGGTGTTAAGGCTGGACAGACAGATCCTTTACATCACGTTTTAAATCTCTGCTGGTAGCAGCACTCCTGTCCAGTACAGAGGTTGCATATCAACTATGAATAAACCCATGTGGGCATACACATACAGAATGCTAAGGATATAACAGGGGGTAGGAAAATTCAACACCAGCAGTACAACAATCAGAAGGTATTTTTCTTACCATAATTGTGGTGACTGAAAAATGAAACGGGTCAGAATCTGGGCAGTGAGATCGTGTTGGTGACCAAATAGGAAGCAGCATTTCTGGACTCCTTTCTCCTATAAAAATAGGTAAAGAAGGTTTCAGACTTCTTTCTCAGCAAAGCAATAATCTGTAGAATCTCTGTGTTCCTGTGCAAAAATCTCATTCTCTTTTATTATCCCAGCACAAATCAGAAACAATTCACTTCAACGAGGCAGAATCAGAATGGTGTGAGGAAACAAGGCTTTTTCTTCCTGAGGGCTGGCACCTTGAGTGAGGTGGGATGGATAGATGGATGGATGGATGGATGGATGGATGGATGGATGGATAGATGGATGGATGGATGGATGGATGGATGGATGGATGGATGGATGGATGGATGGATGGATTACTGGTGTCATCTTCCTTCCCCCAGCTCAGGTGACAGTTTGGAATACGAAAGACCCATGAGTCTAGGGATGGTGAGGCAGGGAATCCACAGAGAAATGCCACAGATCACAGTGCCATCTTGCTTTTAGATGAAAACAACAACCTTCTCTCTTTTTGTATCCACTTGAGTTTCAAACCCCACCTTGAAAAACACAAGATAAACCCAATTTCTGATTGCAGTGAAAGTCAAATTCGTGTTGTACTTTTATGCCTACAGTCTCACAAGAGAATATGTGATCAAGAGAGGTGATGTTCCATCCATCATGCTGCTCCCATCTCACCAAGCAAAAAGAGGAGAGAATGGCAGATTCAGCATTCCTCTGCTGAGAATTCATTCCTGCCCCTCAGTATTTTGGTGTTTCAAACCCAAAGAAAGCAAGCTTCCACTTTAGTTTTGAATAGTGATTTTTTTTTTATGAACTCATTCTGCCATGATTCTTCTCCATGTTTTTTCCACATCAGCAAATTTCTAATAGCAGCAGAGAAGGAAAGAACAACTCCATAAAATAGTATTAAATAAGGGGGCTCGCTGGTAATTAAAGTGGTAATGGAGATAAAGGAACACTGGGTGAAGCTTGCTGGAATGCCTCTTTGGGATATTTCAAACAGTTTTTTGAAATAACATTTCTGTCTTTCTAGACCTCATTATACATTTGCTGCACACTAAGCAGAAGGCTAAATTAATTGGAAGAACAAAGGTAATTTGTTGCAGGTTGGAATGAGGCCATGGATGTTTGTTTCCCCTGTGAGAGAGAAACTGATGACCTATCGTAGGTTTGTCATCAACAGAAAATGGGATGCAGGATCAGGACATGCATCCCACCCAGCCCATCACATAGCAGTACTACCCTCCAGCCTCCTCCTCATCCCTCGCTGTGCCAGCTACTGTGACTACTGACTGGGTAGCAGCAGGTGGAGAGTCCCTCTGCCTCTCCTTCCAGCCTCCCTCCATTCTTCCACCATCTGGCAGTAGATTGCTTCAGTAAGAGCTGCCAAATTCAACGTGTCAATATTAATCACCAAAGTCACAATGGAGTATTTGTGAGGCCCAAACTCACGTTCCGCCTGTCAAATAGATCATCTCCTTTGCGCTGGCTCTTCATAAACAGCTGGAGATTTTTAAACACCTTACTAAAATAGAATAGATCATCAGCATCTGGAGCATTTCAAAGATGAATGGGCTTTATGCCAGTAAATATGGTACTTGCCAAAAAACAGGTGGCAACTCTAACTGCAACGCTGCCCTTCCTGTTGTATATATTGATGTGGACAGGCTATGCCATGCAGGACAAGTATTGAATATCTACCTTCTCCCAGGTTGTCAGAAGTTGCAAATATAAAATATATATTCTCTGAGACTTCCAGAATGCCTGCTTAGATAGGAAGCGATTCAGTAGTTCCTTTTTCTGATGGAAAAAGTATGATTAAAGAAAAAATCTGCTGAATATTTGCAGAAAATCGATTTCTCTGAGGTACAAGAGAGCCTATACTGCCAGACTTGGATGCCATTCAAAAATACACATTTCAGTTTGAGGTGTTAATGCTTTTGTGGCCAAGTGTACACATGCAGTTGGTGTCTTTAAACTCGATTTTATTCCCCTGTGAGAAGTAATTAATTGACTTCAAATAGGAAATCGCTGTTTTACATAGTACAGTCTTTCACTTAATACCCAAGAATCCATGTCATGTATTTAAATTACAAGTAAAACACTTCCTAATGAGCTAATGTTTTGCAAACACCCACAGAAATATTTGAACTTCACCACTTTCCTTTCAAACAGGACATGGTGTAGAGAGGGGGGCAATGCTGAGAGTGGGTAACTGCAGTGCTGGTGAGAGAACAGGGCTGTTAAGCAGAATTGTGGCCCTTCCTTTTTACTCCTAGCATTTCCCTCTAATTCACTGTTTAACTTCGGGAAAGACACTTAACCTCTACGCTCCTCAGTTCACCCATCTGTAAAATAGTAGATAAGTCACCTAATTCACAGGGATGTTATGGAGATTAATTAACTAACGTCCGGAAAATGTCTCAAGATCCTTCTGTGAAAGGCATTATAAGGGCAAAGGATAGTAGTATAACCATATGCAAGAGGTTTTATCACTTGGCACAAGACAGTGTAGTTTTATCCTCTTTCTCTCTGCAACATCGCTGAGTATTTTTACAGGGACCATTACTAATAGCAGACTCATGCAGCTTTGCAGAGTACCATTATCTTAAGTCAAAGGACACGTTGTTTCAACCTGAGTAAAATCGTATTTAGTCAGCTTCTGATACTGCTTCAAGATCCCCAATGAGATCAGAGCCCCAGCAGGCAAGATGCTGTACACACAGTCCTTGGAAAACAGTCCTTGAATATGTAAGAAAGCTGCATCTATTTAACATAAGAGATCTTTTTAAGCTAATTTAATTGAAGGGACAAATGTGCTACGCAGGCTGTCTTTAACAGCGGTATATTTTCATGGCCAGCTCTAGGTAGAGGCAAAGCAGGCAGTTGCCTTGAGCCGCAGACTGCTGTGAGTAGCAAAATGGCCATGGGCTTCCTGCCAGCTCTGCCTGCCAGACCCATGAAAACTCTCACTTTCTATAGCTGCTTCCTGATGAAAGAAGGGTTGGGATGGACCTGGGTGTCAGTGTTCCCTCTTACCCCCAAAATCAGTGGCAGCATGCTCCTACCCCTGCCCGTGCTTTTCATTTGCCATCCTAAAGATGCTGTTTCACCCAAACTGAAGGAACAGATTCCCTCTCTCTGACATGAGTCTGAGTCAACACCTGACTTCAGACCAACTGATGACATCAGTCCAACTTTGCAGTGCCCACAGTTGCTGCTCTTTGGTGCTTGCCAGGTAAATAGGAAACAAAAAAGCAGAACAGAACAGGGACAATGTGGGGAAATGACGTCTCCTTCAATAGCAGTCAGAAAATCCAGAGTCCTCACACCCAGTGTCCTAACTCCCAGATCCAGCTGGTTCCCAATACATTAGTCATTTGTTTTGGTCTACCTGCTTTTCCATCACCACTTTCTTGTATTACCTGACAGAACTTTTACCCAGGAAACTGAATTCCACCATGTCATCTTCTCCACTGAGCTCTGCATGCAGCTTGACATGCTCTGCTCCCCTTCACTTGTTACCTGCCCTAAGAGCCAATTTTAAAATAGAAAAGTATCTGTCACAACCACGTTGCTTTCACCTGCAGCACATCACATTGCAGTGATTTTTATATTAGGAAGAGAACTGGAAAACTTTGTTTTAAAGCAGCTGTTTATCTCCCTGAGCTATTCTGATTCAGTTTTCTCTTGGAACAGCAGACCTGTAAGGGCAAGGGAATGGGGAGAAAGAAAGGTTTGGTTACAATTTAGAGTCATTTGTTCCTGTCAGAATTTATATGAGCTAAATCTCAAGCCCGGACAAGCCTTAATAACTATCATATTTAAAGTTCAACTTTACAGGGGAAGACTGCGTGGCCCAAGGGGATAAGTAATAGAATATAGAATAGTTCACCTTTCATATGCCCATTCATACCCAATCCAGCAAGGACAGGTTGGTGCTGGCCTTTCGGAGGCATACATGACATGAATTTATCAGTCTCTAGCTAATCCCATTGGACTAAACTACTGCTAATTGGTGTCCTTGCTGGATAAAGTCACTCAGTAGGTCACTGACAAAGTCAAAAGAGCTAGCTTTACTGCTGGTCCTGTGCTGGAAGGATGGGAAGCCTCTACCTTCTTGTGACAAACTGACCCACCCAAACAATTTTTAACATTCCCTTACATACTTCATCTTTACAATCACACAAGGTTTGTCTCAAGAGAATGCACTCTACTGAGACAGTAACCTAAAAATGAGAAAAAGCAATTCAAGAGGAGACAAGTTTTCTGTGGAGTGAGGTGTGCTATGGATAGTAAAGACAAGAAACAGAGCCAAAGATTCTCCTCCATTGAGGTGTGACCCCACAGGTCACAAATGGAAACGTCCTCAAAGAAAACTCAGAAATGGCTTTAGCATATTTTTACCCCTGCAGAATGCTAAGAAATGAATGATGGCAGAGCAAAGCAATAATCTGCCAATTACCTCTTCAGAGGTTGGCCATAAACAAAGACGTGCCTCCCATCATCAGCCTCTCAAGCTCAGAGCTTCCTTCCTCAAGATTACAATAGTATATGTTCTTGTTCCACAGCAGAGGAGAACTAACACAAGCAGTGGACTTTTACCAGAAATACTTCTATTTGAGTTGATAGCAGCCAGTGCTTTCTGCATGGAAGGTCCCAGAGCTGACCCATCACTGTGGCGTGTACAATCAAGAGGCATGAATAACACTGCAAAGAAACCCCCCTTGCTGAAAACACTTCTGACCCTAGAGCCAAATTCAAAGCTAGTGTGTTCAGCAGTAAACTGCTTCTTGTTAGTGCTTGAGTAGCAAAAGATATCCACAGCAGCAGTCAGTGTTCCCCATGGAACTTAACAGGAGAGGCAATCAGTACAGACACGTGTATTTTCTAGAATTGAGTGAGGTAGAGTAGAAGAGAGAACAGGAGGAGGGGAAAAAGGTAGTTAGGAATAAGTTCAGGTGGGCAAGGACCTTGGTGGGATATATGTCAATGGACTTGAATTAGACATGTTATCTGGTGTGTAGAGGTTCAGCCCAATAGCCTTTTGTGGGATCTGTCTGGAACAAAAAATCTCATTAAAAACAAGATCAGAGAAAGACTGACCTGGTGAGAAAACAAGAGCAAGAGGACCCTCCCATAACAGCTGTAGCTAGAGAAGACATATTTCTCCAGCACTAGAAGCTGACAGCTTTCTCCAGCACTAAATCTGTTTTGGCAAAAGGACAAACACAAAGAAAAGGTCTGACATTCTCCACTGAGTCTTTAACCTCTGTCCCCATGTCTCCAGCTTCTACACATCAGGCGGTACAGAAATAGATCAGGTGCATTCTGACAGCAGCTTCCACACACAAGTTCACCTCTCTGCACCACGCTCTGGACACAGCCCAGCAGCACAAAGCCTTGTTATTTCTTATTGATGACCAGAGAGCTCCTTGTTCTTCAGTACTGCCAAACATCTCTGTTGAGGGGCAGACACAAAGCCCAAGGTCTGCAGACCACTGAACCTTGTGATTCATTACAGCCATGAGACTGTCACAGGGTATTGGTCACATAAAATCCTGACTTGAGGGGACCCCCTTTGTATCTCCTCATACATATCTTCCTTCAGGTGAAAGCTGGGACTTTGCAAGGAACTATAATCTACAATATGCTTACTACTAGTGTAAATCTACAGTGAAGAGTATGTATGCAAGAAAGATAACATAGGGGAAAAGCATATTTCCTTATTTTTTAAATTGATCCCAATTAGTTTTAAATTCTCTGAGTTGAAGCTGAGGCCAATTTACAATTGGTAACACCAGGTTTGCATAGGAGAGAGAAAGAAACAGCTCTAAAATTAGAAGACTAAATAATCTTGGGTTTAAAAGCATCACAAATGCTGGTCTCGTAAACACTCTCATCAAGAGAAATACAAGTATGCTTGCCATGTAATTGCATATTCAAAAATAATATGGAGAGAACATTTTGTAAAGACATGCAAATTTAGCACTCATGAAAGGTCCTTTCTGGACAGCCTACAGAATGAAGCTGTCTTCAGCAAATCTCACCAAGGAGCCATGGCAGCAAAGCAGGTCAGTTCTGCTCACAAAGAAACAAAATCAGTGCAAACAGCCCCTCCTTTACATTTGATGTCCCTGTTGTTCACCCCTTATATCCCAAAGTTTCCAGCCTCTTGTTATACCTTCACAGACAGCAGATCTATAAGGACACAGAGTTCATCCATGGTCCTTAGCCATTTTGCCTCAAGAGATAGCTTGGGCAGTGAAAGACAGAAGACTACTTGCTGTTCTATCTTCATTTCCTTTAAGCTCCTGGCTTTTTTCAGACAAAAACCCTTGCTATGCCTCTCTGACTTCTGGTAGCTCCATATTTTTCCAAATCCTTTTCTCTCTGAAGAGTTAATAAGGAAACAGAGATTTCAAGGTGAGAATGCATCCATTTTCAAACACTTCAGAGGTCTGGTAGTGGCTAAATTTAACTCCAAAGACCGACTTCTAAGGCTTCTGGGATGTTCAGGATCCAAATATGTATTTAAGTAACAGTCATTCCTGTGTCTTCCAATTTGAATACATTTCAATTATTATGAAACAGAGATGCTGCTATTCCAATGATCCAAGCCCAGACACTCCTCTTGGTGCATGCTCAATCTTCAGATCTAAATATTGCAAATTTGAGTAATCTTCATTTTTTCCATACTTAGATATAATGTTGAGTAGGGGATGGATCTGCAGAGCTGCTGCTAAGCACCAACCAGAGGCATTTTAGGAGATTTCTCAGAAAACTTTGCAGATTCAATGTCTCGAAAGTGCATTTGCTAAAATAAATGAAAACAGCACATTTTTAAACCTCTGCTCATGGCTTTCACACAGGTCCAGGATCGGCACAGAGCTCCCAGATGGTGTCATATGCACTCACTGAGCTGCAACTCAGGGACCAGACCAAATTGGCTTAAAAAGCAATGGAAGAAAAACCTTGTATCTGGTGTAAGTAATAGATTTGCAACTCTTGCAGCACATTCACACACGGGCATGTTCTTCAAATAAAATCTGAATCTCTGCTATAATCAAAGGATATTGAACAGTACATTATGCAGCTTAAAAATAGACCCAGAGACTGGTTGTACCAGTTCCTGTAACTTTGCAAGAAACTTTTTTACTGAGGCAAAAAATAGTGCCTGTCAAGAGCATAATACAAATCCTACCTGGTAAACTTCAGCATTTAGAACCCTTTGGAATGTACGATCTCATTTATAGAGTGTAAGACCTGAAGTGCGTCCTACTGAACAATATTCTCCAGGTTAAACTTGAGGATTATTCTTCCAAAGTCACTCTAGTGAAATACTGGTTTATCAAGGGGAACTACAGAAAGGGATGGACCCATGACATTCTCACTGACTTTATTCACATACTCAGTGGAGGCATTGGTCGCAAGAGCGAGATGGAAGCACAGTGCAAAGCAGTATGCTTTGAAAAGGCACTTTGAAAATACTTCAGTGGGCACTTTCTAATGAGATTCATGTGATAAGATCACTTGTAACTGTGTCTCTGCAGCTGTGCCAGCCAGAAGTGATAGGGAGTGATAACTGCAGCCATGGAGGTCTCCAAGTGTTTCCAAAAGAAGTTCTCCATTTTATCGCTTCCCATGTGACACTGTGTGCTTGTAATAATGCCCACAAACTTAAAAAGAAGCTGCCCAGAGGGCTGCCATGCTAAATTCTCTACATTTACCTAGGAAGACACACGTCCCAAAGAGCTCAGTCCTATTCATTTAGCCTTGCCAGTACAACATGCAGAAGCTGTATGGGAGTGGTAACACAGGGTGAATAAAGATTTTACTGGTATGAATATGAGTTGACCATCTTTTTGAGCAAAACAGCAAAGTTACATGCAGCTGGGAGAGTTTAGCAGAATCTACCATGATCAATCAGGGTATGAAGAAGGGGCATTCTCCTGCCTCTGGTAGAGGTTAACACCATCCATCCAATTACGACAGAGAGCATCTCAGGGAGTTCAGCCACCTCACCCTGAAGCTTCTTCCATTCAGACAAATAAAACCAGCTTCCTGTTCAGCAATACAGACACCTGAAGCAAAATTTATGAGTGATGTTCAGCCAGAGTGTTTGCTTTGCACTAACAACCAACATGCTTACATCCTAGCTCAGATCAAATGTACCACAGCGTATATGCACTCCCTCTGAGGATTAATCAAAATAAGACTAGAAGAGAACCTCAAAGGTCATTCAGTCTATCTTTCTGCCTAAGGCAGGCTCAGCTACACAAACTATTCTTGACAGACGTTTCTCTAATCTATTCTTGAAAGCCTCTAAGGATAAGGACTTCACCACCCCCAAGGAAATCTCTTCCATGCTTAACCACCCTTGCAATTCAGAAGTTTCTCCTACTAAGTAAAATCTTCCTTGGTTTAAGCGACTCATGAAATAGCAGAACAGTGAAAATGAGGTCAGTGAGACCTTCTTGTCTCCATCTTGCACATTTCATGGCAATGATTATTTTATTACACCGTATGGGACAGATCCCTGGATGTTGCCTGTCCGAGACACCAGCCAAGTGATTGGGCTGTTGTGATGAGCTTTCCAGTTGTGACTTTATCTTTCAGACTGTAATGGAACAATAGAAAAAAAAAACAACCTGAAGTAGTGCCTGTTAAGAAGAGTGCATCTATGAACTGAAATCAACTCAGCTTTTATCTTAACCGGATTGTTGACTGGGCCCTTTTCAAATTTAAAGACTTCACTATGTTTCCACCTGGTTTTGCTGTGACAGGCAGAAGAGAGCATTGATTCAAATGGGATTCTTTCAACAATCATGCTTATATGCACTCAGTTTTTAAAGACAGCCTTTTCACAAGGCTTCCCTTGACCTGAACCAGCATCTGTTCTATCCACAAGTCTCTCCCAAATCTCAAATCAATGATACAATCTCATATTGGAAGAAAATGAGGTCCTTAAGACAATTTCTTCTTCAGATATTAAGAGTGTTTCAGAGGGACTTGCCATTTGGTCAAGATAAATAGATTTTAATGGTCAGAAAGCAGCCTAGAAAATGAAATTAAGGCCAGAGCAACTAAATAAGAACCCACAAGAGGGAACTTGCTGCAAGAATACAAGTACCAGGACCACCCAAAAGCAGCCAAGAAATGCAAGGAATTTTGAAGACCCTCCCCAGCTCTGCCACTAATGAACCGGTCATAAGGCTATGCCTGCAAAAGCGAATGAAAACAGTCCAGAGAGAGCTTTTACATTTGCTAAATAGAAAAAGACAGCAAGTCCCCCACCAGGCAGGGGTTTACAAGCTTTCACTTCTCCATAGCGATCTTCCCCTTCAAGCAGAATTGAATTCAACCGCAGTACACCCAGCAGTGGAGACACGCCATCCAGAAGATGGTGCTCTTGGGTAAAGCACAACTTCTGGACAGAAAAAAAAAAAAGAAGGGGAAAAAAAAAAAAAAAAAGTTTAAGATTCCCTTAGCTTTCATGGCACAGAAAGGATTCCTGCAGATTTTGTTCTTAATTCGCAGAGGAAGGCCGTGTAATAATCACCAAGCAGCAGAAAGGAAGGCGTAAGGAGGCAGAGAGATTAATGGAAATAGCACTGTGCCACTGAGAAATGTCCCTCACCCCTTGCGAGTATCTACACACATGTCGTAAACCAGCAAAAATAAACAGTTTTGCCAGCAGTTTGATCAAGATCTATTCAGGATCAAGGGACTACTTGGAGCCCTCCTCTAAAAGCCAGAGCAGAAAATATGGCAGCAATTGTGTGGGGAAAAGAAACACATAAAACATGAAGACCATGTCTAGCAATTCCTGCTGTCATCACAGTATCTTTCTTGGGATACTCATTAGGGACTTTTGGTGTGTAGAGCATCACCTCTGACTATTCCCCACAGAGGAGGAGGGGTGAGTCCCAAGGAACCAGGAAAGGAAGCAGCTGCATTATGAAACCTCATGAATCAGTATTATTTCGCCAATGTTTCATTTTTAAATGCATCTATCAAATAAACATCATTTTCTCTCAAGGATCTCCAAGTATTTTACATAAGAATAAAAATATAATTATCTACATAACAGAGACTGAAATGGAATTATTTTCACTGCCAGGGAAATCTGTTTTCCTTCCCTTTTAAAAGGCCAAAACAACTATTGTACTGTGGAGACAATGCTACTGTGCCTTGATACTAGATTTCTATACAATAGATGCATACTCCAGAAAGAAAATAAAATATATGTTTACATAGATGGATATCTGAAAGCTTGATTTGCAAGGGAACCAGTTGTGCTTTCATCTGGGGCACTGTGAAATCAAAAGCACGCAGAAGACTTAAGGGTTATTAAGGTAAAGCTTTGAGTGGCTTCCAAGGCCAGAAACTGAATCTGTGGCAGCGCCCTGGGTAGGGTATCTCTTGCTTTCAGCTGAACCTTCAGTGCCACCTTCTTTAAGCCTTTAATTTCCTAACAGGAAACCACCTCAGCCAACCTTAGCGTGGGCATGCAATGCAGTCCCGGCTGCCTTTTCGAGAGAACTGGGCCACCCAATGAGATGCTGAAAGTAGTTTGTCCTTCTATTAATCTAAAAAGAAGTTAATAACTCTCACCTTTTGTTTGTTTGCTTGTTTTTGTGGTATTGGGGTTTGGGGGGTTTGCTCTTTTTTGTTTCAGTTTGGTTTTTTTAAAGAATAACCTTGTGCCTCAGTCCTGGGCTGGAAGACAAAGCCTTCACCAAAAATAAATTACGACCAGACCAGCAGGCTCAGAAACCTCTATTCCCTAAACTAAGAGTCAATTAGTTATAATCAATTAAATAAAATTAAGGAAAACAAAGTCACATGGGCTTGGGAAAGGAAAAATGATAAATGAACTACCATTGTAGTCACTTGGGGAAAAAAGTGTCACCATCAAGGAGAGAAAAAAAATGGAAGCAATTAAAAAAGTTAAAGACTTTCCTTATTGCAGGGAGACGAGGGAGTGTGCCAGCCCCCCAAGGTTTTCATCAAGACTTTTCAATTCATTTCATTTTTGTGCCTTTGCTGACAGTTTCTGGTGGGCTGTGGGAAGTGCTTAAACCACAGGGCCCAGAGCCTAGCAGAGTGCCCTACTTTGCAAACCCAAGAGTAGCTGCCATCGCTTGTGCTATCAGAGGGGAGATGCTTACAGCTGCCTCCAACACAAACGTTTTGTCCCCATTACATGTTTTAAGAATGCCCTGCATGGGCAGAGAACAAGTCTAGAGTCAACACAACTGTCAGCTTGAGAAAATGGGTATTCACAGCCAAGACAATGACTAATTAGACTCCATGGCTGTTTTACTTGCTGCATATAGCAGACTCCAGATAAGACCATGAGAGAAAATATTTTAGATGAGGCATGCAGATTACAGCAAAAATAAACTCAGAAAAGCCCAAACTGCCCAGGACATAGAGCATCATCCTGATGATGCCTTTGAAACCTGCACTGTCTGGATTTGAGTCCAGACAAATCTGACAAGTCTAGTATTAATACATCTCACTTTTAACATAGATGGAGCTTCCATGACACACTGCCAACAAGAATGTCAATGAATAGCAGCCTTGGTGGTAGGTTTCAAAATCAATATAATCAGCACAGTGTTCTATTCACAGCTTATAAATTGCTGTCACAGTGGCTAACTTCACAGTCCTATCAGTTCCAGAAGCCTTGTTAAAACTGCCTGTGAAGTTTGCTGGACATAGTTTTGTCAAAAGGTATTCTGCCTGCAGCTTAACACAGGCACACTATTCAGTCTCTGCCCAGAAACTCCCCATGTGGCAATAGCAGAGAGGCCACAGAAGAAAAAGAAAACATGCTGACAACATTTCAAGAGGTAAGGGAGAAACACAAGTGGCATATTTGGAAATCTAAGCTGTTTTCCTGGCCACCCAAGGAGGCATTCTTAAAGGCCATGAATTTGGGAATCTTCAAACAGAAGCAGAAGGTAGAAAAATAAAGCGAATATCATGTAATGTTTTCTACTCTGACAGTTCACATTAACACCACAGCCTTCCAGACATCTAAAAGCACACAAAGGCTGAAATGCTATTTTTCACCACAGGACAACCCTAGACTGCCCACAAGGCATACATCCTTTCAACATGAATTCACATGATTATCAACCAAGTAATTTAGGCTTTCACCTGTCAGGTAACCAGGTGAAAGTCTCACCACCCACTTTCAGTAAGCTCAGGTATTATTTCAGGATTCTTATATTGTGTGCCTTGGATCTGACTTTTGTGGTATTTCCTAATAGTTCAATCACTGGTCCAGAAGTATCTCATTTTTCAAACAATTTGAATAAATCAATTCTTGGTATAGCTCCCTCGACTTCAGTTGAGTTATACCTTTCAGTTTCAAACTTGTCAACATATTCCTAGAGTTCTGAAGAATAAAGGGTAGTTCTTCTCCCAGACAATCCCTTAAGGCCATAATGTTTCATCATGACCCTTAGTGGTGAAATGTCATTTATTAAATATTTTTTCTCCGTTGTGTGCTTTATCCTGCTACTGTTAAGATCTTCTGAAATCAAACCACCACCCAAATCAGATGGAAAAGTACTATTGCAAATCTACAGAGAGGGAAATAGACACAGACATTAAGAGATTTGACTGAGACAGTTGAGGAAAACTGCATCAGGGCTGGGAAATGAAGTGATGCCCCTTGGCTCTTAATTCAGTACTTTATTCTCAAGATCACTCTTATCTTTCTCAGACTTAAGCTTCAATAGCCTGGAAAGACAACATTGAAGTGCCTTGGGTGGTGTCATCTTCTTTCATTCAGCCCTGCAGCTCCTGCAGCAATGACAAGCTCAGAAAGAATGAGTCACTTTCAACGACAAAGCAAGTATCTGCTTTTCAGCAAGAACACTTTCCTCAGTAATAAGTTGTAGTTTCTTTCTTGTGAAACGATTTCAGGAATTTTAACCCACAAAGATTAGCCATTATTCTTTGGATTTTCTCTTTTCTTCACAGTGTTGTTGTGCAACAGATTAAATTTGTTGTTGTCAAACTCATGATGCCAAAACACCAAATTGTTACAGATATAAGCTTTATAAGGCAACTCAGTAATTCTGCTGAAAGAGATTCACCATACAGGAAATATCCAGCATACAAAAAACTCCCATGTGTTAGCCCCACAAACATATTAACAAATTCATATATATTAAAATATCCCGTAGATAAATACCAATATAGTTCAGATTCTTAGTCTATGAATTTGGAACTGAACTGGTTTTTCTCAGTTTCTATAGCTAGAAGTCCTTGGAGAAGTTGCATAGAAGTACAAAAGCATCTTGCTGGAAAAAGGAATCACAGATCACTATCACCTGTCCATCATCTTTCCTTCCCTAAAGGACTGCAAACATCCACAGTCCTTATTGGTGATATTCTACTCAAAATGCAGGAACATCTCCTCACTTTCTTTCCCCCTGCTGTTTTGTTTACAGGCATCTCTCACCTGCAAGACATGGACAAATACTACCCCTTTTGTACTTAACTAAGTGGAAAGATAGAAAGTGTCTGCCATACAACCTGAAAACCACACTTCTCATTTTCACCTCCTTCATCTCACTTCTGCACCATCTCCTAGGAGCCATCAGAAATCTACTGTGACTTCTCTCCTGAACATTCTCTACTTTTTCTGGGATATTTTAACTCATTCAGAATGGGAGTTACATTGGTGCACTTTGCTCAGATCCTCCTGTGTCGATTATCTCATGTAACATGGTGAACGTTAGCGATAGACTCAACACAAATGCTTTCAAACATCAGCTGTTGCTGTTTAAAATATTAGATCAGGTGAAAAAACAGGTCTTGCAGGACTTTTACTACTCCTTTTCCAACCAGTCCCCCCAACTTGTTCACAGACTGTAGCATGATAGTTCTATTTAAAGACAAAGCTCCACAATTTCTGCCATAATTATCCCCATGCTTTCCAAAAAATACAAGTTCTCATTCCTTCAAGCTGTATCACCACTCATTGTCAGCATGCTGGGAATATCTGTCTTTGCAGTCTTTCCAACAGGCCTGGTTTTATTATGGACAAAAAGATGTCTACGTTTCAGCCTTCCAGAGCATCTGCAGTCGCTATACAGGTAGACTCCAAGGCCACTCTCCCTGAAGGACTGTATCTTTTCAATAGGAATGCAGGGCGTGTTTTTTCTGCTGAGTGTTATCCACCTTGCCAAGTTACTCACACCAGCTAGTTACAGATAACTAACTTCAAGTGCACCATAGTGCATGTTTGAACCCGAAACCATGGCTTTCAGTAAGCAACCCTTCTGATCCCTGCTGGCAGTGATGGATGCTCCTTACAGAGTAATGCTAGGGATCAGACTTCGCAGGGAGGAGGAGCTGTGAATTGCTATTTTTCAGTCACATGGGGCCCAGACTTGTCAAAACATTCTCCTCTGTTTATGCTCACAAGGAAAGCTCATATATATCCTCCTACTCTCATCTAAGGCATCAAATTCAGCACTATTAGTCACTGTATGCTTGGAAGTCTGCATTCATACAGTTTTACTTGCTTATAAAAGAAGAGGTACTAAGATATCTGCTCTTCCTTAGCATACACCTCCAAGACGGTTTCTAAACATTCTTAGAAGGGATGCCAGAACTGGGCATGGGACTGAACTATGTGAAAGCTCAATGGAACTGAATTCTACCTTAAATGCTGCCTTAACTCACTGGGAGCCTTTTTTCACCAACTTCACAAAGAGTAGAAAAACCTCCAGTGTCTCCTTAGGGTGAGACTCAACTCACTTACTCCACTCACCTGAGAGTCCAATAGTCACCTGCGATCCCCCACAGCAAGAGATACACAGGGACTCTAGGAAGCCAGCCATACACCCTCTTCACATGGAATAATCCCCTCCTAGGAACATCCATCTGCTCTTTTACCTGTAGAGAGACAGCTTAAACATGGCAACTATCTAAGGACAACTGAAGTTAGCTGGAGGACTCCACCCTTCACTTCCATAGAGCACCCTATATATAGTTCTCACCTGCCTGCAGTACTGAATACAGAAGATACCATACACTGACACAGTATAAAGAACTTTTTCTAAAGAGCAATTGAGGTAAAATAAAATCCTGTGTTCTTTGTCTGGCTTGTACCAGTGATTGCGTATGTCACTCTGGGCAAGTCACTTGATTTCTCTTAGCTAAGTTAGTTTCTCAAGTGTTTCATATAAGTGAAAGTAATAAGAGTGCCTCACAATAGCAGTGCCCAGTGTAAAATTAATGTCTGCAGAGAACATTCAATCCTCCCGTGAAAGAGGCAAGATCAAGACAAGGCATCACTTACATGGATATTTTTAAAGAGGCAAAGGCTATAATGCATCTTATTCCATTTGACAGGTATCACGGATTCACATGAAGTTCCTGTGAGTTCCAGCACAGTACTTTTCTATAATTATGTAAATTACTCTGGTTACAACCACTGGATATATTCACATAAATGACCCTGATTTTTCAGAAACACTCCTCTTTTTCAGGTGTAATTTTGCATGCACAATAAACTGTGGATTTCAGAGAAGCACTTTAAGCATCTAAATATCAGCCTGTGCCTACAAATTGTTTAGACAGATATTTTAATACTGTAATTGGTTAGTGCAATTACTTAAGTAGGCAAGACTGTGTGCAAGGAGGCAGTAAATAATTAAGACCACCAAACTGGAGCCTAGGGCACCATTTAAAAATCTTTTATCTAATATCTAAATTTGCCAAGTGGAGGGAAAAGGTGCTTAAGGAGAACACAGACACCCGGCCTCCCATTGCATCATACAATCTAGTTGCAGTTATTGCTGAAGATTATTTTTGAATGCTCTGATTCTGAAGTTATCAAAATTGGCTATTGTAAGTAGTTGATGCTACTTGGCTTTTCAAAGCCTCATCAAGTTTTTAAAAACACAGATGGCTGTTCTACAATAAAACAGAATCTACCTGCAGTGATGCATTTACACCAGAATAATCAGGCTGTAACGAGAGAAAGAACAAGCTGTATATTTGATATGGAAAGCTACATCCATGAACCCTAGTGCTAACTGTCAGTATAAACAGGTGCTATACTGAAAATGTAAAGCCTCATTAATGCATCGTTTAATAAAATACCCCATTTTCTTATCTTCCAGGTCTCTTTAGGTATTCCATAAAGACTTGCTTTTCTAAGTTACTCATCTCAACCCAGTGATGTGATAGATCTCCAATCTCAGAAAGGATTCCGACTACAGCAGTTGACAACATAAAATGCCATACAAAAGAAATAGTAAAACCTTTATGTGTGTGATTAAGGCGACTCAGAATGCTCCATCTACAGCCCTGAAAATAAAAATAAGCTTCTCACTGCTTGAAAATGTTGTTCCAGCAGCATTTAAACTCAACAATGTTGTAGGAAAAACAAGTGACAAAAAGCCTTCAACACTCCCCCTTGCAGAAAACCCATTAAACACAACAAATTTCACAATGTCAAATCAGTAGCTTGCAGCTTTTTTTGCAGGCTCAGTGTTTGTAGTGGGGAAACTGTCCAAGCCAACAGAGCATGGTATGAGCCGGACCAAAAAACCTTGCAGAATCAATGCAGGAGGAATCCTGGAGCCAAAGAAAATGAGAAGCAGTGGGGTGGAGATAAAACCACCGTTTGGAAAGTCATTTCTCTGCAGCCAGCAAAGAAATCCCTTCAGAGTCAGCAAGCTAACAACACCCTGTCTTCTCTGTCAGGAGGAGGTGGGGTGTGTGGCCTCAGCAACAGATCTTCAGCCTCTGAACACAAGGAAGATGCAGACAACTTGCAGTTTCCACGCAATCTTTATATCAAGACGATCACCAGCTTTGTTTTGATTTCACAAGTCTTAGATTTAATTGCCTGGTAGAAAATTTAAGCTTCAATTCCGCTTCCAGATCAGCTCCATTTCCTTACAGAGCTCCAACACCTGAACAAGACCTGCTCTTCCCTTGTCTCTTGATTTGTCTTTTCACATTCCCCTTGGTAGCCTAAGGCTCTACACCAGCATGATACATGACAAAGGTGACCTATGAATTCTCCCTGCCATCATGTCTCTTTTCCCACCAAAGCCAGAAACAAAATTCCCCTGACTTCCTGGAAAAGTAATATCTGGTACATCTTCAAATTCAGAGAAAGGCAAAAAATGACCAGCCCAAGGAAACTGGGGGACATCATTAAAGGTCTTAAGGTTGGAGACAGCCTGGGCTGCAGTGACCATGCCCTAGTTGAGTTTGTGATCTCAAGGAATGTGGGCCTGGTGAAAAGTGGGACCAGGACACTGAACTTTAAGAGAGCAAATTTTAGGCTGTTTAAGGACTTGTTGGCCAAGATCTCCTGGGGGGTGGTCCTTAGACACAGAAAAGTTGAGGACAGCTGGCTACTCTTTAAGGATGCCTTTCTGAGAGCTCAAGGGCTCACTGTCCCTCTGAATAAGAAAGTGGGCAAGAGGGGCAGGAGGCCAGCATGGCTAAGCAAGGACCTGCTGGTCAAACTGAGGGAAAAGAAAGGCAAATACAAGCTCTGGAAGCAAGGGTGTGTAGCCTGGAAAGAATACAGGGATGCTGTTCGGACTTGCAGAGATGGGATCAGGAAAGCCAAGGCGCAGATGGAACTGAACTTGGCGAGGGATGTTAAAAACAACAAGAAGGGATTTTACAGGTACATTGGCCAAAAGAGACAGGCCAAAGAGAACGTACCCCCCTTGGTAAATGAGAAAGGAGAATTGGCTGCACTTGTGGCAGGGGGGTTGGAGCTCTATGATCCATGGGGTCCCTTCCAACCCAGACCATTCTATGATTCTATGATTCTATGAAACTGAAATATTTCAGAGATAAAGTCAAAATTTAGTGTAATAGCAGATACCTATTTTGACAGGACAGTATAGAAAGTCCATAGAAGTAAAAGGAGCAGCAGATATATCTTTAGTATCTGCATAGAAAGTCTCTTTATCTTGTTATTGCCAGTAATTCTTTCATTATGGGACTTCTCCTTAACCTAAATCTAGGTTACCTATACTGCCTTGTGTGGATTCACTGATGTCTGATAGTGTGGCTGAACTTAGGTTGCAAGCTTTTCCACTGTAAGGCCATCCACTTGGCTTTCTTGTCCCTGCCCAACTGCCTATTTTCATAGAAGCATTAACAGAAAATATCACTGGTATCACTGTGTCTCTATAAAGTTTCACCAAAATAGCTAATAGGATCAAAAGTTATTAGAGGAACAAAGAAGAGACAGTGAACTGATAAATCTGTACTTTACAAAATCAAAATAAGAGATAATATCCTGTGTTAAATAAAAAAACCTGTACTATATATTGACTGTTTCACCTGTTGATGATAACATGTATTTTAAGAAGAGCCTTTCAGGCAATTTCCATGAGGACGTAGATTCTCATTGCTTAAAGATATAACGTTATGATGTCCTAATAATCTCTTAGAGAGTAGCTTCTAATTTAATGAGCTAAGAATCATCCATTGAAATGAGGGTAAATAGGTGGATCAAAATGAAGAAATCTTTTGTTTAAACAGAGATCACAATTACCTAGCAGGTACAATAGAAATATCCAGGCACTCATTACAGCTGGGCACACATTTGTTTGAAGTCATGCTGCACAGCTCCCTCTAAGAGATGAGAATGTTCCTTCTATTAACTCCTCATGAGCTGCACCCTTACACATAAGCAGAGATTGATGTTTAAACTGTTTTCCTGCAAGAAAAATTCTGAAGACTTCTAGTGGCAAGCATGCCATTAATTCATACCCTAACTACATAATTGGAGAGTTAGCTAAATAATACTGCAGTAAGGTGGGGGGAGGAGACGTGGGACCCAAAGAGTTATTATTTGTGAAGTATTCAGAGGTCTTAAAATGAGAGCTAAAGTGGTACTTCATTGCTACAAATTTTGCTACCCAAATCCACAGCCACCCTTTGATGAATGAAACACAGTAGCATCAAGTGTTGGCTAACTTACAGACTACCTAAAAGTTGGCAGATTTTGTCCAGTGTGCTCATCAAGTTTTGTCTATCTTAAACCATACCACTCCCTTTTATCCTCACATCTCAAGGTAAAAATAATCGGAATTCATATAGCACTCACAGAACCTTTACTTCTGTGTTAGACCAGGTGTCCTTGGAATGTGAGCGCCTACTCCCAGCAGCTGATGAAAAGACCTTCAGGCAGTTTCTTGGGTTTGTTTCCCCCACCACCCCCCACCCTGCTTTTGTTGTCAGGTTCAGGTTTTTGTTTGGTTAAGTTTCTAGCATTATTTATTTAGGGTTATCCTCTTGTCCTCAAAACAAGCCAGGAACATTCTATGTTGAAGTTACCGGTTTTTTCTTTCATAATGATCCAGGACAAAGTCCTGCACCGTTCGTTTTGTTTTTTCATCTCCTTCCTTCGTTTCTGTAAAGAAAAGAAAAGAGGCATCTTTAACATAACAGAAGATGCTCCATACCTGGCTGTTCTCTGTGTTTTAATGTATACGAGACTCAGTCAGAATCAAGTCACGTTGTGTTAACAAAACCTCATGAGAGAATCCTTAGCCCCAAGGTACCTGCCATATCAGAGGAGGAGGGAAGCAAACATGCTACAGAAAGATACAGCATGCTTGAAGGAGAAGAAAACAAGGCGACACGAGAGCTTTAGGGTCCCTACAAGTATTTGTGGGAAATTCTTTTTCACTAGACAATGCATGAACAGTTTCTATCTGTATTTCACCTTGTAAGAATTGCTTCAGTCTTAAAGCACCAGAAATGCTTCACACCATTACCTCTGCAGGGACTTTCTGTCATGTCACCACTGACTGAAAAAGAAAAGAGGTGAGTACGTGCTATGCAAAACCCATTACTTTAGATAAAGTAGCAATTCTATGTTAGTGTGAACCAGTCGTATTTTTCAAACAGAAGAAAAGATGTTTCCTTAAATATAAGGCTCTTAAAAACAGATAGCTGACATACACTTTGGTTCAGTTCATGACATTTCTTGGCAAATTTCAGGACAGAGATAATTTTTACCTTTTAGCTGAAGTATTTGTGTATGGGGGAAGGCAATAAAGTGTCCTTAAACTCTTCAAGTAACAGCAGCATGAGCAGAGCTGCAGACAGACCTCAGCACAAAGACAACACCAGCACCCAGAACAATCCCTGCTAAAGTGCAATCTTTGATAATGACTATTAACAGCAAATAAGCCAAACACAACACGAAAGGTTAATACCCCCTTTATTAGCATTTTCCTAAAGTTTATTCTTTTGAGCAAAATGCTTAAATCATGCTGAATGCTATTTTTACTTTAAATATAATCAGGGAGAATGAGAAACTAATATTCTCAAACTGCAATTATGAAAGAAAGTATGTAACATTTCAGGTGCTTCATTTAGCGAACACTCCAGGTTAATTACATGATTTTTCTAATGAAGATATTTCTATGAATACTTAGGATTGTTGCATTCATCCCATTTGGTAATGAATAGATTGATACGCAGATGATTTCAGCATTTCATTAAAGTAGCTGCAGAATAAATGCTGAAATTCATTCAAGTGAATTGAGAATGCTAGTTTCAATTATGCTGCTTCCCAAGTTTAATTAATAAGTTGTATTGTTACAATTAATCATAGTCAGCTGGTGAGTTTTTATGATCTGAATGCTTTCTAAATGCACACTGTGATGCATCTGCATCATTCAAGTCCACATGCAGTAAATCAAGCAATATTTACAATTACATCAGAGTACCTGGTATAATAACCAGGAAGCTGCTGTGAAACTCTTTATGTTGAACAATAGGCTAACCTGCTTTTTGGAACAGCTTTATCTATGGGCCCACCTTAATAATGTAATTTAGTGCAATAGGAAGTTGTGTCTAAAACAAGCAGAACTGGGGTCCCAGGCTTCCCTCCTGCCAGAGCAGGATCAGAGAAAACAGAATGCAAAGTAGATTAATTGAATGACATTTGTATTGGGTTGCTGAGTTTGCCCATATACACAAATGAGCAGGGGAACAAAGACAGATGGATGACCCTGATATCTCCCAGGGAATACCTTGACCCTGCACCTCTGGGCTACCAGAGGGTAGTGGTAGGTCAAAATCCATCCGTGTTGCTCACCACATGAATCAATAGCAGATGCTCTCACCAGCACTTGTAAGCAGGTGTCTGGTCAGTATATTAGTGTAGCTGTGCCCTGTGCTTCATCATAGCAAACTCTCTTGTCTTTTCCATTTATTTTCCTGGGTGAGGAGTCCTCAAATCTGTGTGCATATGGAAGCATTAAGTGTTAGCCACTGAAGTGGCTTTGGATACCAGCAACTGGAGAGACTGAAGTACATAAACACCATGTGGGTGTGCGTGTTGTCTGCATGTTTGCTAGTGAGCATCAAGCTAGGTATGCCAGCAAGTGCGATAAGAGAGCCAAGTATTGGAGAGGGCATAAGGGTATGGGTTGGATGCCAGAGGTAACACGTGGTTTGAAAGTAACTGGTGACATGCATTTGGACATCTGTGTCTGGCTGGGGCAATGGGAAGCTCAGGGGATCTAGGGGCTAACCAAGAGACTGCTGAAGACCAGCTACTCAGGGTATTGATATCATACATAGGTATATATTTTCCACTATTAGGCTTTCATCTTCACCAGCGGTGCTGCTCCTGTTGATGGGGGGCAGCCAGCCACACACATCCAGGTGTTGCCTGCATCCAGGTCTAGTGGGAAAACAGGCTCAGTGTCACTCCTGGCTGGTCCTGGGGACACAGAGCCCCTGTTAGGCTACTGCATTTGGCAAGTCCTAACCCCACTTATTTAAACTGGCCCAATTCCAAACAGATCTAACTCTGTCTAGGGGAGAAGGCAAGTCATGGATCATGCTTGCAAAAGCAGACCAGGTTATACCTCCCACCTCAGGTTTCTTTTCTATTATTTTCTCCATGTGCATGGGGAAACAGGGACTTTGTCATCTCCTCCCAGAATCTGTTAAAAATCCTGGCTAACTGTGCCCACAGTCTGGCCATTTCCAGGCATCCCCACAACTGCTGCTTCTGGCTTTCTCTCACAAAACCAGCTCTTCTCACTGTTTCTTACCTGTCTGATTTCTGCCCTCCCTTTAATTTATGTCATAGCCATCAGAGTAGCAAAAGCACTTCAGAATACGGTTTATACTGATACCCATTACTTTCCTTGAACTGGAATAGTAAAAGTCTTACTGTCACTCTCAATTGAGGGCTTATTTCTAACTGTAAAACAAGTGACCTTCTTTTGACCTGCTAAGAAAGCATTTGGTTTTCTACTTTACTTGGTCATTCTGCAGCTTTCTAACTGTCCATCCTTTATGGTGTATTAAAAGAAAACCCTCCTTTTGACACTGCATCTGAAAATGAGTTTTAAGATCTTTTCGCTGATAATAAACCCACAGCCTGATCTAAGGGCCAGAGGTGTCAATAGAAAGACTTCCATTTGCCCATTTAACTGGGCTTTAGAGAACAACTTTGGCTTACCAATAGGTTTTTGATCCTTTCCATGGCTACTTTTGTCACAGTTCTGCATAACCAAGGGACTTGCATTGTGAAGAAAGAACATTATCAAAATCAGAAGTAAAAAATTGATGACTATGTTTTTTAAGAGTGGAGTCTCCAAGAGTTATACAATTGAAAGGGAGTATTTCAGACCCCCTTTCCTTTTTTATTTCAAATTATAGTTAAGATATTAAATAACACTGAACTGCAGGCTCTTCTCAGCAGATCAGAGGTAAATTGCTCTCATTGGATTCTGACTGGTGGAATACAAAACGTGTGGTAATGTTCACACATACCTTTCTCTGCAAAGAATATCGAGGTTTTATTTCTACCCCTGAGTGATGCATGGCTTTCTAATAATATTCCTTGAAATGGTATAGTCTGTTCTGCATTTCAAAATGCCATCATTTGGGAGCTCCTGGTCCTGTTATTTCTTGAAGGATGATCTGTTGGCAATGGACTATTTTGACATGTTATTTATTTTGGAGCAGACTTGGAAAAGCAAAGATGACTTGAATAACTAAGCCAAAGTTATTATCTGCTGATTTTTGTTTGAAGGTTTAGGCCAAATTAATTTTAATACCACAGTAATTTATTTCTGGATGACTCTGTGCTAGATGTGATCATATTATTTCTATGAAAAAATGATTTGGTGATAAAAATATATTTTTAATAAATTAAACTAACATTGGCAGCTTTTTGTTCTGGTCAGAAATGACTTGAGATGTATATATACACACACACACTTCAAATATTCTTCCTTGTTGCCTCAAAAACAACTACTGAAAAAGAAATGGAGACTACAGAGGGTTCCTGCTTTCATAATTGTGAAAATAAAAAAGTTATATAGGAACAATATTGATTTTTTTTTACACAAAACTTTAAAGAGAAGAAATCCCTCCCCCCTTGCCCCAGGCTTGGCTGGACATACACGTTTCATCTACCTTCTTGTTAAACTCCTTAAGAGACAGAGGTTTTTGGCTTGTGTATCATGGCTCCTTTGTGAACTATGATGTAATCATAATTTTAAGATCTCAACAGAAATGCTGCCTGGTTAACCAGTGTGCAATGCAAGATTTTTAGTCTTGCAATCCTCAGAATCCCCTTTCATCTTTCCTGGCATCCTTACATCAGCCAAGTTAAAAGGGACCCAGGCAAGGTGAGGCTTTGGTGCATGACACTCTTCAGCCCTGCATCGCTTTTACAGCCTTTTAGAAGCAAGCACATGCTTTAAAGTTGTTTAGTGTATAATTTAAGTTCCCATTATCAGATTTGCTAGCTGAACACACCTAATAGGGATCTGGTTTTGATATTTCATATACAGGTGTGCTGAAGGTCAAACTAGAATATTTTAAATCAACTTTAATATATTCCAAAGACCCAACTGTAAGAGAATGCCTTGGCTAAAGGATCCCTATTAGGATTTCTAGATTTAAATGCTCATTTGCAGTAGACACTAGATGAAGCATTAAGTAAGGCAGCCTTCTCTTCTCAGCCTGGAGAAGAGAAGGCTGTGGGGGGACCTCATTGCAGCTTTCCCATCCCTGAAGGGAACAGAGAAACAGGAGGGGATTCAACTTTTTAAAAGGGTAGATAATGGCAGGACAAGGGGGATGGATTAAAATTAAAGGAAGGAAGGTTTAGATTAGATATTAGTGGGAATTTTTTTACAGAGAGAGTGGTGAAGGGCTGGAACAGGCTGCCCAGAGAGGGGGTGGATACCCTGTCCCTGGAGGTGTTCAAGGTCAGGTTGGATGGGGCCCTGGGCAACCTTGTGTAGATCCAGGCCTGAGGTTGGTGGCCCTGCCTGTGGCAGGGGGGTTGGAGCTCTATGATCTTTGGGGTCCCTTCCAACCCATGCCATTCTATGATTCTATGAAGTGTTGAGGAGGCAGAAGACCCTACACTTCAATAAGACCTCAATTTCAACAAATATTCAGTCATTGCAATATGAGACAGGAACAAAAAGGACTTAACTTCTAAGAAGTGCCTTTCAAGAGAGTTGAGAAATGAGTGCTCTGCAGAATACACACCACACTCAGTCTTGCCTAGGCACGTTTTTAGATACACAAAGTATAGGTAGTTTGGCAATGATGCAGGTTTGCTTTAAACATTATTCACCCATAGGAAGGGAGCCTGACAGCACAAAGTTTGATGGCATCACCTCATTCAAGAAATACAGTTTCTTCTCCCTAATAAGCAAGGGCAGTACAGGAAAACCACCATTGACTAAGATGACTGGTCTTTAATAACCACTTCTCTGCATTTTATACTAGGTATCAGTGACCTAAGCTTCACAGTCAAGTTCCAGAAACATTCAATCAAGCCCAGGAAGCATAGCAGCTTGGTCATACCAAAGTGATATAAACTGAGAATTTACTTCCAACAGCAGTTCCTGCAGGCCATTTATGCTAAAACACATTGCAAACCATTAGGATAGTATATGAGAGGAGAGCTACATTTCTGGGAAGCTCCATTATAAAAAATAGTAATAAAAAGTGATAGTTTTGTGATGGCTCTCCACATTAATTGGTTGATGTAAAAAAGGATGTGCAATCAAACCACATCACAGCGCTATGATTTTTTAATTAAACAATAAATTAACAATGTGGAGATCAATACTCAATTCCATTTGAAAATGCCAGATGGGTCCAAATTCAGAAAAGGTCACACACATTGTAGATTAGCTCTCCTGAAATAATTAGTAAAAGAAGATGCAGCCTAGCCTCTTAATTTGGAGCACATTTTGAAAAATGTGAGTAATTACTTATTTTCAGAATTAGGAAATTAATACAAAGATTATTGAAGGGTTGGAAATTTTACAACAGCTTGAAAACTGTGAACTGAGGGTTGCAAGATGGATGCTACATTGAAAGGAAAAATGTAAAGCTAGCTGGGCAGAAGTGGGAGAGGGGTGGGGTGTTTGCACTTCTCTTCTGATCTCCTTGAAAAGAACTGTCCAGCACAGACATGCAATTTCAAGCCCTGCAGAATTTCTTTTCAGAAATTAATAGTCAAAATCAAGCTTTCCTATTTAACGAAAAGAATAGGTAAAATGAAAAATGGCAGGAAGAAAGCTGAATAAAATTATAAACAAATATCATCCATGGGATCTCAAGTAATCCAGCTATCTTATTTTTATAGAGACTGAAAATGCAATTTCCCTAGACACTGTGTTTGATATGCTATATTTTACCACATACATAATGGCTACATGGAAAATCATAGTACTAATACTAGTTTTCCCATCTACCTGCATGACCAGCATTCTAACAAAGCTGAGATGCAAACTAAAGATAATTTGATCCAGAGATGTGAAAAGCAGCAGGAGAAATTTCTACCAGACAAAACTTTACTCAGGTGTCTTCTGACCATCAGAATTGTGCATGGCATTGTGCAGTTTGGACTGATTTTTTGATTGCTTGTGGACAACTAAGCCTACCTCTTCCTGAAATAGCCTTACAGGAGTGCTTTTCAGAGGTTAAGCTCAGCCACAGCAGTAGGCAGATGCAGTACTCAGGTAGAGCTACAGGGGAGAAACAGATGAACATCCATCCCATAAAGTCAGACCTACACAGTGACTTTCCCCTTGTCCAACAGCAAGTTCAACATTGCTGCTCTTCAAAATCTTGAGCAAATCCATAAGTCACTCTTTTGAAGGTAGCAAAAGGGAGAGATCCAAACCATCTATGCCAAGTGCCCAAGTCCAGGTTCCAGTTCCATGGAAGAGAGGTAGGTTCCTGTATTCAGCACTTCAGAGCACGAGCTTAGCTTCAGAGTCCTGCTCTCTATTTATCATATTAGGAGATTAGTTTCTCTAAGCTTCTAATATATTGCTAAAATTAGGCAGTACTAATCTCTCTGCCTTTCCCCACTCTCCCAACTTTTCCCTGCTAAGGTCTCATATTACTTAAGCCTCATGGATTAGACAAGAAAGAGGGTCTCAGCCTAGTGAAAAGTTTGCCAGCATAATTGACAGGAAGAGAGATGTCTAATTATTTGAAGCAGCTGCATTAATGTGACTACACTCCAGGATACAGGCAGACTTCTGCAGCTCAAGCTAACCTGGGAGGACTTCACCTTACTCATTTTAAGAGCCTAGCTCAGAAGTGCTGAATGCAGATCAGTTTTGTTACCTGAGATTCCTTATGTTAGTGATGAAGAAGATACTATATTCTGAGCAAAGCTTAATAAAGGTACTACATAGAAATGGACACCCTGTAGAGGATTTCTGGTGTTCCAGCAAACTAGAAATACACCTTCCACTTCCCAAGCCTCATTCTCTCAAAGTGAGTAGGAGCCTGCAATTGTCAAGAAACAGTCCTGCAGATAATTAGAGAAGTATCAAGCTGGAATCACTCCACAAAGTAGGAATGACTAACTTAGCAATAATTCCATCATTAGCACCCGGGTAGCTGCAGGTCCTAATTACATCTAATATTTTGTAGTCTATTAAGTATCCGATGCATTGTTAAAAGAAAAGTGCAGAGCACATCAAGCACAGAACACACACAAATGAAGAATGCATCTTTTATGAGGGGTTTTTTTTCCCCCCTTTCCTCTTTACAAAGCCAACTCTATTCTACAACAGGTTGGAAGATTGATTTCATACAGCAGTTAATACACTTTTTTGTTTCTCTGTTTTGGTTTGGGGTTGTGATTTGTGGGTTGGTTTTTTTTCCTCCTTTTCAAAAAGAAAGTGCTATTCGACCAAGAAGTAGGTGCCAGTCTGTCTGACACCTTTGGCAGATTAAGTACTCTTGCTCTCTCTTGTACCCTTTAATGGCCTGGTAGGTGGGAGAAAAGTAGAAGGAAAATGCATGCACTCACCTAGAAGGAACAGTGACTTCAGTCTAAAAAAATGTGTGTTGTAATACCAGTTCTTTAATTTGTACTGATATAACTAGGGCTTGAAAGAAAAAGCACTTTTCCATGGGGCATCTTGTCACAGTCTATGAAGGAGCTGAAACCTTTCTTAAATAGAGAAAAAGATTTAGGAGAGAGTAGAAATTCCTGAAGTCAGGTCCTAACAAACTAAGAGAACTGGACACTCCTTTCTCAATTACAAGATCCACAGGCTTTTCTCTCACCTTCACTGTATTACTTCAGTGGTATTTAATGGAGAAATTCCTGTGCCTTTAAGTATAATAAAAATGTAAGAAGCTGAGCAAACAGGAAAGTCTGGGAAGGGGCAGGAGGCATCTGTGCATCTCAGGCTGGGAACATCAGTGCATGAAGAGTCTGAAACAGGAGATGTCAGATGTTACACATTTCAGCTCAAGCTCTTGAAAGGTCAGTTTTCCCTTACAGTTCTGTTTCTAGGTAACCGAATCCCTGTCACACACAGCTTTCCACATCCTCACAGAGGACATTGACACGAGCAGCACAGAGACCACTGCTATCAATAGGTAATGCTATATCTTTATCTTTTTAGAAAATGTCACAAAAATGTAACATTACATGGTCACCTGTGACTGGGGGTGGAATAGAGCAGAGGCAGGGCTGCATCTGTTCAAATGGCTGTGTGCATGCTGCAGAAACAATCACCTTCCTGTAAAAGCACTTCGCAGGGCTGGAAGGCAGCAAACTCAAGATCTGCAAAAGCCTTCTTGGTTGAGAACTGTGCTGTCACAAGGATTAGGCTGAAAGCTGTGAATGTCTGGCAGACTTTGAGCTACTGCCATCTGCAGAATGAATGGACTGATGAGAAAGCAGCTCAGAAGCTAGCAGGCACTTTCCATGGTGATGCCAAAGTCTTGTAGTAGCAGCTTTCTAGAAGGGATGACAAATCTTACAGACAGTTATTCAAAACCAGAGTAGCATAAGGACTGGCCCACATACAGCAAATAGGACAAGTCAAAGGAGGACAGCTAATTGTAGGCTTTGGGGATTACCTGATACCACCCAGCAGCATGCAGACACCAGCATCACTTCAGTTTTAACACAGCAGAATTAACTGCATCAAATCTGAGCTGTCCCTGCAGCAAAGGCATGCTACCATCTAGTGTGAGAGGCAACCAAGCAGCTGAGCTGCTTCCTAGCATGCTGAGAGGAAGACCACACTGCTAAGAAACTCCTAGCAAATGGTGGAAGCAGAGTGGAAGGGAGTGAGGGTTGATAGCACACACTGGCTGCAAGCCTGGCAGTCGTGCAGCTCAGAGCAGGCTCTTATGTGGCAATGTGACAGTCCTCCAGGTTCCTTGTTCATGTTGCTGCTCACCCACTTCCCCAGGGTGCCTTTAAAGATTAATTCTCAGCCCAGCAGTGGTACTCATGCCAAGTGCAATACTATTTTAGACAGCTGGTGTGGTTTTACCCCAGCCAGCAACTGAGCAGCACACAGCCGCTCGCTCGCTCTGCAATGGTGGGATGGGGGAGAGAATCAGAAGGGTAAAAGTGAGAAAACTGAGGGGTTGAGATAAAGACAGTGTAATAGGGAAAGAAAGTACCACATGGACAAGCAAAGCAAGAAATTCATTTGCTACTTCCCATAGCAGGCAGATGCTCAGGCATCTCCAGGACAGCAGGGTTACATCACACATAACGGTGACTTAGGAAGACAAACACCATCACTCTGAACATCTGCCCCTTCCTCCTTATTTCCCCCCAGCTTTCCATGCTGAGCATGACACTATAGGGTATGGAATATCTCTTTGGTCACTGGAGACAGCTGTCCTGTCCATGTCATCTCTCAACTCCTTGCGCAGCCCCAGCCCACTCGTTGGTAAGGTGAGGGGTAGAAAGGGCCTTGGCTCTGTATGAGCACTGCTCAGCAGTGATGGAAACATCCCTGTGTTATCAACGCTGTTTCCAGCACCAACCCAAACCATGGCCTTACACTAGTTACCAGGAAGAAAACTAACTCCATCTCAGCCAAAAAACAACACAAAGACCTTTTCCATGATGCGTCCTATATTTTCCAGAGGCCTCATGGTATCAGCAGTTGATAAACCTTGCTTAAAAGGCCCAAAATATGATGAATTGAAATCCCTGTGTGAATAATATCCTTTCAATGGGAACAGGAAGATGTATACAGATTGTCTGTATTTTTAAGTTACAGCACACTGTAATAAGTTACATTAAATGTTTGAAACATACAACCAGTGAATATTACTAGCAAAGAAGTATATTTGGGAAGAGCCACCAATGCTTATGTCTTTACTACAAAATTATTCTTCATATGTGGACCTAGCTGAAAACTGACCAAAGGGCCCACAAGCTTTTAACCTCAGTTTAAAGACTTCATTGGAATATATCCAAATTATAGATTTCATAAGCTTGAGGTAAATCTTTACAGAGAAATTATAATGCCTTTAAAAATGCATCAGAACTGGGTCAAAGAAATTCAATGATTTATTGATGAAAATGACGTCCATCAAAAAACAATTACCTTGCAGTCAAAACTACATAAAAAGCCCAGAAAGCCATTCCTGCTTCTCACCATCAGGTGGTTAGAGCTCTTTTTAAATACAGACAATAAGGGAAACTGAATTTACCTTAAGGTTCTTGACATCTGCTTTAAAGTTTTAGAGCTCTATCGGTTATAAAATCTCAGCTTCTCTCATCAGCGATGCCCCCTCTCTCCCCTCTGAATTGCACCAAATGTTTGGTTGTCGGCATACCAGATGACGGCTGGAAGAAAAGCTGATAAGGGGGGGTGGCATTTCAGGCCGAGTGGAATAGACAGATTGGCTGGAATAATAAAGCTGCCAAGCTAAATATGGCTTTGAAGAAGCCCTCAGCTCTAGTCTACTCCTGCTTATTAGACCTCACTGCTGCTGCGTGTGCCCAAGAAGAAAGGCCTAGATGGAGGACAGCAAGGGATGGAGACATCTGACACAAAGGAAAGACATTAGACTGGGTATGAGTTGACTGATCATTGTGTTATCCAGCTCATAACCCTTGAAGGCATTAAGCAGTGAACAGATCATATGAACTGACAACAGCACAGCTGTGACAAAGTTCAGTCACCACAGCCTGCAGAACCTGCTTGCCATTTTGGCTGAGCACCAATACAACCAGCCCATGTCCTTCTGAGCTATGGACACTCCCACCACTCTTCAGGCCCTACAGCCAGTATGTGAACCTGTTCATTTGCAGGTGCTTTCTCCTGCAATCTCCCACTCCTACAAGGTAACAGTAACACAAGATGACAAGTCTTCACACGGGTAGGATTCCTCACATACAGAGTATTTGTGTGCACACACTGCTATTAACTGCACTCATACTGCCCAGTTTCAGAGTCAGACTTCAACATCTAGCTTTCAGAAATCTATTACAATACACATTGTCTTCTTCAATTGGATCCAGGATCTGCTGGCTACACAGTAAGAAAATAAATCAGCAAGTCCACTGATTTAATACAGAAAAATTTTACCTCTCATTTTATTCTTGCAGGAAATTGCAAAATTTAACAACTGAAACCCTTTGAAAACTACTAGAACAACACATGGTTCCCCTAAAGTTCTCTTGTACTGAGAGCCTGGATTAGGTTCTTGAATTTTCATTTGTCACAGCCTGTCAGGCATGTTTCTACCTCTTCCACTGTTTTGTTGTTTGAGTTCATATCTTTCCAAGATTAATATCCCTGTTGTGGCCAGATTTCTCTCTGACTATTCTCATGATCCCACAGTGATGAGGAGAGAGATCTTGTGATGCCTGCTGAAAACCAGTACACCTCATGCATCACTAAGTGCTGATGTGGATTGCAACTCTGATTCCTGCCCACAATAAGGAAGAGGAGGTAAAGAAAGCTGCAGGAGAGGATCAAAAATCTTCACTCAAAATGACATACTTCTACCGCTTCCTGTTTGAAAATGTCAATTCTGAGAGCTTCAAAAGTCTTGCAGAAGCCAAGACAGTATCTACTGTTTTTCCTGTAGCCACAAGTATTTTCTCTATCAAGGGAATAAACTAGATAGATTTATCAGAAACGAGTTTCGAAACAACATTGGTTCTTACTCATCTCTTTTTTCTTCCTTAGTTTTGCAATCTTTCTGTAACCTTTTCAGTACTTCTCTGGAAACCAAAGCTAGGCTGAGTTCCCCTTTATTTCATCAAACCCTCTGAGTAACATCCTCTTACCTCCTGTTTCTAGCACCTCACCCATTCTGTGTTGTTCTCAAACAATCACTAGCAGGGACTAGTGATTGCCTGCCTTCAGGATACCTGAATTATAGAAATATTCTATAGTCTGTTCTTCTCCAGCTTTAGGTGGAGGAATTCTGGCATTAACTGGATTAACAATCTCCTTTTAAGTCACCTTCTTTGGGGGGAAAAAATGCATAAACAGGAAAGTTTATTTGTATCAGTTTATAAGCCTACTTTTATTTTAGTCAGTAGCAGGCCAACATTTTCTTTGCTATTTTACTTACCTACATACTTCTGTGATGATCAAACTAACATTACGTACCTACCATATTTACAACATACTCTATCTTTCCCATTGGTCTAGAAGTCAACGTGACAGAATCAGAACAAGCTGTTTATGTCAAAAGGTTTGACTTGCTGACATCCTTCTCAGACTTTTGAGACACTAACACCTTGCCATGCCCTTTTCTTCACATTCTCATCCAGTTACACATGAAGCATGCATTGTATATGTATGCAGTATGTAACCCTACACGTACTTCATTGTTAGAATTTACTCATGAAGCAAATAGCTCTAAGATCTGCACTCCTTTAAAAGACAAATTCAGGATAAAGCCTTAGGAAGTTGGTATGGATAAAAGGATAGCTGAGTGGTTTACTTTGTAACTTCAAATTACCCAACGAGCCTGATGAACACAGATACTGGAAAATATCTGGACAGATTCAAGTTTGGTTCCTGTAGTTAAAGGAGCAAAACAGCACAATGTGGTGTTTAAATAAAGTTTCCAACAAGAAATAACTACATTCTCAGTCCAGAGAGATTATTTATTGGAAAACAAAGGTGAATTCAAAATGGTTTCAACTGCTCAAAGCCAATTCATATACTACTGTAACCATTAAATGCACAGTGTATAGCAGATTTATAGTTTGTAATTTGAGTTTTTCAGCTCCAGGGTTTAATGTGATATTGTGTATGCATCACTATAAATGGAATGACCATTTTTTTTAACTTCTGTTAGGTCAAGGAATGGAAAGGTGCTGCTCTGGCAACTGCTGAAACCATTTCTCTGTTTATGCCAACAAATACAATACTGAAAGCAACTCTCATTTCTCATGGGTTGCCTATCTCATCTCACTCCTCATTAACAGAGGTTTAACCCAAAAGCTGTCCCAACTTTCAATTTTTTCTTCTTTTTTTTCCATTAGAACTTAAACTCATGAAGATCAACAAGTTTTCTTTTCAAGAGTATTTGAACACTGCAATGGAGTATCTGGCCAAAACATCCAATAATGCCACAGTTAAAGAGACAAATTCAATTCCCTGTTGGAACACAAACCCCTCTATCTTCCATATATCAGTGGAGGGTCCAGACCAGAGAGCATTCAGATGCTCTGTCTCAAAAAAAAACCCAAACCACCTCATTTTGGTAAAAGCAGAAGAGTTACTTTTAAAAATAAACATTGTTTTTATCAAGATTAGAGAGCCACTTCCTGCCCAGGAAGAAAAGCAGCTGCCAGGGACTAGTGTTCACATAAATACTTACAGCTAGCTTGCATGTTTGTAACTATGCTGGGTGCTGATCACATCAGCTAGTGCCAAATGTGGTGATGGGTGGACACAAGCTTCAGGCAACTGAATCAAGACCAACAAACTCATTTCAGATGGTCTAATTAGAGGTTAATGGCAACTTCACAGCTGTTCCAATACATTAGGCTGAGAAAGTTGGGCTGGTTCAGCCTGGAGAAGTGAAGGTTCTGGGGGGACCTTATAATAGCCTTCCAACACCTGAAAGTGCCTATAAAAAAAAGCGGGGAAAGAACTGTTCATGAGGGCATGTAGCAATAGGATAGGGGATAATGGATTTAAACTAGAAAAAGGGAGATTTAGGTTGGATATTAGGAAAGGGTTATTCAGTACAAGGTGGTAGCTCACTGGCACAGGATGCCCAGAGAGGTGGTGGAGGCCCCATCCCTGGAGACATTCAAGGTCAGGCTTGATGGGGCTCTGAGCAACCTGATTGAGTGAAGATGTCCCTGCTCACTGCAGGGAGGTTGGACTCTAGATGGCCTTTAAAAGTCCCTTCCATCCTAACACATTCTGTGATTCTATGATTCCTCTGTAACTATGAATTAGTGATTCAAATGATATCTATGTTTCTTCCAGCCCTGGGCAGGTTTTGCACCAGCAAAGCACACTCTGTCTCTGGTACCTGTCATAAAAAAACAAACGGTGAGGGAAGGTGCAAGAGTTACACATGAGGCCAGTCACGTTCTGTGCATAGAAAAGCAATTCCTGTCACTTTGGTATTCATTAAAGGACTTGCCTTTCACAGTGTCATCAGATCTTTTGTTTGGAAGTTGGGTTCTAGACAATATTAGCAGCGTTTGATTTTTCTTAATCCTAAAACTTCGAAGCTCTAGCAACTATACATATTTTAATCAGCAAGTTAAGTTAGGGAGCATTTTTTGCTGAAACTATAGAATCATTCTACTTGCTTTCCTTATTCAGCTACACAGTGACTGCTATTACAGTAAAGCCATTTTGTCAATTGCCCTTTTATCTTTCCTTCCCTTAGCACGGATCCATTTTTAAACCTATCATAGGTTTTATGACACACACACCACTTTAATGTGTCATTTATACTCTTCCCACTTGAGTTTCAGCCTTTGTCCAAGACTCCGAAGCTACAGGATAGTCTGTTCAATCTTAGAGCAAAGCAAAATAATCCCATTTCACTTACATAGGAGCAACTTATTTTACTTTGAAATGTAAATAATTCTAAGTGTTGGAGAATTGTGAAAGAAATTTCCCCACACAAATTTCCTATTTAATAGCTTACAAAAAGAGAGTTCTGTCCCACTGAACTCCAAAAACTCTGGCTGCAGTTCAGCAGAATGGATAACACACATTTAAATCCTGCTGATCAATAAGGGACTTATGTGCTTTGTCAGATCAAGATCTATGCAAATACAAAATAACCCCTATTGGTACCTCCCTATGCTTCACATTAAACCCCCTGTAATTTCAATCCACGGATATATAGATAGCTAGCACATAGACAAGCCCAGAACCTATGGGTATCTCCATACACACACAGAAACCCCTTCACACGAGCCAGCATGTGGCAGATCGCTGTGTTTTTGTGGTATGCTGTGGCAACTGCAGGGCAAAGTCATTTGTTTAATCACCTAACAACAAATGTGCTTAGAGCTAGCTGCTGGTATCCTTGGGGAGCAACAGAAGCCCCAACTGATCTCAATTAAAGCAGCATCAATTCAGAAGAACCCCAATGAATCCAGGCTGTAAGTGGCGATGACATTTAGTCATTTTGATATAGGCAATGCATTAATAAAACTCACAACATTCTCTCAAACTCATAATTTAATAAGACTCCAGAACAGGCTTTGACAAAAAAAAAAAGTTGCTTTAAAACAACATATTTGTTCTTAAAACACAGTTTTAGTTTGAGCTAGAAAATCAACAGTTTAAGATGATTCCAACATGTTCTGAAAAGCCACTCAAGTGTGATGGTATTAATAAAACAAATGCTACTGTTATTCTGGAAACACCACAAAGTAGTTTTGGGAGCCTTTGTTTTCCCATAACATATTTTTGCTTTTAGTCCCAATCACTATTTACTGTCATTGGCACTCGGATATGGAAATAGAAGCCTAGCAGAGATTATTTTGCTGAAAAAATCAGGACAGGCACCACATTATTTATCCAGGCTGGCACCTAGTTCTGTGTTATGTATATAATATTTTCAGAAAGTATCTTTATAGTAAACCAAGTTGAATGTTCTTTAAAATCAAGTCAGATTACTGACTGGAAAGGTTTTTGTTATTGTTCCTACACAGAGAAATACTGTAACATTTTATTGCCTTTTCAATAGCTGAAGAAGGTCCTGTCCTCTCCACACTTTCTAGTGTATTATTTTTCAAGTTTTACGAGGCATTTCATTATATGAATTATGGGTTGTGGATCCGACCTTGTTGCAATTTAAATTGACCAGTCATGGGTCAACATTTGCAAAAAATGCTGAGCATCTGAAGTTTATATAAATTTTTGAAGCGAGTTATAAAATAATAAAATTAGTCAAGAACAGCAGCATTTTTTAATTCAGGTTGAAAGATAAAGTGGAAAATATATCAGGATTGATGCTGCTGAACCTAATAAAAAATTAATTTCTTCTCTCCACATGCATCACCTTTTGTTTAACTTTCAATTGCTAAGTTCATGCAAAACTCAATGGATATGCAATTACACTACCTGATCTGAAAAATGCTTAAAGCTGATTACATGTGGGGAAAAAAAAAACCCACAGCAAATTGGAAACTGTTCTACATAACAACACCCCCATACACAATATATTTATATTTCACATATTAAAAGCCAACTAAAAATGCTGTACTACGTGTACAGAACTTATTCTGACAAAGCCCTAACATTTTTAGATTAAATCTCATGTACTTATTTATTTGTCCATCTCTATGAGAAAGTATTTGCCACATCATTAGAAACAATGGTTACTCTAACAAAAAGTTCAGAGATTCCATGTTCCCTGTTCCCTCCATGCAAAAGCCCAGCACTGCTACACAGGTCTAATCTAAAGCTAATGAAAACAGTAGATTTATTTCAATTATTTTGATAGGCTTTAGCTCAGAATTGTATATGCACATTCATGCCAGAAAACACTTTTATTACAGGGTTTATGAATGAGTACTGAACTATTTTTAGGGGAAAGCACGAAGTATGAAGGGAAGGCAGTCAAAAGATGGTTTCCAGAACCTTTAAAAGAAGGTATTTTCCAACTGCTGATGTCACTCACAGCTCTTTTATTGACTACAGCAGAAAACAACTATAGCAGAGTTAAAGTATTATTTTTTCCATACACTATCATTCAGCAGTAGGATCTCTTGGAAAATATCAATTATATAAACTACTAAACTTGTTTCAGTGGCTACCCTGATACTAAATAAAAGCCCATACTGAAACAATTAGTGCTTGCAAGCTCATTACACAAAGACATTAAGGCCTATTGATCAATAATCTCGTCAAGTAGGTGATTACTATCATAAAAAAGCTTCATATCTCTAGCCAGCCAGCGGCTGGGGAGAACAACAGAATCGAGGTTTCCAGAAACTTCCATTTGATACCATCTTCATATTTCTTCTCCTCCCACATATAATTCATAATAGAGAAGGTAAGCTTGCTACAGACACCTACTGGGAGCTGTTAACAAGACAGGTACACCTCCAGGGGTTAAATAAAAGAGGCTTTTTTTTTTTTTTTAAACCTTATTTACCTCTGGCAAGGATGTGATGATCCTAACTCCCAGAAGGACAACTCCTCTGAAGAGAAAAGGCAAATGTCATGCTATTTTGAGAAAGCTTTACAGAAGATAAAACATTTATTAGTCGCTACAATAACACAGATAATCAGTTATCCAAAATGTTGTTGACAGCAATGTTTTGAGTACAGCAGAAAATCATGACTTCCAGGATTATGCTCAGACTACCAAACAATATCTTTTCATGCAAAGTGAAAAAAGCTGGAATTAATGTAATCTAATTCAGTAACATGACACTAATAACAACTTGTCTGTGATTTGGCACTGATGTGACTTTTGCAGCTGTCGCTCTTACCAGGCAAATGATACAATGCTTAGAAAAATGTTCCATGAGAAACATGCCCTGTTTAAGTGTTGCTCCTTCAGGTAATGCAGCAAATTAGTGCTCAGAGGATGCTGATGCCACCATCACTAAAGAAGTTTTCCTCTGAAATTTATTTTAAAGTCCATAGCAGAATGTTAGCTAAAGAAAAAAAAACTACTTAAAACGTAAAACCATTAGAAGGACAACAACATGAATTGTAGGGGGTTTTTTTGTTGGTTAAGAAAACTCTGAGGTTTTTCATAGAGTCATAGTATGATTTCTTTGGAAGGGACCTTAAAGATCAGCTAGATCCAGCTTCCCCACCATGGCAAACACCCTCTCCAGCTTTCCTGTAGCCAGCTTTCCTGGAAGGCTACTACAAGGTCTCCCTGGAGCCTTCTTCAGGCTGAACAACCCCAACTGTTATTTATACTAAAGTTTTATTCTTGCATAAGCTTAAACCCCCTGGAAAATCCTGGGGAGGTGAATGCCAGAAATGTTTAATCATTTTTCAATATAGAATATTCTTAAACTGATTATTCTGCTAAATCACAGCGGGTGAACCTTTAGCAATCTTGAGTCACTTGAAAGAATGTTTGTGAAATTACCTTTGAACTTTTCATAATCACACAAACAGGGAAGAAAGACATTCTAAACACAGGTCACCCTATTAGCATTGAACATTTTTGTCAGAAAGATTTGTCTGGTTTCAGCACTATTTTACAACTACAGCTCCTTCAGGCTGGCTGTGCAACTTACTTGGGGCTGCGTTAGCAAACTGATCTGCCTTTAAATAATCCATTCCCCTGACTCCCCAAAGCAGCAGGAAACAGTGGCAGTATTGAGGCAGCAGTGTCTTCATCCTGAACTCACAGAGGATAAAACACCCCCATCATCCTGCAGGATCCTTAGGCTGGAGTGGCCAATCTGCCTGAGAATCTTGGGTGTGGAGTGCTGATATTGATTTATAAGCAGCCATGAGAGTCAGCCATATGTACCAACCAAATCTAATTCTAACAATCTAACAACCCAAGTAATAACCTAATTTCAAAAAATATGGAATTGAGTTTAGAAGGTACAATTCATTTATATGACCATCATCCATAAGCTAACTTCAGAAAGGTTTTGTACTTCATAAAAGCCAACAAAGTAACCATAGATTTATTTACACACATCCCCTTGCATGCAACAGTTAAACTAAAACATGACTTGGGACCTTTGAATGCAAAGACACAATCAAGGAGGAAGTTTACAGATGCAAAGTGGGGCTTAATTCCCTCATTTCTCCCTGTATGCAGGAAATGGTGGAACACACAGATGTAAAATGTGCACAAAAAAGCAGATTTGAACTGGTAGAGTAGTACTACACAGCCAAAGGAAAAATCTCATCATTCCTACAATGTGAGGCTCTAAACATCTGTACAGTGCAATACACTGGTCCTTAGTACCAGACAGTAGGAATATGGATACAATAAGACTTGATAATCCACAGGGGCTCAATGATTTGAAAGGTTTTCCCATTCCTTGAGGCAATAAGCATAAAATGGTGCTTCAGTACAGTTCAAAAATTATTGTTAGCATAAATAAGGCACTAGCACACTGAGGTGAGGGCAGATGGAAAATTCCATCATGTTTGAGGGGAGGTGGGACAAAAAACATTTCCATCTTAAAGCTGGAAAAGTTTAACAGCTAAACAAGAATAAAAGCCCATAGCTGAAATAAGAAAACAAGTTTTTATTTGCTCAGAGTTCTCCTAGTTTCTTGTAAAGAGCTGCCTCTCTTGTCTAGATGTGTAGGGACACAGCTGCAGAATTAGGAGGCTTAGACTTGTTGGGTCAGTTCTGTATCTTGTTTTCCATTGCATAAGGAAGTCACACAATACTTCTTGGTCTTTATAACAAAACCTCCTTTCCACAAAGCTCCAAAATTTGGAAGGAGGAAAGTTTAATTATGAAGGAAATAGCATTTTGAAAACTGAGGAGAATAGCATTTTGAAAACTGAGGAGAAGGCCAAACTACTTTCAATCTCAAGCATTATGAATGCCAAAACATATGGGAGCAAGCCTCAATTAAAAGGTTTCATGTAAAGCTGAATCACAGGAAAAGCTTTAATCAGAAACTAAGTTACAACTACATCCTGGGTGATACATCCCTCAGAAAATGTCTCCAAAATGTAACTGGATCAGGGAGAAAAATTATTTTCCTTAAAGTTGGAGGCATTGCAGAAGAAGAGAGAGCGGTAGATACTAAACCAAGGTTGCTTGTTATCTGGGCTATATAGCTTTTAACTATGCTCACTGCCAGGCCTACACACAGACAAGTTTAGGGGTAAATAAAAGTGAGTAAATGGCCACTTCCGAGCCTCACCAAGCCTCTAGGAATGATCTAGTATGTCACATTTCAAAGTCTTTCCAAATAAATATAAGATGGTTAAGCATCACATACTCACTGTGCTGGAATTCAGAATAAAGCATTAATAACTGCACTTTTTAAGCTGTTGTCATAAAAGTAATGAAATTTGCTATAAGCAAACAGTTTCAAAAATTTATTAATCTGAAGTTGATTCAGGAATAAAAACATCCTTTTCTCTACCTCATTATAATTCTGGGGTGAAAAGTCCAAAAATTGCTAAGTCAAAACTTTGTCCATATTGAGTTTCAAGGAATTAATTTGCCTCCTATCTATCAGCTTTGATATTGCTTTAGTAGAATAACCTGTATTTCATTCAAAAACATGGCAGAAACAGAAAATATAAAGGATATCAAAGAGGAAAACCTCTACTTTGCTGCTTCTCTGCCAAAAAAACTTGAGACTGAACAGCTACTGAATACTAACTTACTCTAGGAAAGAAATCCAAACCAAATAAATACAGATAGAATGTTATCTACAGAATATAAGAATTTAAAGTAATTCATAAATCTGGAGATTAGCCCAAACACTAATTGCAAATAGCACACATCCAGAAAAGAAACATTATGAAACAATGCAAATATGTCAGTAGCAAATGTGCGATGAAGAGCAGCCTTCAAAGTAGTTTATTGCATCTCAGTGAAGATGGGGCCTGATGGAAGCAAGTCCTCATTTAGGGAACTGGCAACTTTTCACTTTGAAACCTCCAAGAACATCCAGAGAAATAAGAAAATGTATTTCTTATGCCCCTTACCATGTATTGAACCAGGTCTCTGAAGTTTAGTGCTTGGAGCTGAGTTGCAATTTATCTCCCCAAACATTGACACTGTGCAAATTTCTTTTAGAAACTGTCTTAAAAGTTCCTTTGGAAAACCAGAAAAGAGCAGCCACTTGTACTTTGAAATACAAATCTTTATCCTTGGTGAAAGACCAGTAGGTCAGTAAGAAAAACCTTGCTTGCACTATATGCACTTCCCTGTTTAGTTTTTTGTTTGTATAAACTGTACCTCCAAAAGAACAAAGAGCATGTTGCAAATAAAGATTAGGTGTACTCCTGCTGAATCAGTTAGCTCCCCTCAAACTCTTCTTTTGCAGCGACTTCACAGTTTAGTTGCCCTGGTGCTATTTGATTTTTATAACATCCTTACCAGGATTTCTGGATTCAAATTCAGTCCATCAGAAAGTGGGAACGCTTTCCATTCCTTTTAAAGAGACCCCACACCCCAAACCACACCAGAAGAAGTGCTGTATACATGCCAAAGTGTGAAAGGGAATTCTTATGTTCAGGTGACAGAGTCAAGCATTTACCTGTGTTTGGAAATAAACTGATAGTGGAGCATCACATCATTCAACTACTAAATGATAATGCAAAAAGAAAGTGTTTACAAGCAAGTCCTCCAATTTTAAATCAGTAGTACAATGTGTACTAACCTGGCAATGAACTCTGGTATTTATGGGTAATTGCTTTGTGAAAAAATCAAAGCATATTTGCATCGATCGTGGGTGCTGTATGGTGAACACAATTCATTTTCAGAGATAACAGCAGCAAGGAGCTGGAAAGAAGAATTTTAGTCTGCTCCAGTGGAAAAAGAACAAATAACTATAAGTAGTGGAGTAGTGCAGGAAGCGATTTGCAAATGCCTTTATGATAAAGTATCACAAATTAATTCTTTCTATAGTTACATTTGTAATATCTGTTTAAATATTTTCTAATATAAATTGGTTTCTCTGACAATATATATGAACCCTGAAGCTGTAACAATGATACTTCATTTGAAATACTCTCTGAAATGTGCTTTTCCTATTTCACTTTTCTTTAGAAAGATTCAGCAAGCCAAAACGTAAACCTTTGGATCTCAGTAACAAAACACAGAGAAAGGTCTGACAGAGAAAGGTCTGACACCCAAACCAGGCCAAATTTGGCCAAAATTCATAGTTTGAAATGTTAAATAATTAGAAATATCAATTAATACTTCCAGATTCCCCCCTTCCTTATGAATGAGAAAATGGCAGAGTTTAGAGAGAAATTACTAAATGTCTAATTATTTTATTATGCAAAATGACCTTTACTCATCTTGCTCTAACAAAGTTAAAATCCTCAAAGAACTTATAGAAGACATATTGTTTTAACCCTCTCACTGATGGAACAGAAACTTTTGAACAGCAGGAACAGAGCCAAGACAGTTTCTGGGATTACAGCAGCTTAACCTCAAGTGACCACAGACACACTGCTCCCACAAATTGGAAACATAACTCTAAATTCAAATAGTAAGACTCCTAAAGCTCATTTCCCTCCTGCAAAAACAGCATTATAACCTCTGTCAACCCCCTCATGCAGAGGGGTTCAGACCACCAGACCTCAGAAGCTCTGCTAGAAAGAAAAGTGAAGATGTAGATGTCCTGGAGAGAAAAACTTAGCAAAGCTCAACACAGTTGCTCAAGCACAGGCAGTGTAAGTGTACTGCCATCGAGCTTCTGCTTTCTGTCCAAAACCACTTGCCTGAAATCCAGCAGGATTTCAGCAGCACACAGACTTCTTCAGGCTGGTAAAAAAAAAAACCCAAACCAATAACTGACCTTGTGCCTATGCATTAAAGCTATTTCAGCACCCTCTAACACTTTTATTAGCCTGAAGAGCCAGTTCAAACCCTGCAAGCTAAAGGCAGGTGAATGTGTGGTGCCTTGGGGGTTGCACTAGGTGACCTTTAAAGGTCCCTTCCAACCCAAACTATTCTATGTTTAGGATTCAAGAGTTTCTTATTAAAGTGATTAGAACAGCCCATGTAAGTCTTGGAATGCCAGACAAGTAAATTGAGCACTCAGTAAAAAGTATTTTTTACTCCTCTTTAATAAGAGTACTGCTGGAATTCACAGAGTGCTGAAGTAGAAAGGAACAGACTACCCAGAGAAAATAACAGCTTTTTGATTTTGCATTTGCAAATACTGACAAGCAATTTATTAACCTAATACTAGGCAGACAAGGTCTATCCTGTCTCATGTTCCATAGTTTGGTGTTTGCTTTTAGTCTACACCAGGCTTGCACATTTTTCGTTTCTTTCCCCTCCCTCTAGAAGCTGATGATGAAGTACTTCTCCAGGCACTAGGTAGAATAATACAACAGATTCCTGCTGATGGGAGAGTTTTATAGTTATATTAACTAAAACTATTCTTCTAGAGGCCTTGGTCATTTGCAGATACTGACCCACCCATTAAGGCTACTGAAAGCATGAACATTGACTCTCCAAACATATACCAGGCAAGAAATAGCATCATATCCTTTATTCCAATGGAATTACCCTAAAAGTGTTGGGTTTTTTTTCCCCAACAGTCTGAATGGCTTTGATTAAATGACATTTACTAACTAAGCACTTTCTCACTGGATCGTGGCAGGTTTTCAGTGCTGCTACATCTGTGGAATGTTTAAAGTTATTCTCTTAAGTAAACATAAGACTATAAAATGTAAATATAAACATAACAGTTCTATAACAGTAAAAGCATAATTTGAATAAATAGGGAAGCTAATGAAACACCATTACATATAAAAGACTATCATCTCCCTCTATGCACTAAGCAGTGAGCTTGCAACTGCAAATTCAGAGGTAAAAGAATTCATTTGGCTCAATCTTTTGATTTTTATGAGAGTCACAAAAAATTTGTTCCTATACATTAGCCATTAAAGCTACCTTGCAATTTTCTTGCTGTTATTAGCTTTTCAGCCAATTCAGAGCAGATATAGGAAGTGAACCATTTATCTGTAAACTAACAATCAGGACAGGGGAAACAAGCAATCACTAATCCAAACTGCAAAATTAGTACAAAGGCAGCAAAATATTTTTAGGGTGAATAGTTAATAGGTTCTTCAGTATTGTCAAACATTACCTGTCATTGACAGGACAGTTTTTTCAAGAATCCAAAAACAGTGAGGTAACTTTGTCTGACTTAAAGAAGTATGTATAGGTGGCTTGGTTTTTCTTTTATTAATAAGTTATTTTGATTTTATTATGCATTTGGATCAATACTCTGATTTGAGTGCAATGGTTGCATTGACCCATCCTTTAACATATAAAGAACACCATTAAGTCTGAGTGAAGATTACTTTTGAGCCTTCCTCCCTGAATAAATACAAATTCAGGGTTCTCTGCTAAATATATTTAAGCCTTTAGCTCTGTATAGCTGAAAAGTGACAACTACAAAACAGTATTATAAATACATATCACTTATTCTGGTATTCTTCAGGTCTATGATCACTCTGGTCTAGGGTTTTGATACTTCTGCATGTGTTTTCCTAGATAGAAAACATTAAAACACACAGTATAATAAAAGTACATAGGAATATTCTTTTATGGAATGATAAATATATGGAAAGAGAGCATCAAAAGAACAAGACATCTCACTTTTTTACAAAACCTTCAGGATTCTGTGATGTCATGTTTTATCCTGCTCACAAAGAAAAGTGTTAGAAATCTATTGTCATGGGGATGCTGGGGATTGTTTAGGAAAAGAACAAAATCAACATCAAACTAGAAAATGCTGCTACTTCCAGTTAGACAAAGCAATTTAAATCTGTAAAAATAATTAGACACGAAGAACTAAATATAACTATTTCTCTATTGTTTTGATAGCTTTTATCACAGTGATAAATTTGAAGAGAGGTAAGTGTACTCAAACGGGTTTTTTAAGTGTAACTGTGATTGTCAATTAAAGAAGAGATTATATTGTCAACAAAAGAGAACTGAATCTTTAAAATGGCAGTTTGCATATGTTTACCTAGAGTGCTGAAGAATCTGAGACTAGATTCTCCTTTTCTGAGCACTTTACTGTTAAACCAGAATGTAAATTCTAATATGTACTTACAATTTCTTTTGTTGCTCTTTATCTCACTTTAATTTCAAGACGGAACCATTCTCTACTCATCCCTTAGCTTCCTTTTTTACTGTTTTAGGTAATTCCACTCTCCCTTTAAGTACAGACATACATACACACATAAGAAAACCTCAGGAAAGGAAAATGTATGGTGCTGCCTGAAGTCATCTATCACATAACAACCATAAAATGTATTGCTCTAAAAAGTAATAAATGCAGCTTCGCTTTGCAAAGCAACAGTGAAAACAGAAGCTATAAAGAAGTGGAATCTTTGCTACCTCATTCTCTTTGCAGTCTTGATACATTAAGACATATTTAAAGATACTGCTTTATTACTGAATTCTCAAACACAAGAGGGCCTTAACTTTCTGAAAAGTAGGAGAAATCAAAACTAAGAATGACCACCTTCTCCCTGCACTGAGACACAAGTATCTTTCCAAAACGAGGGAGCCTGGGCCTCAGCTGTTGCAGAAGTGCAAGTGCTCATACACAGTGCTGCACTGAAAGTCAGACTTCCTTAGCTCAGACACTAGGATCTCATGTTGCAGACCCAGAATTTGCAATTGCACTGAGGTTTTTGCACCTAACTGCAATCCCAAGAGCCATAAAATACCCTACTGCCAGATCAGGAGCACTTTCTACCACTAATCTAAGAAGAGTGGCTGCTTCAGGGAGGAGGGAGATTTGGAGGCAGCAACCTATTCAGCCAGTGCCATTGCAGGATGTCTGTCCTTCAGAAGATGCAGGAGCAGTTCCTAAGCAGCAGGCCAGGGATAGGCTGACTTTCAGACAGGTTAAGGAAAAAGCACAAATCCCTCATCAAGCCAAGAAGAGATTCAAAGCTGTTTCTCTACTCTTGATGGCTATTTTGTTAGGAAGAAAGGTTTGCTTATTTTCACCTCAGTTATAACAGGAAGCTTTTTTCATTTCAAATACATCACTGACTTTGAGGCATGTGTTTTCATACCAAGGACAAGTATTCCTACCTGCTCTAACAAACATTAGGAATTGCCTCTTACTCATAAAGTACAACTTACCTTCAAGTCAGTTAAGTAACCTTTCTCAAATCTATACTATGAACTAAAATAAATTGAAAACACAGTTACAGTGTAATAAAGAATAAACAGGGAATGCCTTAATCCACTGTTGGGTAGCATAATACCACAGTCACGAATCATCAGTCACACGGTACAATGAAAAGCACAAAATAAAGAATAACAAAATAAAGAACCCAATGAAGTTAAAGTAGGAACAGAAACTTGCATTACAGTTTGCTCTTAATGTTTATTCTCTTCTTTAGAATTCAGAAAAGTCAGTTTTAACACACCAAGCCATACTACTACTTGAGAAATCATTGTGACGTTTTGCTTAGTAGTCCTACAGTTTCTCAAGGGAACCTTAATTAAGCAATAGTAATAAACTGTCAGGGTTTTACAAGGTAATGAATGACTGCCTTTCTGATAATTAAATGCAGGTACCATTGGTTCTAAGAAGCAAAATCATCAGAAAACCCAAAAACACCCTGCTTATTTCTTCATAAACTCTTCCCGACTGATGATGGACACCACACCAGTACAGAGGACACTTATAATCACTTTTAGGGTTTCTGGGCACTATGCATTGATTAAAGAGCATCTCTTTCAACTTTTGAGTAAAAGGAATAATTTCCTTTTTGAGGGGTTCTGAATATTTGTTCAGAGGAAACAAACTGTAGCTGCTACAATACTCTTGGACTTCCCACAGCCTGGAAAGGAAGGAAATCTGTAAGACTGGTAGCTTTTAAATTTCTTTTTCATATGAATACAATTACTGTAACAGTTGTTTCTCCTCTTTTTATGCTTAGGTGAAAAAAAGTAGATTTAGGGTTTTTTTTGCTAGCTTAGTACCAGTATTTCTACCCATTATATCTTCTTTTGTTGCAAGATTACTATCCTCTGGGGGGACAAATTATAACTCTCTTGGTCTGATACTAAGCCACTTTATGTAAATTGAATGCAAGACAGCTTTTGTATTAGGTATACCACTTTCAACAAAATTAGAGCAATCATGAGGCAAGCCTTTTATAACTCACTTGGCTTCACTTCCCTAGCTCACTTTCAGGGATATTACTATTTTTATTTGTTTTTTAATCTCCTGAACATTAGGATCATTGAGACGACTGCTCTCCAAAACTCTTAGGAACCAGCCCCTTTGGAGAAAGGTCTTGAGAATGTTGCAAATTATGCCAAATCAAGGGATAGCTTATTCCCTCCAATTCCAAGCCTCCATGAGAAACTATATTGTATTTGCATTCCAAACACCCATTGCTTTTGAATTTTAAAGCCTAACAGACTTAAGCTGGCAGTGGAAATAGGATTTTATCACTTAATCAGATCTGTCTTGAGAAAATGTCACTTTTCAAAGGACAGGTTAGCTAAGCTTCACCTGGAAAATGCGATTTACTCAACGGACTTCCCACACTATTCTCCCCTGCCCCCGCCTCAATCAGAAGTAGATCCTGACCTGAATCCTAGCACACCAGCCATCATTTACTGCCCCTTCCCCATTCCCTCACGTTTTCTGCAGACGTACAAGGAACTAAACCTAAAACCTGAAGAATAAACAGCTCATGATAGTTTAAACATGCTCAAATGACAGTTCTTGGGGCGGAAGAATCCCATAGATACAGACTGGGAGAAGAGCTTTTTGAGAGTAGCCCTGCTGAGAAGGACTTGGGGATTCTGGTGGATGAGAAACTAACATGAGCCAGCAGTGTGCTCTTGCAGCTTGTAAGGCCAATGGTATCCTGGGCTCCATCAGCAGAGGGGTGGCCGGCAGGGACAGGGAGGTGATTGTCCCTCTCTACTCTGCCCTTGTGAGGCCCCATCTAGAGTACTGTGTCCAGATCTGGGGCCCCCAATACAAGAAAGATGGGGAACTGTTGGAGAGGGTTCAGAGGCAGGCCACGAAGATGATTAGATGGCTGGAGCACCTGCCCTACAAAGAGAGGGCTGAGGGAGCTGGGCTTGTTCAGCCTGGAGAAGAGAAGGCTGCAGGGGGACCTCATTGCAGCCTGCCAGTACCTGAAGGGAGCTTATAAGCAGGAGGGGATTCAACTTTTTCAAAGGATAGACAATGGCAGGACAAGGGGGAATGGATTAAAACTAAAGGAAGGAAGGTTTAGATTAGATATTAGGGGGAAGTTTTTTACAGAAAGAGCGGTGAGGTGCTGGAACAGGCTGCCCAGAGAAGTAGTGGATGCCCCGTCCCTGGAAGTGTTCAAGGCCAGGTTGGATGGGGCCCTGGGCAACCTTGTGTAGCTCCAGGCCTGGAGGTTGGTGGCCCTGCCTGTGGCAGGGGGGTTGGAGCTCTATGATCCTTGGGGTCCCTTCCAACTCATGCCATTCTATGATTCTATGACCATCCTTTGACTCAAAAAAAAGCCATCAGTAAACTTTGATATTTGCTATTTGAAAGGAAAAAGAATGGAAACAATTGTTTTTTTACCTCAGTGATGATTTTGTTTAAGGAGGTTCAGGCAGCTGTGATTTTGTCCTCAAAGTCTTGAACAGGATACTGTTCTTTTTGTGCAGCCGTATTTAAGTTGAATGAACAGCCTACAATAAAATGCTACAAAAATTTTTAAAAACAGAGTTTCAGAGAAAAGAAGTACACATGCTTTTTATTTCACATATCTAGTGTTTTTTATGCTGTATTTACCTCCACCTTATTTGAGGAAGCCTAATCTGAAGAAGTCATCTTGATGAAACAATATCAATGCACACTCTCCTCTACTATCTATAACCAAACTCAGATTTAAAGGAAACCTGTGAGTGTTAGAGCCATATTGGTGCCTAAAGTAGTTGACTGTAAGAGCTATTCCCTTGCTGGTGTGATTAGCACTGCATTAATGGCAAGGATTACAGCAAGTACAGAGAAGCTTTGGCAGTCATATGTAAAGAGGGCACAGGGGAGTTCTGACTTCACCTAACCTGGATTTCCTTCACAATGCTTAATATCTGTATTGTTGCATGCACTTAATTCACTCCAGACATGCTAAATGTTCACTGGCAACGATTGTGACAAACCTGGCAATCTATGTTTAAAGATTTAACCTGATGACACAGCAAGATATGAGCTCATCCTTTTTATTAGGTCAAGAATAAGACATTTTGCAGAGACTTTAAAAATCAAAATATATGGTTTAATATTAGTTTTGGGTTCAGTGATTTTAAAATATTAAGTACTTAAGTACATGGTATTAAACACCATGATAAAGTGTTCAGACTTGAGGTTTAGGAGGGAGAAAGCCTCTAAAATGGAGATAAAAGGCTAAAGACAGAAAAAGCAATGGCTTTCTGACACTGATGTCAGACAGATTTGCTAAGCTTTCTTTATGTCCCACCACTGGTTGCTCCAGCCACCCTTTGCATCTTTTCACTCTAGCTTTACACTAGTTGTCCTGCATGCCTTGCTTTATCCTTTCAACCTTCTTCTATTCAGCAATAAGTCACTTGATCTCTTCCTGCTTGACATTTTTTTTATACCTTTGCCCTTGCATATATCCAAGATGTGAATTTTACTCCAAAATAGCAGAAACACCTGAGGAGGCTGTATGAAAGTGTAAGATATTCTGGTTTCTAACCCTTGTCAAGGCCACCTAAAACTTCCATTGTGAAACCAATTTTTGTCCCAATTCTCTAAATTTGCTGCTTGGAGTTACCTATAAAGTTAACATGTTAGGTATTTTGAGTCAAGAGAAACATTTGATTTCAGTGTATTTTAAAATACATAGTATAAATTTAAACACTTGGAAAAATTCTGGAAGTTCTCTTTTGGAAATGCTTTGACATTTATTGAAGTGACTCATTTTGACTTCTCTTTCACAACTACATTTCACTGAAGTTGGTATCGACTGATAGAAAGCTTGCATTTTGGCAAAGTTCTTTCCTTGTGAGAAAATGTTCTGTTGGAAAGCTTCAGGAAGTGGTGGTAACTGCACTGTACATGCCACTTTTTTCCTCTGCTCCTCAAGCTGCCTATTTGGAGTCTGAGCTCTGAAGCACCTATTCCTTGGGGTTGTTTTTTTTGTAACCGAGGGTCCTAAATAATGTGCCAATAAATCAATAAGCATCTAATAACAATGTCAGATTGATGGCCAGTGAGATGGGCATGAAAGCAGTCCAAGAGCAATGCTTTTTGTGGTGGTTTTGGACCTA
>VZTU01027288.1:37823-69960 GCA_013400835.1 Zapornia atra | reverse complement strand
TTTTCCTCCTTTTTTCCTATGTGGGGCGGGGGGGGGGGGGAGTGCAGAGAAGAGCGTCTTTAGAGTGTAGATACTTTGGAGGGAGAGACGGAGAGCGAGTGTGTGTGTGCGTGTGTGTGTGTGTGTGTGTGTGAAAGAGAGAGAGAGGGAGGGAGGGAAAGAAAAAGACCCCTTTTACTGTGCGAGATCTTAAGGGGGTTTGGAGATCTGGTCAGCTTTCAAGAACATCTGAATCCTCTTAGAGCTCCCTGGCCCAGCTGTGAGTGTGTGTGTATGCGAGAGGGAGAGAGAAAGAGGTTCCTGGTGCCCCTCCAAGCGCATTAAGGACACTCGGGCCTTTTAATTTTAGGAATGAATGCTGATACTTGTGTTTCTTATTGTGATCCGGCTGCCATGGATTCCTACTACAACGCAGCCTCCCAGGGCACAGAAGGCTCCTCGCCTTTTAGGGCATTTCAAGCAAGTGACAAGTTCAGCCCTACTTTCCTGGCCAGCAAAGGACAAGGCTTTGGTGACAGCAGCACTAAGTGCCGGAGCCGCTACAGCCAGCAGGAATGTCAGTCCCTGGAGGGCAGCGTGCAGGCTCCGGGCTCCGCCGGGACTCCGGCCTCCTTTAACAAATCCCCTGCGCAGCAGCAGCCGCCGCACCTCTACATGCAGCGAGGCCCCTGCAAAACCCCCCCGGAGAGCAACCTCAAGCTGCAAGAGAGCAGCGGCCACAACGGAGCTCTGCAGGTCTCCTGTTACGGTGAGTCCTTGGCGTGCGGCGGGGGGAAGCACCGCGAGCGAAACCGGAGAGAGAAGCCCGGGTCTTGAAAGGGCCTCCCGGGGGTGGGAGGGGGGACGGGGGGTGACTGGACGGCAGGACAAGTCCTCCCGGGGTCAAGGAGACCTTGCTCAGCTCTGGCGCGCCGGGCAGCCCTGCCAGCCGCGGCGCGCAGCGCACCCGCGGGCAGCCCTATCCCACCGTGGTGGGGGCCGCCGCGCTCCCCGAGTGGCCGGGGCTAGAGCCCGAGATGCCCCCAGGAAGCCACAGTGGCTTGTCCCCCCCTTCCCCGTTCCGCTTTGCGATTATTTTAATCGCAATTTCCGAGCGGGTCCGGTGCGCTCCCGGGAAGCGTTAGCTTTTGGGCAATGCCCCCGCAGTAACCGGGGAGGGAAACTGAAAGAGAAAGGAGAGGACCACCGGGCTGCGCCAAATATTCTCTACGGGGGCTGTGTTGCAGAGGGAGAACTTCTGGAAGGTTTCACCGAAATCTTCGCTTCCCGCTGGAACGGTCTTTCCCATTTTCCTGTCTCGCACTTTCTCCCCTAATTGATTCCTGCCCGGCTGCAGATAACCCACACGCATCCTCTCCGCGGGTCATAGGCGGCAATTAGGACACTCCCTTGAACCGGCTCCCGGCAGGACAGCCTGAAATGGGCTCGCTTCTCGCGTCGTCTCCGAGCCTGGGGTTTCAAAGAATTTTTAGGCAGGTTTCCGATGTATTGAGGCGATTAGGCAAAAGAAAAAACAAACAAACAAACCTAAGCAACTCCCTTTCCCCCCCTCAAAAAAAACCCCAACCCAACAAAAAAAAAAAAACCCCACCGTACACCCCACAAAAATAACCAAAACATCAACAACCCAAAATTAGTATAATTTTTAGCTAACAACCAAACAAGTACACCCCTCACCCCCAATTATTTTTCGGAAGAAGAGAAAATAGAAATGAAACATCTTCGTCTCCCTCCCGGTGATCTCTGTGCGGGCAGGGCGGCTGTCCCGGCCTGGATTCACCGCGTCCTTGCTGACGGGTAAGGCCGCGTTCCCCATCCTCGATGCTCTCTGGTCCACCGTAACCCCGCCGGGCAGGAGCACCGACAGGGACGTGCCGGGGTCTCCTAAATCGGGCGGTGGCTGCGGAGTGAGGACGCTGGGAAGCCGGGAGAGGCCTGGGTCAGACAAGCCGTCCCACCTCTAGGTTTTCGCCGTCATTTTGGGTACTGTGCCCTCTTTCCCTTTCCCCCAGATCTAGACTTAAAAGGCAGAGGCACCTTCCTCCTACCCATCTTCCAAAACCCGGCCTGCCGGGCCGCGTTCAGGCGTCGTCCATCAACCCCTGCGTGCAGCCAAGGTGTCCCCGATTCCAGGTCCACAGACCCGATTCCGCCACGCATAGGTTCCCGGGGAAGGGGTGTTAAGCCCTAGCCAGGCAGCCGTGCCCGGGAACCTGAGGCAGAGCCCGGCTGCCCTGCGCTCGGCCACGCTGCCGGCTCTCCGCCGGGCCGGGCAAAGGACGATCCCGTCCCACTCAAACCCGGGCTGCGCTCTGCTCCCGCCCCGGCCTGCACGACTCCTGCCCGCACCCGGGTAGTACAACCCCCCCTACCCTCTCCCCCCTGGTGTTTCCCCTCTGGGCCGCGGAGCGGCAGGAGGTCTCTGGCTGAGGGGCTGCTTTCGCGCTCGTTCCGGCGGGGCTTAGGCTGAGGTTTGCTCCCGCTCTTTTCCTGCCCGTTCCGCGTAGGCGGAGAACCCCACGCAGGCGATAAGGTACGCTCCGCATCCGCGGATACCGCCTGGGCCGGGGCACGGTGGGGCTGGGGAGTCCCGCGGGGACGCGCCGCCCCGGCCGGCCGGGCCCACTCTCCGCTCCCGTCGGGCGAAGCGGGAGCGCGGGGGAGTGCCCGGTGCCTTCCTGGGCCGCCGCGGCGGTGCCGTCCCGGACGGCCTGCCATCCTCTCCCTCCTAACCGGCTCCCTTCTTGTTGCAGGGTACAAAGCCCAAGGCGCCGGCTCAGTTTGTGATGACACGTTACAACCCCCGGTAGAGCCACAAAGGTTTATCTCCCTCCTTAACACCGCCGGGGTGCCCCCCGGTTTATTTTCGAGCGGGGATCCGGTCTTGGCTTCAGCGGGAGCCCCGCGGCGGCGGCGGGTGGCCCGGCCCGGCCCCGCGCTCGCTGCGAGCCCCGTGTGATGTGGCTGGGGACGAGGGGCTGTAATAAGAGACACATGGATCCGCGAGGATAATTAATAGCAATAATAATAACGGTTAAAGGATGAAGAGAGAGGCTCAATAATAATAATAACAACCAGATCGGGAGTTTGCAAAACGACCGCGGCACCCGTACGCGCCTCGCCGCTCTCGCTCCGATGGCTAAACTGGGGGTGATATGTACCTCGGGAGCTCCCGCGCCCTGCTAGAGGGTCCGGGAAATGCACCGATCCCGGGTAGGCACCCTCGGCGTGCGTGGGAGCGGGGGAAGAAAGACCCGTCCTTTACCTCCGCAGCGAGCGCAATCGCGGGCAGCTGACCCGCAGGCGGGATGGGAGCCGCGGGGGCAGAAGTACAGGAGGGTTTTGCCTGGGAAGTCGGGGAGCAGACGGCTGACCTGTTGCCTCCCGCGGAGCCCCCACCCCCGCCCTCCCCCGGTCGCTCCGGTGCTGGTACTGCCGTGCGCATCTAAGATCCCCCAGTTTAAAACAAACAAGCAAAAAAAGCTAGCACTCTCCCCCCCAAAAAAAAAAAGACCACCAAACCAAACCCCACGACAAACCTGAGGCGGATACCGCCGCAGGCTCTCCCGCCGGGCAGCGCTCAGCCGACCGGCTTTTCCCCGCGACCGGAGCTGTGTCCGGACCTACTGCGGGCCCAGAGCCGGTCTCCTCACTGCCCGGAGGATGCCGCTCCCCGCAGCCGTCCCTCTCCTCCCCTTCTCGCTTAGCAGAGCCCCCGGGCGAGGCCAGCGCGGAGCGGCCGGGTAGTGCGGCGGGCACCCCATAAGCCGGCGGGAGAGGGTGTCCCCCCTCTTTCGTTGGTTTAATTTAATTTTATTTTGATTATTTGATAAACAAGTTGTTTCGAGTTATAAAAAGCCCGTGTCTGCCATCTATTGCTCTCGGCTTCTATTTCTAGATCTAAGCCCTTCCGTCGCATTGTACGTATAAATATAGGCCGGGGAGATCTGCGGCCGTAAATACACGGCGGACGCCAGCGGCAGCCGCCGGAGCACTTCCAGCCGGGCTGCTGGCACGGCCGGTGATACCGGACGGCCCTGGCTCCCGGCCGGGCTTCCCGCGGCCCCCTCAGAGCGGCGGCTGCCGCCGTCCTGGCACTGGGGGGGCTCCCGGCGGGGCTCCCTCGGCCGACGGTCCGGCGGCTCCGCACGGCTTCCTCGCCGTTACACAGGCGTGCGGGTTATTCCGCAAACCGGCACCAGCAATTAAAGTCGAAATCTTAAATAAAAGCCCTCAGAACAGGTTATATATCTTGGCTTCGGAGGAGGGAAAAAAAAAAGCGCCTTCGGATGATTTATGTGCTGTAGTAATCTGACTTGCTATTTCTACTGCGTGGAGCTGAAGTTATGTGTCTTGAACGCGTATACCCGCACAAATCCGCACGTGTATCGCTGCCTTAGAAATACGGGCTGGAAAAAGACTCTTTGGGGAGTGAGGGCGAATGTGATGGGGATGTTTGCTCGAAGGAAACAGGAGAAAGGAAACGGACTTTCTCTAACGGAGGAAACTCTTTTCAAGTGCCGGGTTATGCAAATAACGACCGTTTCTTTTATTTAGCGAGCAAATAAAAAGCGCAGCCTCAAGTGCGTTGTTTATTAATAGAAGTGCGGAAAGCAACTGCCGTAGGAATCAGAGCCTTGCTGCGTGGGGGGTTTCTTTTTTTTAAATCGACACTTTTAATGCATTTCTCCTCCTCCTCCCCCTAATGTAATGCAAACTGCAGGCACGGCAGGAATGAGCTCGCTGGCGGTCCCGCCGCGGCCTCCCGTGAGAGACCGCTCGCTGCCAGGCGCTCGGGGCTCCCCGCGGCGCCGCGCAGAGCCCCCGCCGATGTTCAAGGGCTTTGCGGAGCCCGCCTGTCACCGGGAAGGACCGGAGGCATCCTGCGCCCTTTCCCCGGTTCCAGCTCGGGGCGGGAGGGGGCACCCCGCGCCGTGTGCTCTCACCGGGACACTTGCAGGGCTCCTCTGCACTGGGTGATGCCGTGCCTTTTCCCCCACGGGGTCTGGGAACTGCTACAGGTCCCCCGGGCCTCCGCCCGCCCTGATGCGAACAGCTCCGCCACCGGGGGTTGGCGGGAAGGACGGGGCACGACGGCCGCTGCCCCTCGCCCGGTGCGGGGTGCAGAGCGCTTGGGGAGGGGGGGAGATTACGGGCTGCGGCGGCCACCCCAGTCCTACCCCCCTTCCCTCTCTCCGCAGCTTTGATCTCGAGGGCTCCTGCCCGGGCTTCTTCCTGCGGATAAAAGCGCCGTCGGGGAGGCAGGCGGGGTGTGAACGGGCTCCCCGCCACACTTCTCCCCGCCGGGGTTGGGGCGGAGAGGTCGGGGGTGGGGAGATGCTGCTGCCCCGATCCTCGCGGTGGGGCAACAGGAGAGTATAAAGGGGAGAGGTATGCGGGAGAGGGAGGGGCGAGTGGGGGTGGGGGGACACGGACGACGGGACCCTGGCGGGTTTCAGGGAGAAGAATCGGCCGAGCGGAGCCAGAGAGAGCGGGAGGCGAGCTGGAGGGAAGCGGGGCGGCAGGGCCGGCCCCTTCCCGGGTGCTGCAGCGCCGGCTGCCCGGCGAGGCTCGACGGCCGGCTCCCGGCGTGCTGCTGACACCGCCCTGGCAATCGCCCTCTCTTTTCCACAATAGGGCCACCAGATCTGCCATTCAAGGGCTCCGGCACCCTCCCAGGGAGGGGAGGGAGCTCTCGCCAGGAGTTTGGCTAAGGCTCTGTTTGAACAGACACTCGGAGGTGCGGGATCTCCTCCGCGGAAACCTGCGGGATTTCCTCAGGGAGCAGGACACGAAGGTAGGGCTCATGCTCCTTACCCCGGCTGCGCAGGAAGATTTTTAATTCGCGGCTCTTTCCAAAGATGTTTTTGCGCTTCTCTTGACTTGGACGATAGATCTGGCTGGAAGCTTTTATAGGATTCCTGACCCGAGCTGTTTATAACACTCATGTGTCAAAGGATCGGGAGCCTCCCTCCCCCTGTATTCCTGCCGCTCCCTCCTTGCAGGAAGATTTCTTTTCGCACTAGAGCTGTTTATTTTCGACTTGCCCGCTGCCGATTGGGATTAACTCCGCTTTAGCCCTGCACTTCTGCAGCGCACGCTTGTAACCCCGGCAGGACGTTATCAGCCACGAGAAGGGTGAGGGAAGAGAGAGAAAGAGCCTTAAAACTTTTACTAGTCTTAATTGTTTTGAAAGCAACACGGTGCGAAGCAGACGAGAAAAAAATACTGATGGGGAGAGAGATTTGGAGATGCTTACCGAGTGCGCCTTTTCCTAAGGGTTTGGTGTAGGAGTCCTATTAACAATATATGCTGATGCCAGATAGTGCAAATGAGCTCTGTGTGTGTTATCTGGAGCTGCAGGCTGTTTATTTTGCGCTGCCTTTTGAGTGTACATGCAGTGTGGTTGCATGACTAACTGGCTGGAGTGATTCACTAGCTGCTTTATGGGTGACTGCTCAAAACAAGTTGTGAATCAAAAGAGATTTCTTTGGCTGTGGTTTCTAACCTCCCAAGTTTAAATGCACTCAGGGTTTAAGGGGAGCTAATGTGCAGACTTCAATCCCTCAGATCTTGAAGATTTATTCCTTTTCCAAGCCCTTCGTTCAAAGCCATGATGAGTTTCCCTTTGTAAGAGGGAGCTGGTGTCTGGGAGGCTCCGAGCCAACGTCTGCTTCTTAAAGGACATCTCTAGCCACAGCCCTGTCCATTCAGTTACCCCAGGTCCCAACTTTTTCACCAGTTTCACTCCCTGGAGTCCTTAAGTCTTGCAGGTCTTGTTCAGGGCATCTGGGTAGTAATTCTCAGGTAAGAAGCGTGATGCATCCTGTGGCAGTAAGGAACTTTTCTTCCCATTTTGCAGCTAGAAAAACTGACACTCGGAACCTGAGAGTGGCTTGTGCAAGGTCAAGCTGTCACCACTCAGGGGCATCAGTGTGACCTTCCCAGGTCCCTGGCTCGAACATTAAGAGGCTCTTGGTGGGCTGGAGAAGGACTTCACTAACAGAATCAGAAAACTCACAGGACAGAAGTCCTGGTTTTGGTTTTAGAGGGGAATGAATTCAGTCTTCCTGATGGCTGGGTCTTTATTCGGTGCAAGAAGCTGTAGCAACTGGCGTGTTCTTATGTCTCTCAGTACATAAAGTAGGCTCAATTTGCCAATCCACAGGAGTGGTTTAATCCTTAAAAAACATCTTGTCCTATACTGGCCAAAACAAGATATGGGTTGGTCCCTGCTTTTTAGAAAATGCTGGGAAACCTCTTTCCCAAAAGTCACGTGTTTCTGAGGTGTTCCTCCTACACATTTGGGGAAAAAAAACCCCAAAACATCCCATCTCATTTGTTAATCAGCTTGGAAAGCATACATCAAGTACCTTCATGTAGATACATTTTCAGAAGGAAAAGAGAAACGGGTCCAGATGAGAATGAGCCTGAGCAGTAGCACAGCTAATTATAGGACCCCTGTGACTTGAGAATCATTGACTAAGAGATGGATGGGAGCATTGGATATGAATTAAATGCTTGAGCAATTTACCATAGTTACATGTCTGCTGGCTGCCTCAACTTATAAATGGAAGTTCGTACGTAAAGGAGAGCTGCTTACATATATTAAATAAATGACCAACACTTTATTTTCTGTGTAAGTTTGATGAATCAGTGTTATTTCACGTGCTGGTGATTCTGCTTAGTCGTTCTTTCATTCATATCTGCACATCGCCTTCATACTTTGACTGTCACATAAGTGGGCACGATGTGAAAGAGCACTTGTGATCATTGTGATGCTTCTAGGGACATTTTTTGGTCAAGGAAAGATGGGTCAATGAGGAATAGGGAGTTGATGGGGAATAGAGGAGGGGGGTGGAGGGAAGGAAGGAACAGAAATGAATGAGAAGAGGCGGGGAAAGAAGAAGAGGAGCTGTCTTGGAGGGGAGATGAGCGGTGGCAGGCTGACCACTATTACAGAGGGTGGTTTGCAACTGATTTTAACAGTATTTCTGTTGAGAATAGCTGTGATTCAATATTTAGTAGCTGCTATCTGCAAGTCCCAGCAGAATTTAGCCATGACAAGCTGGTATGTTATGAGCTATGGTCTATCCTTATCTGCACTGATTGAAGACCACTCCATTGCCTAACTTAGCAGTTAAATGACAATTTAAATATGTTTTTCTGTTTGGTTGGGTGTTTTTGGTGGGTTTTGTTTTGGTTTGGGTTTTTTTGGGTGAAGTTGCCATTTAAGGATTTATCTTATGCAGTTAATCTGTTTTGCTGGGGACAGATGGTTGAATCAGTATTATTTCTAAATATATTCTTTATTAGCAAGAACTACTTTCATTAGCTGTCAGGCAAGTGGGTTTTTAGCTGGTGAGGGAGCCTGAGAGGTAAGCTCATTTAGTCACTGATAGACACTGAGTGTGACTGAAAACTTGGGGGCAGGGGGGACGCTTATGGACGTAGCAACAGCCTTTTTTCAGTAAAAGTCTGAAAACACTACGAAACCAAAGGGGTGTGGGGGGGTGAACGTTATGTCAGGGCCCATCAGAGAAGTGCTGTCAAATGAGAAGTGAGCAACCTGAGGAAGAGACAGAACAAACATTTTGGGCAGGCTTCTGTCTGGCGGAAATGAAGTTGTGATGTCTTGAAATGCCTCTTACCTGACTGCTACCATGTTTAGGGAGATAGTGCTTTGTGTGCAAACACCAGTGCCTAAAACACATACCTCTGGTCTCCTCAGTTCCTCCTGGTAGTGGAAACTGCCTCCTCAGGACTTGGGATATTGGCTGACTGCTTCAGTTGGGAGCAATGATGCTGGTGCTAAGTGGGATGCAGTTTACAAAGAGGGAAATGGGGAAACTGTATTAATTCTTTTGGTGCAAGAGGGATCGGATAACAAAAGTGCTTGCAGACATCTAACCTGCTCAGGAGCAGTAGAAAGTGTCAGTAATTCAAATCAGAATCAAATCAAAACAAATTTATAAACTGAGCACAGGGAGTGAGAGCAACGTTGGTAGTTTTCCCAGAAACAGTTGAAAACAATCTGAGAATGACTTTGTGCTGTGACAGTGCTCAGAGAGATTCAAAAGCCCAGCTGCAAGACACCAACTCTGCACGATGCTGGGGAGCGCACATGATACAGGCCAGAAGATGTTTCCCAAAACAGGGGAAACAGGAAAATGTTGTTCAGCCTGAAACTTAATAGGAGGCCTGAGTCACAGCAAGGTTTCTGAAAGAGTAAAAAAAAGTCTCAAAAAGGAAACCAAAGGATCACCGAGGTACCAGCCGGCTGGGCGTGGAGTTAGTCTCAGGCTGTTGGGTCTGCCACCAGGACTTAGGTCACTCGCAGGACTGGCTGTTTCCATCACGTGTACTCTGTAACACAAACACAGGGAGGTCTGCAGCGTTAGGTTTCTCCAGCCCCAGCAATGTCACTTAAGACAGGACCCCATGGGAAGCCAGCACACATCAGTGTGGCCAGCTGGAAAGAGGAGCCAGACCAGACAGAGCCTGGCTCTGCAGTGCTTGTTCATGGAGAAGAGCCTGAGGCCAAATACTGGAGCACGGGTACGTTCTGTAGCTTGGACCATAGTGCTGGTCTCTGGTTTGGGAGGCTGTGAGACCTCTTGAAACACTGGAGCACTTTTCCAGCCTTCCCTAGGATGGTGCATGCCCAGACCTCCTCTTGGAGCGGAGTCAGGAGCACAGCTGTGGCAAGGACCCATACCTGAGAGCTGAGAAGCACTCTGTTATAGACATAACCTGGCTTATCAAGATTTGGTCTGAACCTTCGTAAGCAGATTGGAGCCAGATATCAGTCTGAGCTAGACAGGACACAGCCAAATGCTAGGAGGCAAGAGGAAGAAAAGACCCACCTAATTTGGCAGAGGACCTGCAGACATTTTGTGTTCCTTATATCTCCAGATGCCAGCGAGAACTTCCAAGATAAATAGCTGATGGACCAGTTGCTAGACACTTAGGCAGACTGTGGAGTAAGAGGAGGCCAGAAACGCTCTATGGAGCTGTGGGATTTATGGTGGAGATTAAATATTGTGTTTCAGCTTTTAAACAGGAGTCGGAAAGCTGCTACTGGAAGAGAGAGAAGCTGGTTGCTTTAAGTCATATAAGGACCTGTGCTAGAGAGAAGAGTATTTCTATCCAGTTCAGACCACTTCAAGCTATTAGAAAAAGGGGACTTGTGCAAGATAGAAAGCAATGGGGACTTGGCTACAACATCAAACACGAGTGCAGCAGCTCAGTTAAGTGTGGCTTTGATGGGGAGAGGAAATAGCCACAGAGAGGGTTGTTACACGACCAGTCAGGACAGAGCTTCATAAAAACCTACTGAAAGGTCCAAACTCAGCTCAGGAAATTGAGGGGGTCGGGGGGGAAGCTACACTTGCAAAGCCGGGTAATACTGATTTTAAGCTAGAGTTGAGGGAACACTTTGTGGTGGTGCCCAGAGCTGGATATTAAGTTGGTGTTCAGAGCACCCCGCTCTTCCCTGTAGCCTTTAATTGGTTTGCTTTTGGAAAGGGTGTTTTTGTGTCTGGCTGTACTGGAAATCCCCTTTTCCTTGTCCTTTGTGGCAAAAAAATGGGGATTTTGGTTGAACACCCTGTGTGCCTCCATTTGGTGGCAGCCCACTTCAGAGGGATGCTCATGTGGGAAGCCAAGCAGCAGGAGAGGGGTTATTGCCTGTGTCATTAATAGGCTGCTGTTCATTCAGGTACTGAGGCTGCTAACTGAAGCTAGACAGGGAGGGAGATGATGGGACAGTCCAAAACAGAGCCAACCCAATGGGGATAAGGGAAAGCAGGGACTGGGTGAAGTGCCTTTACTGGGGAGAAATGCTTGCAGGAGAGCAGAATGACAGGATTCAGGAAAATGCTCAGCAGATGGGAGATGAACTAACACTCAGCACGTGTGTCACTGTGGTTGATACTTGGTCAGTGAGCACCAGGCTTTTCAACCTGCCATGTTTTCCTTTAAGGACACGGCTCATGAAAGAAAGAGGTTTGGGCAGTCTATTTGCTGTGCCTGCCTCCAAGGGCAAGCCCCTGAGCTGTCTTTTTGAGCTTGGAGCCAACTCTTGGGCTGTTGTCCCAGTTAGAAAAGCCAGCAAGAGCTTTGCCATGTAATATGTTCATCAAAGGGTGCTTATGCCTTGCCATTAACAGATAATATCTGGGATGTGTCTTGGTAGGTTCATTGTGTTTTCCACAGGGGATATCTGGAGGTGAAAATGGCTTTCACACTGGGACAAGTCCACAGCAAACTGTAACACAGGTCTCCCTTAGACCACCCGTCTAAGGCAACCCTCACTCCAGTGACCCACAGAGCAGGTACTGTATGGACAGGCATCCAATCCCTTCGCTCGAGCTGAGGATATCCTGGTGTCTGGTAAACCTTTCAATAGGAACTGATAATGTTTTATAAGTAGGCTGTCATGAGCTAAAGGTCCGAAATCCAACCCAGAGTGAGGCGACCTGTTGAAAAGAGGTGTAACGCACCCTGGGCGAATGCTCAGCCAGGGGTGTGACGGAGCAGCACTTCCCTGATGCGAGGGAGGGGAGTGGGACACTCTCAGCCTGCCTGGCCTTGCAGGACACCAATCCTGCTGCTGGAGGCCCAGCTACGGGCTCACCAGGATTACAAAAGCTCCACACACTCCCTGTGAGAAGGGAAAGCTGCCTTGGTGGCCAGAGGAGAGCAGATGGGAACTTTCAAGGCAGAAGCAGTTTCTGTTCAACACAGCTGGGGGTGCCTGTGGGATGGAAACGGCACTGACATGAGACCAAAGTCACCGAAGGCTGGTTCTACCAGCACTTCTTTCAAGTGCCTTTTTTGGGTCAGACATCTCCCTCAGCAGGACAGCAAGAAAAAGTCTGAGACTGCATCCTTTTTTATTTTTATTTTTATTTTTTTCCTGTTTCGTTCACAGTCTGCAGGAATGAAAGCGCATCGAGTAGATGTAGGTTTGGGCAAGCAGAGGTCAAGGAGATAAAAGCATCTCTGGAAAAGGCTCCTGGTATCACAACAAGGTGTAATTGAAAAGAAGCCCAACCCTCATTTGGCAATTCTGTCAGCTTTGGCGTATGGACTCTCTTCAGAGTAGCAGGGCAAAAACTGTTCAGTAATGGTGGGAAAGCTTGAAATTTAAAGATGAAATGTTGTATAAGACATGGGAAAATAAAACAATGGGTGATGAGTATTCATGAGAGCTCATTATACCCAAAACATTAAAAAAGGAGGTTCTGAGGTTTCACTATGATGTCAAAACCATTGGAGATCTTGAGATTGCAAAACTCCTTAGTCAAGCCAAGAGAGAACTGGTTTTGTGGAAAATGAGGAAAATGCAGAAAGATGATGGAAAATTACTACAGGAAACGTGATGCATTTCTTGCGTATGTTGTATTTTAAAAGTGGGTCCTCAAAGATGGGGACAAACCCTACTGAGCAGTGTCTCCCAGGGACTTACTGCAATTTGTTGTTGTTAATGTTGTTGGGTCTTTGCCTGAGATGGTATCTGCCAAACAATATTTGTTGGTAGCTATGGATTTCTTCAGAAAATGACCTGAAACTTACCCAAAAAGGAACCAAGAGGCTGTGATTGCAAACAAGCTTCTAAGGAATGAATTTTTCTCCATATTTGGGGACCTAGACGTGAAGAGTGTGCAATAAGGCAGAGGCTTTGAGGCTAAAGTACTTCAGCAGGTCTGTCGGATGCTTATAAATGCAATAGGAGGTGGAGAGGGGAAGCTTGACTGCTGCTGGCAGGAGGCATTGAGCCAACTGCATGATGCTTGGCCCTGATGCCCTCATTTACAATGATCGTTTATCCCATGCTGCTCCTTGAGGCTTTGGTATCTGCCCAGCGTGAAAGACCTTGGTGCACACCACCAGAAACCGGAGTGGGCAAGAGAATCACCCTTCAGATACTTTGTAGGAGAACAGCAAAAGCCCTTTGTCTGTTTTGTTGATTATAATGATTTTCAGAGAAGTAGAAAGGGAAAGCGCAGCCTGACCCCAATTCTCCTTTTTAGACATTAGCCAGGAAACAGCACAGTCCTTGCAAGAAATTGCTAGATTTGGGCCAATTAGTGTGCAGTGGCCTGGTCTAACTGGACTCTGCAAAAAACAAGTGGAATGCCTTGGGTTTTTCTAGAGAAAATTAAATGCAAGTGTTGCCTCGGACAGCATGTGTGTTCTCTGAAGTAGGCTAAGGTGTGGAAACCTGGCTGATTCCACATCCAGCAGACATGGAGAGATCAGGAGCCCAAAGCAGACGAACCGTGGCGTGTAGCAGTGATCACATAAGAGGCCAGAGGGGAAATTACAAAGGTCCCAAAGCCAAGAATACGACTGTGGTGGTTGTTGAGCCTGACAGAAATTAGTTCCCTGCTGGGAGAAAAAAGGGAATGGCACAGTTTATCCCACAGATTTCATTAAACCCCCAAACTTCTCTGAGAACTCCTTCTTGGGGGGTGAAAGGGAAAGGGAGCAGCAGCTGAAAGCTGCAGTGGCATCCCAGGGGTAACAGAGTCAGTCCGAGCTGGCCCTGTGAAAGTGGCCCTATAGGAAAATGCAAGAGGAGTATGTAAATAGCTACATTGATGGCTCTGATGCTCTTCCTCCATGTAGGCCTGAGAAGAAGCAGGTCCATGTGTCTAGGTTCTGCTGGCAGGAGGCTGAGCAAGGCGGGTATTTGCTGGGGGGGAGATACGTGGCAGTGATGAGCAAAGCAGTTCCCATTTGCTGAGCCCCATGCCAGAAGTACTGGCACAGTGGTGTGAGCATGGGCAAGCTGATGAAACCAGGAAATGAAGGCGCTGAAAAACTGAAGACTGCTCCAAGCACATCCCAGGAGAGGCTAGGTATGCCTGGAACAGGGGGCAGAAGCAAGCGGGGGTCCTGATGGTGCAGTGGCAATACCAGTGTAGCATCAGCAGTGTAGCATCCCTGCCTGCTCCTTGCCCTGCAGTGTTCTGCATAAAGGGAGGGAAGTTGTGCCAGGCCACCCCTTCCTCAGGTGGGCAGCTCTGATCCACAGCCCCCAGCTCTCCCTGGCTGAGCTTTCCCCTGCGCACAAGACCCATTAAATAAAGAGATGACACAGTGGCTTCCAGAAGGTCCCTGGCTGGTAATAATGTACTGGGCTTCTTACTGTAGCATCTGAGCATCAGAGTCCATCTATTGGCAGGGGATGGACCACCAAAGTTTCCTTTTCTGACTATATCGGATCATGTTCTTGGCAAAGTTATGCACACACATACGTCCCCCATCCCTCTCAGCTGGGAATTGTTTTACAAAGGAGTCACTTACAGGGGAAGGTTATTTACTCCACTACATGCTACTATTTGAAGCAAGTTGGACAGTGTAGCAGTGGTACTATCCCTGTTCATGAGCCTCAGCTTCATCAGATGCCAACAGGGAAGAACTGTGTGGTTTAAGCTTATTAGGGAAGCTTCATCTTTGCTTTGTAAAACAGGACACAAGCAAATACTCTGAGAGTCCCTAATTTCAGGCAAGTTACCGTCAGGAGCAGCGCAGGGGATCTCTGACCCCTTCTTCGGGATGAAGAGCTCCCACAGTTTCCTCTGGCACTAAAACAGTGGCTTGTTGGAAGCCACAGTAACTGTGCTCACTGAAGGAGTTTTGTAGTTCGGAGCCCCATAATGCCCATCTGACTCGACACCCTTTCCCGAGAGCCTTACGGACAAACTGAACTGCAGCAGAAATCGCACATTCCTGTATAGGCACGTGTGCCTCGTGTGAAGTCTGTAAAATCATGTCCCAAATGTATGGTGAGGTTGTAAAGACAGTGTGCAAGAAGCCTAGTCTGAGATGAGAAGGGAGGAGAAAGCCACCCGCTAGTTTTCCTTGCGGACACTCCGAGCCCAAGAGCGAGGGACGCTTTGGGAGGCAGAGGCTAGCCAGTGCCTCGAGGTCCTGCTAATGCTGGGAGTCCTCAAATGCTGGAAACCAAAGCGTTTATCTGTTCTTCCCAAACATCATTCTTTCCAGACCCTTGCGGATAGACTGATTTCTAGAGAGTGGAGGAAGGTGGAACGGGTGAAAAGGGGTCTTTTGCTTACTCTCAGCTACTCAAACTCTGAAGCAGGGTGTACCTTTCCAATTGGCACTTTCGACACATATTGGTCCCAATTAATTAATAATTGTGGATTTTATTCTCCTCTCTAGGCCACCCTGCCTGCAGTCACTCTTCCCACCTTGCTAGAAAAGGCAACCTTTAACACCAAAGCCCTGGTTGTAGTACCAGAGTAGGGATGGCACCTTCTTTAGGCAGAGCCCTTCTGAGCTGGGGGCTGTTTCAGCACCTGGACACCCATGTGTGCATCAGAAACCTCCCAAAACAAGGGCTCCCCTTAGGGAGTGTTTTGGGAGACAAGGGGCAGGAGGAATGAACTCTGTTATGTTTGCAAAATGCCTGTGAGCAAGGTCTGATTTTTCAGGCTCTGTCTGGGACCCAAGGTTGCTGTTGAGATGATGTTTGTGAGTAATCTTTGGTTGGCAGACTGTGTGCGCGAGTTGGATGGTGGAAGAAGTAGGTAGCTGAAAGGTGAAATATGCTGGTGAGTGGGAAGTAGGTATGTGGTAAGCACATGAAATAAGAGCCTCTTCTGTTCCCTGGATGAATGAGCATCACTGGCAGAAGTAGGTTTCTGGGGCAAATACTCCTTTTCACAAGTTCCCAAAGATGATTTCGGTAAATATTTGCTAAAGTTTACTTGACATTTGCAGTCACTTGTGTCAGTATGATCCCATCCTGGAATGTTAACTGGAAACAAACACAAAAGTGGGCATGAGCTCAGCTGATGTGGATACAGTTTTTAATTTAGGCTGATTTTCATGGTCATCATCTTTCACATAATCATCCAGTTCTGCTGAAAATTAGCAGTGCTCCAGGAGCCCACTGTTTCCAAGACTCATGGCTTTTTGTTCTTCCTTAGGAAGCATGTTACCAGAGTTACTGGTGTTTGCATCTACTCTCTGACACTTCCTACCAAAATCCCACCTCCAGTTGCTTCTAACTTAATCAAAATGTGACAATTTGGCCTAAAAGCTCCCAGCACAGTTGTTTGCCTCCGGCTGTTATTATAATACTATATTTAAAAAAAAACAAACATCTGAATCAATTAAGCTGCTTCCAAGAACCTAGCTAAAACTAAGCACATTTTGTTTTCGCCATGTCAGAAAAAAACGATGATGTCTTTTCCCAAAAGCTCTGGCGCACTGTGCTGTGGAGCAAGAGCATCAGGCTTGTGGTGGAGCTGGGCTTTGGGTAGGAAACGTGCTTCCTGCATTTCCTTTGAGTAAATGATCTAAGAACAAGCCCTAAGGATCCATAGCTCTCACTTGCTCTGTAGTGACAGCTTTGGTTTCACACCTAAGTATGTGCCCATGTTCTGGGCACTTTTCCAGGCAGGTCTGAGCTCTTTCTGCAGTGGCCGTTTACTCACATAGAGGGTCCAGCCGTCCTTGCACCCAGGCACAGTAGGGAAGCATGTTGTTTGGTGTAACTACAGCACGAGAAAAGCTGTTTCTGGGGAAGCAGCAAGAGGCTGGGATAAGAAATCTTGATGTGGCGGGATGGTTTGAAGTCTGGGGAGTGTGTCAGACTGAAAGCGGTCTTAGAACTGAGTGGCAAAGATACAAAGGTACTGCATGATTCAAGGCATCTGGGAACCATGCTGAGGCCAACAGGACATTCATCTCCAAGGTGCAAAAATATTAGGCAATGCTAAGTACCTTTTATTAAAAACTCAGGCTTAGGTATCTTAGAGCAGTTGCTCTGTGCTTGGTGGCTTTCCATCGGGGCTTGCCATCCCTATGACATGATCTGTAGTGGTGATTGTCTCAGCGGGCTCGTTGTAGCACAGGCATCTCTGTGTGACCTTCTAGTACAGCTGGATGAATGCCTCAGGAAACCCAGAGGACCCTGCTGAACAGGGTATGGGTGCTGTCCAGTAAGGATTGCCTTCACATGCTGGATGAGGAGAAGAAAACAGAACTGTTCACCCGTGGTAGGAATGTAATATATATGATCTGAAGACCCAGGAAGAAAGTAGTATGTTAGAAATAAGAGCAAAGGCATAAAATCTCTTCACACTGTGCTCTCGCTGATCCTTGTCCTTGTGTCTTGTAGACAAATTTGGTTCCTGCATTAGATGTAATTGTGGTGCCAAGCAGACGGGGGCCACCCCAGCTGTGATGCAACAGCATGAGGGGTAAATGTCCAGCCCAGACTGTCCCCAGAAAAAAATTGGTTCCAGAGTAACTATGTGAAGGAGTTCAGGGCTGCAGGTGATGGCGAGAGATCCACATCTTGGCCTGATTCAGTCACCATCAAGCAGAGTGGCCAGATCCTGGCAGCTTCAGTGGTCAGGGTTGAGTGGCTGGGGAGCACACTCAAGGCAGGCCAATGGAGGCTGTGCGAGGGCAGCTCACTGGGCACAGGCAGTCTGGGTCTAGAAGAAAGTAAGTATCAAATTCTCTTGGCTTATGCAAGCCCACTTCTTTCCTCCCCCCGCCCTGGTGAGAATTAAACATCTTGCAAGGTGAAGTAGTCCTCAAGTGAAACAAAATCCCCCTTCTCAGGCCTTGAAGTGCATAACACTCTGAATTACCTGACAAGCACAGCTTACCCTCAGAGCACTTCACCGCTCCCCTTTCCCAAGTAAGAGCACACTTCCATGGATGTTTTCCTTGCTCCGTGCTACCTAATGGATTTTTTTTCCCCTTAATAACTGTCACTTGCCCCGTGTCTTGCTATTCTCAACTCATAATGAAAAACGTGAGTCCCTGGCTATGAATACTATTCATTATTCATTTACCAGAGGAATCTTAGACACGTTCATCCCGTTTCCTCATAGTGCCTCATTGTCAATAAACCTTTGCGTTGCTGCTTCTGTAAATCATGTTCATCCCTTTTCTTTGCAAGCCATGTGCTCGGGCTCTTGCACAAATGTCTCACAAGAGTAATCGGCCAAGTCATGTAGTATCGTTTTCTTACTCCTTGATAAGCTTCATTAAGAGGAGATTATTGAGCTGTGGGTAAATGTTTTTTCTGGATGAAGAAAGCACCGCACTTAAACTGTGAAGTAAGTAGGGTTCCCCAGTATTTTCCTCATCAGAGTGGCCTACACCAGCAGTTGGTATCATTCAAAGATTGTCCTGACTCCTGTGGGGAACATACACTTCTCTGCTGTGATATGAAATATGTGGAGCTAACTCTCCAGAGAGAAGAGTGCGCTACACTGGGGGATAGATTTCAGGGCCTAGGATAAATGAGGGAGACTTTCAAACATCCTTCTCCTCCTCCCTATGGCCCCAAGAGAGAGAAATACAAAGTGTGAGAGTGTAGCAGCCCCGATGCATGGTGGGCTCCCTTCGGAGGCTGGAGCAGTGATTGCAAGCCACTGCCTTTGCACCTAGCCTTGATGGTAAATGCCAGCTGTGGACATAGACACAGAGTCAGGTTGGGGCAGAGGAGGACCAGCTGCTGCAGAGGCTGGAGGGAGCGTACGGGTGCCAAGAGTTTATTAGACTCCAGTTTAAACGGAGGTGAAATACGTTCCTGTAACACAGGGCAGCAGAGGTTAATGGAGTCCTTTGTGCAGAGGTTTTATGACACTCTTTGGGGATACATATAAGAAGACTATGGCATTCTAAGTAATTTAAATAAATATTTGTTTAGACTATGTAAGGGGCAATTGGAGTTTCCTGGCAGGTCAGTCTTAGATGGATTTTTCTTTCTTTGCCCTTTCTCCCCACCTATAGCGTAGGCATGCTGTGGTTCACAGCCAGGCCACGCAGCACAGCTATGTCCCCCCACCTTGAAATGGCTCTCCTGGTCAGTGAGACCTTGAGGCTGCTGTGCACCCACTGTACTGCACACTGCTCACGGGGACCGATGATGACAACCCCTGGCTAGCAGGGGTGGCTGGTGCCCTCAGACCCTGTCGGGACTCCAGACTTCCCGCTCTTCCTTGGCACCAGCATCCTCTCAGCAGGAAATCCCTATGGGGGCTGCAGCACCATCCCCATCTCCTGACCCCACAGCAGGAAGATTTTAAGCAGTGGGTAACCTGAACTATTTGTCTTAAAGAACCTGGCCCAAACTTTGGCCCAGCATTTAACCTCAACCCTTTCTTTGGCTCAGTGAGGTTCAGCCAAGTTTGTGTGTTTTCTGTTTCCCATCACTACTGCCTTCCAATTTCCAAGCAAAAATGGTAGCACCCAAATCCCCCTGAGATTCAGTGGGGTTGCAGCAGCATCTCATCCAAACTGAGAGTTCCCAGCTATTCTCCACAGGGGCATCTGGGGCCCAAGTTGGTAAGCATGAGAAGCGGCTCCAGAGAGTGCCGGGTGGATTCGTTAGGGCTTGCCTGACTGTTGGTCTGAAGTACATAACGCTTCACTTCAAGCGTAAGGGTAGTCCAGGGACACACATATGCTGCGGTGCTTTGCTGGATTAGGCCGCGGGCTGGCTGCTTCAGCGAGGCACAGGCTGCTCAGACGCCTCTCCGGCCAGCGCCTGCAAGCCTTTTGAAGTTCGTCTGTCACTAATTTGAAACAGGACTCCGTAATCCAGAGGCAGCTGAGCTCTTGCTCAGCTCGTGACAAAATTCTCCTTCCTCCTGCCCCTCTGCTCGGCTGGTTATTTCAAGTTGCAACTCCAGCCATTACCAGCAGCACAAAACAGGCAACTGGGAGTCCCCTCTGGGAGACAGCTAACTTCAGCGATGCGTTGCTGCCTCCGCTGTGAGGAGGTTGCTTTTGCAAAGCAGCAGACAGAAGGATGCAGAGCGGGGCAGCCTTATGGACAGACCAACCAACGGCATGAACGCTGTCCAGGCAGGCACAGACACATAGCATGGGGTGAATCACTCTCCAAGCCGGCATTGAAGAATCCAGCCAGGCCATAGCCAGATGTCAGAACAACGTTCAACTCCTTTCAGGCTGTTTTGCCTCCCCACCACCTGGAAGGATTGTCCCCCATTCTTCTCTAACTCAGTGGCTGATTTGTACCCGCTGTCACACATGATGGCTGGTGTTGCCTCACTTGGTGTGTGGGTAACACAGAAGGCAATGTGTGCTGATGCTGTGGAAGGGTGCACCAGTGCCTTGTGCTGCCCTCTTGCCCTGACTGAGCAGATGCCCTGCTCACCCAGCACCCAGCCTTGGACAGAAATTGTAGGGAAATGCCTGGGACATGTTGTGAGGAAGAGGGAGGTGCTGACTGATCACAGGGGAAAGCTCTGAGGGAAATGGCAACTTGTGGTGAAGAGCCCCCTTGTATCTTGCAGCACTCAGGCAAGAGGGTCTTTTCCATTCCTCATGGTGGCCAAAGGGCATGGTTGAGGTTAAAATGAATACATAAATCTGCATCCGATGGGGAGGTTTATGCTCTTTCTTTCAGAATAGAGCTTAGCCTTAAACCCTGCATCACCTTTATCCGTCACTCACATCTGAACAACACTCAGCATCTCCACAGGCACAGGAGAGGGGCTGAATCCTGGCTACCTTAAACACTACCATCATGTAACTCTGCTGGAGGTAACTCCCAAACAGGGGAGAAGCAACCTTCTGTCTCTAGATTTTTCTAAAGGAAATGCAACCCTCAGAGAAGTGGATATTCCTAAAATAAGTCAGATGCTTCCCCAGATGCTGATGATCAGTTAGTGACACTTAGCTGACAGGAGCAGGACAAAGTTCCTGTCCAAAACCCTGTGGCACCTGTCTCTGGAGAAGTATTCACCAAACAGCATGAGGATCTGCCCATTCTGCCTTTCATTTACCCAAGGGTCTGAGGACACTTTTGGACCTGGCTCCCAACAACCAGCTACGGGCCTGTGTGAGGCATGGGTCTATGATCGTGACTATCCCATTCAATGCTTTGCCCTGTGTTAGTGATGCTGATTTCTTTTTCTTTATGAACTCACATATTTTGCCTGATTCATCACTGAGCCTGGTCTCCAGAGCAGATAGGTGCTCATATCCAGCTCTGAGGAACTCGAGAAAAGCCACAATGCTCAGGTGACCATGGCCAGGGCAACGCAATGCCTGACTGCTTTAGAAGGAGACTGCTTATCCAGAATGAATCAAATTGAGAGCCAGAAGGAAAACAAAGGCCTTTCAAGCCCCCTCATGATCCTTGACTGCTTTGTCCATCTTCCCTGGCAGGCGAGCACTGAGGATGTATCAATTCAGAGGTACGAGGTTACTTTTGGTTCACACACATTGTTTTAGGCGGAGGCACAAGTAGGACATAGCAGGAACCCACAACTATTTCCCAGCTCTTCATGACATCCCAACAGTGGGAAATAAAAGGGACATTTATAAATGCAGTAACTGACCCATCTTGACTGTCCTCCTGCCAAGCAGGACTCTGCACGGGCATGTTGAAAACCGGTAGCTGGCCACCCTCAGCCCCATACCTGGGGCTGCCTGTGTGGGATCTGCGGAGGGTCTGGATGCCACTGAGCTGCACAGAGGTGGCTGTCACCTCTCTCTGCTGTCACACGGAAAGCCATCTCGTGGCTGGGCTTGGCACAGCAGAGCACATCCCCTGTACATCCACTACATCATCTCCTGCAGCCACTGAAGGAAAACCTTCAGGTGTCAGAGAGGAGCGAGAGACAACTCAGTCAGAAATTCGTGGGTTCATCAGAGACAACCAGGGTGCCCAGCTCCAGAAAATTTGGCATAAAACAGCGATGTTATTTCACATTCATTGGTGAGGAAGCCATGCTATGCCCCCAAGCAGTTTCATTTTCTCCCCATGGAGGCAATGGCTCTTTTCCTACGTCGCCTTCGGGAAGCCAGAAAGACAGCTGTCATTCCAACAGGTTGATAGAAGCATTTTTGTCCTTCAGAATTTTCTAGTCAGCATTTATGTATTTACAAAAGGGATAGATGAGGTACCTGGGGATGTGGTTTAGCTTAGGTCAGGAACGGTTGGACTCGATGCTCTTAAAGGTATTTTCCAGCCTTGTGATTCTGTGATTCCCTGCTGTTCAGATGAACATGCCACATCAAGGAGGACTTGGGGCATAAATGGTGCCTTCCTGCTCTAGCCACAGCTTCTATGCAGAGTTTTCAGAAAAGAGCCCGTCTTGTCTGTGTCCTTTAAATAACATGAAAGAGTAGCAAGTGGTGCCCATTGCCATCACACAGCTGGTGCTGCGCCCTCTCCAAGTAGCCACAGGGTGTGTGAATTCAGCTAATCACAAATCAAACAGTACGTGCCCCCCAAAAACAGATGTTTGCACAGGGAGGCGGGGAGGAAGCAAGAGGAACAGCAACTTCCACAAACAAGTAACACTTGTACAGACACACGTGTTCCTCAGGCTTGCTGTGATGTGAACTTCTCAAGGGTGCTGGAGTTAACACGCACCCAGCTGTCTGTCCCCAGACCCCCACAGCAGCTTGCTCCAGCAGAACGGAACGAGCCGGGCACGAGAGGGTCTAAGTGCAGTCAGGGCCGAGGTGGTTTTGACTCCTGGAGAAGCACCTCTGATGCACACAGAGCAGGAGCAATGACTTCAGTTACACACTGTGTAACTTTCTGCAGGGTGGCAGAAAGTCTGTGGAGCCACAGGTGCCATGTGGCACCTTTGCCAATGTCCTCATACTGCCTTTCAGGCACAGAAGGAGGTTTTGAGCTCTTTCTGCTCCAAGCCTTAGTGTTGCTCCTGCTGCATTCTCACCTCAGAAAAATGTCTCTCTTGAAGAGAGGGGCTCTGGGTGCTGTCAAGAGAAGCATGGTAGAAAGAAATCCCCTTTCCCCCCACCCCAAGTAGGCTTTTCTGTAGGAATTAGGTCTGTCTGTAATTAGCTCCCTGAGGCGACCAGGTATTTTGTGGCTACTTTTAGTCCATGGGTTTCAGTATGTTACAGTGTGTCAGTGACTGACATGAACCTGACCTGGACTCTCCTCTGCTGTGGAGCCTCAGGAGGCTGCAGGCAGCAGGGCAGCAGCACCAGCACCAGAAGCTTTGGTCAGGCTCAGCAGAGATGGATGATGCTGATGAGCACATTCATGCAGTGGTCTCCTCAGCACAATGGGAAGTTGGTGTGTGTCATGCCATGAGCAGAGGAACTGCCTGGAGCATGTCCCAGCCTCCCTTCGGGTTCTGCAGGATCAACCAAATGAGATCTCAGGCTGGGACGGACAACTGGACAGCTGCGCATAGATGCAGGAACCAGCTCTGCTTTATGCAAACTCCAGCTGGTAGGCTGGATATAAGGAGATGTGTTCATCCTTATCCAGAATGGAAATGGAGATGCTCCAACGAGTTTCTGCTTAGCAGCAAGGATAACTGCAGCTTCCAGAACAACGTCACTGGCTTGCGTCTTAACGTAGACTTCTACCACTTGCATTTAAGAGATGAATGCTGCCCACTTCACTAGGGCTCAAGTGTCTGGTCATTGCTAATAAAATCAGTGGTGCCAGAGTCAGCTACAAAATTCTAGGTCTTCTCTCTGTCTTTCAACTCTGTATCTGCAGACTGGAAGAGCACTCACTCCCTGAATGGAAACCAACCTGAAGATTTTGGACTTCATACATCTATAGTCCAGATGCTCTATTTTATCCTATACAACCCAAAATATGGATATTTTAAAAATGATAGCCCTGTGCTGACTTCTGGACTGCAATGACAGCCAGGAGGCAGAAGGCTGCAACAGACAGCTTGGGAACAAGTAGAATGGCCTCAGGATGTGTTCAGGAAGGATCATGACTGGATGTCAGGGCTTTGAACAGGCTGCCCAGGGCAGGTTGAGTCATCTTCCCTGGATGTGTTTTAAAAAATGGTAGATAAGGTACTTAGGGATATGGTTTAGCATAGGATGGGAATGATTGGACTTGATGATCTTAAAGGTCTTTTCCAACCTTGTGATTCTGTGATTCTGTGGTAAGGTCACTACAGCTGGCCAAGTCCTGGAACTGTGCTGGCTGAGCCTGTGGTGCAAACCTTCCTTGCTAACAAGTGTAGAATACACTGCTCAACATTACCTAGGCAACATTTTAGCACTGGTATTTAAGCGCGGGTTGAGAGAATTAAGAGCCAGGACTGGATTTATAAAGCCTTCTTAAATATCTTCACTAGAGATTTGTGGCATTTTGGGGTTGGGTTTTTTGTTGTTTGGTTTTTTTTAAAGTATCATTGCTACAAAATATAAGTTGGACCATGACTGTGCAGGGGGGGAGAGGCAATATGAAATGGCCAGCGTAGGAGGCCATAGGGATCTGGTGATCTGCAGGGGAGAAAACCCCTGGGCAGGAGGGCAGAAGGCCCCTGCTTCATTTGGTGTGGGAGCAGAGAGGCTGTCTGATGCAGCCACATGCCACCCATGCCATATGCTTTGGACATGGGTCAGCCACCCGTGGGTCAGCCTCTGTGTCACACCACATGCTGGTAGGTGTCCAGGTGTCCCAGGCTGTGTTTGGAATCCCCAGGGCTGGGATAGCATGGGGGTCCTCACTGAGACAGTAAAGGCTTGGAGGAGACGCTGCCAGAGCAGTACATGAGCAATGCCAAGGTCCTGGAGGCTCCTTTTGCCTGGAGCCTGGGGAAAACAGCCCTGTGCTGGCTGTGTCCTTTGGCTTTGCCGGCAGCCTTGTAGGTTGTGTGACTGCAACCACAAGATCTATGTCAAGGAGTGTGTCACGAAGGGGCTGGGGCTTCTCCTTCCTGTGCTGTGCAAAGGAGACCTAGCACTTCATGCTGCCTATGTGAAGTGACTCACTCTCCGTCGCCGTGTGGGTGCACCAAGCGGGCTGCGCTCTAAATGAGATTTCATGGATGAGATTGTACATAGGGCAGATTTTACTCCATCACTCCCCCAAAACAGCACATTGCAGGAACGAGACAGGTATCAGTTGTGAATCCAAACATTGTGATGCCATTCCCTCCAGGAAGGTGTCAGCAGAGCAGTGTGATGCCTGGCCATCCCAGGGGCACACTGCACATGTAGAGCACAGTCTGTGTCTCCTGCACCCTCTTCCTCCTCCACGGGGTTCCCATGAGCGATGGGGTGAGGTCAGAAAGGCATATCTGCTTCAGGTGAACTGGGGATGCAGGCAGCTCTCCTCCCTGAAAAGGAGCTGCATGATGCCCATGTGCTCAGCTGTCCTGGGCTGTCCCTGCCCATCGGCAACTGACACAGGGTGACTCATGGAAGATCTCAGAAGTGCCAATGGTCTACCAAGCAGCCAAGGCACTGGGAGAGAGGGTATAAGCATTGGGAAGCCAGAAAATATCCTTCTTCTACTGCTAGGAGGGCAAGGACAGAGTTGTAAGCAGTGAAGGAGGCACCAAGCAGTCCTGTTGGGCTTGTAAGGGTGCAACGATGCTCACATCACCTCCTTGTCATGGAGATCTTCACAATATGTAACTCAAGGTCTCTCCAGGTTTGATTAGAACCAGACACCCCAAACTTTACACTGAAACTTTGAGGCCATCTCCAGTTACAGGAAGTCTGGACATATCCATATGCAGATGTATGCAATTTGTTTCACTTCAGCAGCATGACTGTTTCGAGGTCAGGGACCCAGTTCCTAGGGAGTGAGAGTTACTTCTTGGGATGCTCAGCTGAGGGTGGGTGCATGCCATCCCCTCCCTACGCTGCCATGACTGCTCCCTGCCTCCTGCCCTACACCCACTGTTGCTGCCCCTCTCCTGCAGACAGCTCACCCCCACCAGTGCCCACAGGGGCTGGAAGGGAAGGATCCCATGTCTGCTGCAGTGTGGGAGCATGAGAACCACCTGGCTAAGCCAGCAAGGAGGGCTCCAGGCTGGTGTCAGGAAGGCACAGGGACACCAACCACATGCACAGCAGTGACTGTCACTCGCACCTCAGGGCTGATGTGGCTGCTGAGAGCCCTGAGCTCAGCTCCCAGCAGCAGGTTGAGCTATGTGACCAACAAAATTAGACCAGAGCTTTTCTCTGTGTGTTTGTGTGGGTCCTGCTCCAGTTAGCTGTGTGGGTTGGGGGCGGGGGGGTGGGGGGGGGGGCGTCTCCTGCCCCAGTTAGTTGAGACACTCAAGCAGATAATAAATGTCTGAGGAGTTCCTGAGAAAAGGCTTCAGGTCTTGTGTTTGCTGCTGCTGGAGTCACAGGGCACCTGAGAGTTAGGGAGGCAACCAGAACTAAGGGAGGGGGGAAATGTACTGGGCTTCCTGGCATCATAAATAGTAAAAAACAAAAGACAGGGGGAAAAAAAAATCCTGGGATACTTTTTATTTATTTATTACTCCATCTCTACTAACTCTCATAGGTGGCTGCAGACTTTCTGGAACTGTTTTATTACCATTCAAAACTCTGAAAATAATAAATATCATGGCTGTAGCATATGATTTGCCCAGGTTGTGGGGCAGGGTACTGTCCCAGCCTATTTTGGATAGGCCTGTCCACCTACATCCCCCAGGAATGTCAGAGCAGTCAGAAGGGCCACACTGTAACTGTACAGTGGGTTAGGTGGCAGGGTGCTGTAATGAGGGGTAAGAGTTGGAAAAAATAGGGACTTCCAAAGACTTGGGCATTAATGACTCAGAATATGACAGTGCAGGGAAATCTCCAGGTGGACACATCACTAAATGGTGGAGCTGTTTCCCAGAAAGACAGATCCAGGACTAAGAACAGTTTAAAACAGGCTAATGTGAATTAAAAAAAAATATTATATATATAAAAGATTAGCGAGTTGGCATGGTCTTGGCTTGGTAAGGAGAGCATGCATATGAAGTATCACTGCATCCTTTCCTTCCCAGATTTTTAGGAGACAAGAGTAGCAGCTGAAGATTAAACCCTGCAGTAGGGTTACCATGTTTTTTGCCCAAAAATCCCAGCCAGAAGTGTGGGCAGGGGGGACACCAGGCTGCACAACATATGCTGGGTGGGCCAGCTGCTCACACAAACCCCTCTTTTCCTGTTCTGTGGATAGCCTGTTGGGTGAAGCAGCAGCCCTAGGTAAGGGAGAGCCACGACCACTTGTCATCAGAGGTGCCCCGTGCCACTGGGTCCCCACCACAATCCCAGAAACCTGCTGGCATGGCAGTGGACTTGCTAATGAAGGGGATGCTGCCATTGGTGGAGGCAGAAGCTGGGCAGCAGAGGACACCCCATCACAGCACCCTTTGCCAGTGCCCAAGGGTGCATACATATTGTTTCACTCATAGCTTCTGAGCCTTAGAGAGGAATTAGCCCTCTGCCATGGTTGAAACGTCCACCTCCTGCTCTGCCACACTGCTCTTGTATGTCATGGCCTGTTCTCTATGAATTGCTCAGGGCAGTTGGGCAGGAACAGCTTCTGAGGCTGCTGTCAGACTCCTCTCGCTGCTCCCTGCCCTGCACACAGGCTGGGGCATTCCCACAGGTGCCTCATGCCTCTTCTCTGCAGTGCTGAGCACCATTCATGACCCTTTTGCCAAAAGCAGCCCAAGTCTTTGTAGGATGCAAGTCAGGATCACTTCTGCTGGCACACCACAGCTACCTGGTGTAGGTATGCACTAGCAGAAAACAGATCCCGCTGAGTGCATGCATAGCTGCTGTGTGCCCCTGGCCTTCTACCATGACCTGGTCGGGGGGCACAGATGGGCTGGTGACTGGGGACCATCCACTGAGGCCCTGTCTTCACAGACTTCTCCTGTGTCCAAGACCAAGAAATGTAGTGCTCTGTGGGGTTTGGTCCCACTGTGAGTGGTGAGAGGGTGAAGGAGGTTCTCTTGGGGGTGCTTGCCTTCCAGCCAGCTCCCAGAGGGTGACTGGGAGGAGCTGGCACAGCACAGCCCAACCTCCCCTTATCCCATCTTTGCTGTTACCCATGGACTGCAGTCAGCCCCCCTTGCCATAACAGCCACCTTCTCCCTCAAATAGAGCACTGCCAGGTGCCTATGCCACCTCTAAGCTGAGCTCCAGCACCCTCTGAGGCTCAGGGCATCAGCTTTCCTGTATCCAGGGCAGCCTGCTGCCTCACCTCCCTCCTCTGCCTCTGCCTGGAGTGGTGTCCACCTCTCTGCCAGTGTCTGGGTATTGATCCAACTGCCATGGCTAGCTTTAATTGGATAAACCTATTAATTGGTTGAAAGATTTATATCTGTTTTCTTCTCTCTCTCTCTCTCTCTCTCTCTCTCTCTCTCTCCCCCCCTCCCCACCCTGCTCAAACCTGCCCTCCTCTCCCTTCCTCACCCTCCCACTCAAATAGGTAAGGAGAGCAGTTTGGGAGAGGCTGACTTACAGCCGAGCTCTGACCCTTCGGGAATGGACAGCAGCTACCTCAGCGTGAAGGAGACGGGAGTGAAAGTGCCCCAGGACAGGGCCAGCACAGACCTCCCCAGCCCCATGGACAAGGCCGACTCGGAGAGCAACAAGGGCAAAAAGCGGAGGAACCGCACGACCTTCACTAGTTACCAGCTGGAGGAGCTGGAGAAGGTCTTTCAGAAGACCCACTACCCAGACGTCTATGCCAGAGAGCAGCTAGCCATGAGGACAGACCTCACTGAGGCTCGTGTACAGGTAACAGGGAAAGCCCTAGGGCTGGGTGAGGGGTGGGTGAGCTGCAAACAACCCACTGCTCTCTGGGGAATGAAAACACAAACCCTGCAAATTTGTTGTCCCTTGCTGTGCCTGAGGTCACCTGCAGCCTCACCACAGCCTGCTGGCAGCCCATCTCCAGCCAGAGCCCGTGCTGCAGGCTGGCACACCTTGCCAGGACACTGAGGCACAGTGACAGAATGGCATGTCTGTGTCTGACACTCGTGTCAGACCTTTATTTGGGCTGGCATCCTGAGCTGCAGCATTCCCAGAGAAGTCTCTTTTCCTTGAACTGGTGGGACAGCAGGCAGGTAAGCTTCACTGTCACCCTAAGCAAGGCTATTACTACTTTCTTCTCTGCAGGAGACTTGGCAGGGGACATGGGCTCATTAGTCCAAGTGGGAGGATGGCTCCCACAGTTTGATCTCTTTCTAGCAAAACAGGGATGCAGAGCCGAGTGGGATGTTCTGTACCAGAGAGCAATGAGGTGACACAGGAGGGAGATGCCTGAGAGGTGATACTCTCGCTGCTTGCTTGGCAAAGCAGGTGATGAGACTTCATGAAGCCTAGTCAGTTGGGTCAGAAAGGTGCTCCCACCACCTTGAGAGGCGCAGGAGAGTCAAACAGCCATGCTGCATCTCACCACCTCCACCACACAGGTGCCAGCTCCCATGAACCAGCTGCCCTGAACCGGGCATCCAGCAGAGGCAAAATAGACATTAAAGGAGTGAATGATGCACTGAATGCTGGTCTGTCCTCTGAGTCGAGGTTAAACGAAAGGCCTGGAAGAACTCAGGAGCATTTGCAAGAAAGAAGCATGATCACTTGGAGCGGACATCCACGGCTCATGCCTTGATGGCCATCAAAGGTCCCGCTAAAGCTTAGGCTCTCGTTCTCCAGTTTGGCTAATCCCATGACTTCCATCTGCAGGCATTTATCAGCTCACCACCCCCAGAACCTGCATTAGCATTGAGAATAGCTGGCATGTGGAGGCATCAGATTATCCTCTTATCCCAGGAAGACTCCCAGGCACCCAGGCTTGCCCTCTGCTCTAACCTTCACAAGCTGTTCTGCAGTCAAGCCAGCATCCTTGCATAATTCCACACTTCTCTGTATGCTTACTTCCAGTTCCAACTATCTGCAGGGTTTTTCTAGTCTGTCTGCCTCAATTGGTTTGCAGAGCTGGTATGCTCTTCTTCCCCACAGCTGTTTCTCTTCAAGATGGACACGGGTGCATTTCAGTAGAGAGCAGCGTGATTCCTGTTGGCCCTGCGTGTTACGTGCTGAGCGCTGAGGGGTGGGCAGAGGAAGGCAGCGCTGCAAACGCCAGCTCTTTACTTCTGCTGCTGGATGCAGCCCTTGATTTCCCAGGGACACATCACAAGTGCTTGGATGGGGTCTCCTGGGAAGCCAGGTGCAGCATCAGGTTAGGGATGGACAAACAGTGCATGAAATTCCTTTTGATCAGGAATGAGGATGAGGTGCTGGAGGGTTGCAAGCTCCTCCTGCTCACCTCCCCATCAGGGTGTGAAGCTAGCACAGCAAGCGAGTGGGACTAGCTAGCAGGGCCAGGGTAGGTGAGGCAGATGCAATCCGCAGGTGCATTACATATGACCCACCATCTCAGAGGCAGGGGGTTTCCATCACTTTACCAGTGGATAACACTGAAGCCAAGGGCAGAAGCACCTCTCCATGCGGCCAGGAGGAAATGTAGCAGAGGGACGGGGCAGCCCGTTGGCTTCACCCTGCCCTGAGATAAGCGGCTGGCAGCCAAGGGCACCGCACAGCAGCCGCTCCGCTCGCATGGCCGCCAGCGTGCACCTCGGGCCGCAGAGGGTGATGACAGCGCTCCTGTAACAGGGCGGCTCAGGCACTTGCCTAAGTGGCCTGGCCGCTGGAGCACTTACCCGCGGTGAAAGGGGTGAGCACTTGCATTTCGCTCTGTTCCCCCAGCCCCACTGGGAGGGACCCCGTCCCTCAGGCCGCGGGCTGGCCCCCAGCCACTGCCCGGTGACAAAGGGGGCTGCTGAGCCCTCAGTAGAGATGCAGGCTCCCTACCAGGATCATAACAAGTGCTGTGGGAGCTGGCTGGGTGGGCTCTGGGGCACCCCAGAGGAGCTGTGGGTATTTCATATGGGTTCCCAGGGGGCTGGGGCTGCTGGCTGGTGAGCTGCTTAGCCTTGGCATGGTGGTGGCAACCCCTGGGAGGCACGGGGACACAGCCTGGCATGGGACAGGGCTCTTCTGCTGATGGCACAGGGCTGAGCTTCCCACAAGGGAGGCTTTTGGGATGAAGGCCTTAGTGAATCACCTTAGCACCTGTCTCCTGCTCTGGGTTGTGTTATAGCTTGTGTAGGCTTGGCTTTGTCCTCCCAACCCTCTGGGCAGCTCTGCCTTGCAGGAGCCTCCCCATGCCAGCACTGAGGGTGTCAGCTTGGAGATGAAGAGCAGGCGCAGGCATGGGTCATCAGCCCAGGAGACCCATGGCAAAGCAAAAGCCTACTGCAAGGACCCAACAGGGCCAAGGCAGCAAGCAGAAGCCCAAAGAAGCCACAAGACCCTTACTTCTTTCCTTCTGCAAGCCAAATAACCAAACAACTATGTATTCAGGTACCTTCCACCAAGTTGGCAGAGGCTGTGACTGCTGTGAGGTGCCTAGGCAGCCCCGTGGACTTTGGGGGCAGCTCAACTGTCTCCTTCCCAGGGAAAGTATGGTCCTCTCAGGGATGCTGAGTATCCTCGGGTAATTCCATGGAAGCCAATTTCAGCTACCTGCAAGACTGAAGTGAGCAAAGCAGAGCAGCAGGAAGGTGAGGAGCCCCAGCAGGTTTGAGGTGGAATCCTCTCTCCCATGGCTGAGCCAGCTTTTGTCTGGAGGTCGTTCCCTCTGGCCAGGCTCAGGTTCCTGGGGAGCACAACCAACCTCAATGCTGCAGGCAGGAGCAGACACAGAGCCCAGGCAGGCAAGTGGGAGCTCTGTTTTTTTCCATCCCTGGAAAAAAAGTAGCTGATGGAGGTCTTGGTACCTGGAGAAGAGCTCATGCCAGTAATGGGCATGGGGTGGGCTGTGCTGTCTGCGGAGGGGTGGCACCCTTCAGCCCGGACCCTCTCCTGCCTGCCTTGGTTTCCAGGTGTCAGCATCCAACAACATCGGAGCTAATTGCCCCAGCGATGCAATGAAACATTTTCCCTGATGTCCCCCACAACCTGGTTCCTTGCTGCCAAGTGCTATTAAGCTACTGCATGTCCCTCTTTTCCAAAGTGGGAGCCGTGCATAAGTCCCATGCAGAGCCACCCAGCCAGGGAGAGGTTCCTAGGGCCCAGAGCCAAACCTGCACGGGTGCGCAGTGCGTGCCGTTACCGTGTAGGTCCTGCACAGTGTTTATAACCCATTCCTTTCTCCTCCATGCCTTGGGCTGCAGAGCCCCAGAAAGAGCTCCTGCTCAGTACCAGCAATTGCCTGAGCTTCTTCCAGCCCATCTAGGGCTGCGGCAGATGCCTGTGGTGGTGGCACTAGTGAAACGTGGTGGGGACACACATGCACTCACATGTGGCTCTTTCCCCTTGCAGGTACACACACACACAC
>VZTU01027288.1:0-34745 GCA_013400835.1 Zapornia atra | reverse complement strand
GTTTAGTAACAGGATGCTGCTTTGGGTATGGCTAGTCTTGCTGGCCTGTGCACAGCCCATGACAGTGGCATTGCCATGGCCATGCAGGCACTAATCCCAGCACCATCGGCAGCCCACGTGAGGAGGACAAATCCAGGCACTGCACCATCTGCTCCCGGCCTTGAGCAGACCACGGCACATGGCCGGACCCATACCACAGGGCTAGCTGTGGTGGGGAGCTGCGAGAGGCCAGTGTGAGGCTGCCTCTCTTGCTAGAGAGCCTTAAGCAACTCCTCCAGCACAAGCAAGGTCAGCTCAGTCCAGAAACTACAGACCCTCGGGTTGACGCAGGCTCAAGTGCCACCTACCACTCTCCTGCCCCCCAAAAAACCCCTCTGTACTCTGAACAGACATGAGCTTCCAACCCAGCACCTGGTTTCCCCAGCTGCCCACCAAGCAACAGAGCTGCCCTACATCCAGGCCCATAGCAGGGCCAAACTGTTCATCAGTGATGCCACCCCCCCAATTCCACCCACCCCCCCACCCCCCGCAAGCGACTCACCGTGTAAAACGCGAAGCAGAACTGAGCTGCTTTAGGACTGCTCCTTTCATGCACTGGCGTGACCTGCATAACCCAGCCCCTGGTGATCGCCTGCATCTCTCAGTGCCTTCAAAGCGGCTTTTGATTGATGTGTTTCCCTGACTCACAAGCTTCAGGAGGCTTTGAAGACACTGGGCCAGGCTCAGATCTCTCTTATGCTGATGCAAATCAGGAGCAATGGTGCTGACAACAGTGCAATAACCACACTGATGTCAAGCCAGTAAAAATAAGAGCAGAAACAGAGTTTTGGTCTTTCCTCTGCCTTGAAGGGATCTGAGCAGCACTGTGAAGCAGAGAGCTGTAAGCCCTGCTGAGGAAATTCAGTGTAAAGGATGTGTAACTCTGCAGAGGGCACTTGTCCATTCCTGTGGCTAAGGAGGAAAGGTGTGTTGTGCTTGCCCTTTTTTTTTTTAACAGTTAAGAAAAAATGAGGCTGAGAGCTCGGCGAGAAACGTTCTCAGCCAGTGGCACCACTATAGCCAGGATTAGGCTTGGGAAAAGCCCCGGCACTGCTGGTTTCAGGCTGCAGCACCCCAGGCAGACACATTCACACTTCTAGCCCGAGATGGGCTGATGGCGCGATAGGATGCCCCGGGATGACAATGGAGCAGGGGCACAAGGAAGAGGGGTTATCCCAGTGGAAACCGGGCTGTGGGAGGCAAGAGCTGTGAATGTCTCTAGACAGGCAGGACACCAAAAGCTGGGCAACGTCTGTTATTCAGGGTTCTCTTGGTCTGGGGGTGCAGGCTGGCTCCAGATCCCCCCAGGGATGTGGATCAGAACGTCCGCTCCCCCATGGGGCTTGTGTGCAGAGCAGCGCCCTGTCCCTGTGCAATGCACAAGCACCCACCCAAAGAACAAGCACCCTCAGGGCTGTCAGGCTCCCAGCCACTGCCCCATTCACAGCCTCCTGTCGTCCTCTCCCCAGGTTTGGTTTCAGAACCGGCGAGCAAAATGGCGCAAGCGGGAGCGGTTCGGCCAGATGCAGCAGGTCCGGACCCACTTCTCCACTGCCTATGAGCTGCCTCTGCTCACCCGTGCTGAGAACTACGCCCAGGTGAGCACATCTCCCCATCCTGGTCCATCTGTCCCAATGCCTTCTGGACACACTGCCTGTGCTCCCTCTCCCCTTGCCGTGGTGCTTTGCTTCTCAGGTTCATGCACCCGCCCTCAGGGCAAGGCCACAGAGTTCCAGGGCCGGGGCTGTATTGCCAGGCACCAAAGGGCTAGGAGTTATTCAGCTGTGTGTCTTGCCCAGCTCCTTCATGCCTTGACCCAGAGCAACCATCTTTAAGGCAGGCACCAAGCCCAGCCCTGCGTGACATAGTGCAGCCATGCATTGAAACAGGTGACCTTATTCAGCACATCCTATTACACTGTCCTTCTTCCATCACACCTGCTGCTGCCCACTAACTTCTCCCTGGTTTGAAAGAGGTCCAAAAGGCTATTTCATGTGTAAAACCCAGCAGCTCCCAGGAAGGCTTCCTACTGCTTTCTTTAGGGGGTTGGGCAAACGCATTTCCCCTCCCCTCCCCAACAAGTTCTCACAGCTGTGTCCCAGTGATGGGCTGTGGTACCCACAACATGCTCTGTGATGTCTGGGGATGCTTTCCAAGGGGCTTGTAGGTTTGTGCTCCAAAGGAAGTGGGAAGTGGGAGCAGGCTCGTTGGACTATCTGGGGCTGCTCCTAGGGACTACTCAGAGCATTCCTGCCCTTGCCCAGGACGCAGGTGACACAGCTCCTTCCTTGCCTTAGTTTCCCATCCTGGGAAGCCTGTCACCACAGCAGCCTCCTAAGCATTGGGCCAGCCCCTGTTTCACAATATTGTCTTCAGACACTGCCAGGGCAGGCAGGCGTTTGTTAGCTCAAGGGCTAGGCCAAGAGCTGCCTCCCTCCAGCCGACTTCTCTTCCCACCACCCAGAATTTCCTTGAGGGCACAGTTCTGCAAGAACCATGCTCCGAGCCCAGCTTGTTCTCACAGATCTGCTGGGAGTCCTTCCCCCCGATGCCTCGGCTGTCAGCTACCTCCCCAGCCAGCACCACACCAAAGCTCCCCCGCAGCCCAGCCAAAAGCATTTGACCTCTCTCCTGCTTGGCGTCTCCCCTGAACTGAACAAGAAGTCCTTATGAAACAGCTGAGAGATGCCAAAGCGCCTTTTCAAGCAGAGGACACTCTCAGCAGCCTTTTCAGCACTCTGTTCTCTTGCCTTTGTAACTTACACTGCTCCCTCCCTTCGCACTGCCCTCCTCTCCCAGCCGGAGAGATCAAAAAATGAAAAGCAGTTTGCAGGAGGTATGAGATCAGAGAGGGCCCAAGGGTGAGCGGTGCAGCAGGGCAGTGGGATGAAGGCTCCTTTGCTCTCTCGCTCCAGCCGGCTGCTCGCCATGTCCCTGCTTTCATTCTGTGTGCCCATGTCCCCCAGCTGCTGAGCACATCTCCTGTGCCGAGAGCATCCCTGGTCCAGAAATTGCTCGTTGTGCAAAAGGGAAAAATATAAATGGTTGGGAGAGGGAACAGATGAGCAGAGAGAGAGAGGAAGGGCACAGTCCTGTTCTCCTGTGAGCTGGTGTCCTCTCTCTCTTCTCCTGTCTGGGTTGGCGTAAGGATTTTGGAGGGGACCCACTGGCTCTTGGGGGGCACACTGCGGATGCTGCTGCTGGCAGGGTTAGGGCACCGCATCACGTGGCACCAGCCACCCTTTGCATGCAGGGCTGCCCTGTGGGGTGGCGGCTGGGGCCAGGGCCAGACACGCTTCATTCCCCCAAATCAGCCGCATCCCGTGTGGGGCAGCCCTGATGCTTCTTTTCCCACCCGCAGATCCAGAACCCCTCCTGGATTGGCAACAATGGAGCTGCCTCCCCCGTGCCCGCCTGCGTTGTGCCCTGCGAGACGGTGCCCTCCTGCATGTCCCCCCATGCTCACCCCCACACGGCCGGCAGCGTCTCCGAGTTCCTTGGTGTCTCTGGCCCTGGCAGCCACGTGGGACAGACTCACATGGGCGGCCTCTTCGGCACAGCCGGGATGAGCCCTGGCCTCAACGGCTACGAGCTGAACAGCGAGCCAGACCGCAAGACCTCCAGCATCGCTGCCCTGAGGATGAAGGCAAAGGAGCACAGCGCCGCTATCTCCTGGGCGACATGACAGGGTTGCAGCACAGCGCCCGCGAGACACGGAGAGAGCGCGCGGGGACAAATAGATCCACCCGCTCGGACTCCAGACAGCAGTTGCCTCCTCGGGGATCTGAATGCAGCACTTTTAGCTACCCTAGGCATATAAAGTACATATGTTAATGTAAGTGGAGTGTTTCCAGCATGAACATGGCAGCTCCCAGCTTCCTGGGAGCTCCCAGCTTCCTGGGAGAAGGTGGGAAAAAGGAGGCTGTGGAGCAGCACTTCTTCCAGTGAGATCTGGGTTGGGATGCAGCCTCTCTCGCTGTCACCTCCCCAATAACCTGGGCATTTTTTCTCCCCACTCCTTTTTCTGACACCAGATCTGCCTCTCCAAAGAGCAAGACCCTGCTGGCATTTCAGCAGCTTCCCTCATCCCGTCACTCCCCGCCACCCCCCAGACACACAGATACACACACACAGTTTCCCCTCCTAATTTGTCGACAGTGTTGCTCAGATCTGTTCTGCCCTGGGCAGGGGACTGGATGGGGACTCTGGCACCAGCAAAGAGACTTCTCTCAGGCTGCTCTCATCCTCTTAGCAGGAGCCATGGCTGCCCACAGCTGAATGGGGAACAGGGCTGGGAAGATACCCGAGGCTAGAAAGAAGACGTTATCCCATCTCCTTCTATCCCGCTTCCTCTCCAGCTTGCGGTCTGAGGTGAAGCACGGAGCCATAGAGGCCTATGAAGGAGATGCTTCCTTTCTCAACACTGCATGGTGTCACCACACCGGGCATCTTTGCCAGCTCTCTGGTCACCTAGCTGGAGATGCTCCCCAGCAGACATCAGCCTGCTGCCCCAGGGAGCGCCTGAGGGTCAGTGTTGAGTCTTGTGTGCAGTGGGGCAGCAGAACGCTTCCTCTGGCTTTAGCTGGGTTGGGAATCACTATCCTCAATCTAGAGGCAGCAGGTTTAGGAGGGGAGTGCCGTTGCTCTGTAAATCCACAGGTCCCTAAAGAAACTGCTCTGAGAAATAGCTCAAGTGCTAGCACACAGCCACGGTTGCATGAGGCTGTCAAATTCCTCATACGCCTTGTCCTGGGGTCAGATAGGCGCAATGGCAGCCCCTCCATGCAGCCCTCCACCCCGCTGCACACAGCCTCTGTGGGCATCTCCGAGGGGGAGAAGGCACAGGGAGCAGGCTGGGAAAGGACCAAGGCTGGACGAGGCAACGCTGCCCCATCTCCAGCCACCTCAGATCCTCCTCACCTTGCGGAGGAAGCAGGAGACACCAGAATTGATCTGGTGTGTCTGAGCCAACACACCTTCCTGCTTTTCCCTCCCAGGGCCCTTCCCCACTCAGTGTCAACTGTTAAGTGACATCTCCCTTGCGAGGCTCAATCTTTTACAAGCTGTTCAATGATCTCACAGCACTAGGAATAATTCTGGAACATTCTTTTGCCCCACTGAATTAGGAGCGGGCTATACAGGTTCAGCTTGAGCTGGGGCAGCCACCTCTGAGATTCATGAGGAATTTACTCCCATAAAAGTTTGTGTGTCACCCTGCCTTCCCTCCTCCCTCATGCTCTGTGTTAGAGGATCTTGTAGTTCAAGGTCCAGGAATATTTAGTGGTCTTGGAAAAGGCTCCAAATAAGCTACAACCAAATAATCAAGTTTCAGGTAAACAAGGTATAGAAGAATTTCTGTAGTGCCTACACTGCCATACGCTACATAAGTGAACCACCATTGCTAGATCCACTGTAATATATATTTATTGGAACAAGAAAAGACCAGCAGTACCATCTGTTTTCTCCTCTCAGAAACACTGAGATGCCTCCTGTGGCACTCACAGGGAACTAGCACGCACACAACTACACCATGCATATGAGCAGGGTCTCCCCATCACCAGCAGCCAGGACTTAGGTCCCAGTCTAAATACTCATCTGAGCAGTTGGGAACGACAGCTTAGCTCCTAAAAATGATGCTAATGACTGAAGCAGGCAGGATCACACTGACTGCTCAGAGGTGTATGTCACCTCTACCAGGAACCCCAGAAGTCAGTGAGGGTCCTGGGCCACCCAGGGACTGGTGGGAGGAGGCAGTGTCTCCAGCAGATTTTTGTGCAGGAAGCTCTGCTCAGTGCTGAGAGCATTTTCCAAGGTACACCAGGGAGGGTGATGCTTCCCACAGTCAGCAGGTGATCCTGTGAAGGGCCACTGCCCCAGTGGTCCGGTAACATTACTGACACGGCAAATTAGCAACAGGCAGAACTGACAAGTGGGTGGTGGGGTGGGCAGGCACATGGAGAGGAGTCCCTCACAGCCTACAGGTACCAAAGGCAGCTCCAACGGAGGGCTGTAGACATTCAAGAGGTTAGCTGCATTCCTTACTGAAGTTAAAGGGTAGCATTTCCTCATGGACTTCCACAGAGCCAGGATTTCACCTGAGCTGTTTAACAGCCCGAAGGATTAAGTGCTGTATCCTCGGTCTTGTTAGAGAGGAGAGTCTCCTGGCAGCAGGCTTGGCGTTTACAGGGGCTTGGCCCCCGTTTTCTCTCACCTTAAATCCATGTGCGAAGCACATGTTGGACTCAATCTATTTTTCCCGCATGTGCCTGGCCCTGAGCCTGCCTGAAAGCCTCACGAGGCGAGGAGGGGGATGTTGCTCCCTTGAGCCCCCTGCCCCAGGGCATCTTCCTTCCCAGGGGTGGCCCTGAGGCTCCCCAGCCTTTACCTTGATCTCCAGGTACCGACCCAGCATGGTGCCTTGTGCCCACACCTGTGGGTCCCGCTGGAAGGCGCTCCCTTCAAAAGCTTCCCAGTGCAGCTATTCAGGAGTTTTAAGCTACGTGCCTCTGTATTTACACACCTTTTTTAATTAATTTAAAAGTTTTTTTAACCTAGCTGTTAAATTAACATGAAAAACTGTATAAATATATATATATACTTTATATATATATATATGTATCCTTATCTAGCCAACCTGCAGCTACTGCGTTTTTTAAGGGTCACAGGGTCAGTGCTGTTCTTGCAATCTCAAGTTACCACAATGATGCTTTTAATTATTATTGTTTTAATACCTTCTGACTCTATTTATGACTTTCTTCTCTATTTATTTCTTATTTAGTATTTTACTTCTTCTGTCCATACATTTGAGTTGCGATTCCCTGGCTTGGATGCACCTTTGAAGCTGGAAGCTTTGTCCCCAGCTACCACCAAAACATGTCACAAGCCCCAGCCACCTCGACACCCACCACGCTCACGGTGGCTGCCTCTGTGGGTGCAGCACTGGCAGGACCCAGCTAGCTGGGCTCTCTCAGCTGCCCTCCCCAGCCTCACAGAGGTAGCAAAACATTCCTCCTGTGTAGTCCTGGCCCTGGCTGTACAGCAGATACCCTACAAGGGTACGTTACCCATGGTTAGAAACACCAGAGCTTTAAGAAGGGGGAGGCGGGGATGTAAGTAGCAAGAGCAGCAAAAGTTCCCAGCACCAGCTTAAAAATGGTTGGGTACCACTTGCTGCCTCCAAGCAGTATTTAGTGCTTTACTAGCAACTGCAAACCAGTAGTGAGGTGTGGGGCTTGATAGGCCTTGCGGGATCCAAATTCTATGGGCTGCTGTGCCTGAGCAAGCTCTGGAGCGGAGCAGGACAGGGGTCAGGTCAGCCGCCAGCACATCGCCCACCACCAGTCCTGCTGCCCACCCGCTCTCTGAGGAGGCTCCAGCTGCCGCCTCCTGAACGCGCTGCTCAGTTCAAGTCTTGCTGCCCCTGCACCTACCTGGGTAGAGCCCAGCAGGAAGAGGACCAAGACAGCAAGGTGAAGAACCAGCTTCCCTCTCCTAGCCTAGAGCGCACGGCAGCACACGTCCCTGACGGGGCTGCGAGCCTGTGCAGGCCGTGATGGGAAGGCCACACGCAGGGACAGTGCGCGAGGTCGCAGAGCTGCTGTACATGTGGCTTTAGCCGTGGGGACGCAGTGCCAACCCGGGCCGGGTGCAGACAGTATGCTGCCCAAGCAGGAGGTGTCTGGGTTTCTCTGGCAACAGAAATGTTTTGGGGCAGGGAGGCACGTTTCCCTGGTATCCTAGAGTTCAGCCGGACCAAGCAGCACATGGTAAAACGCTCTTCAAACAAAAGCAAAAAGGTAGTTTCCTGGAAAAGGTTTGAAAAATAATCAAGCGGAGGCAGAGCCCCGTGTTTATTTTGCTGCTCTGACACAGCAAAAAGCAAACAGACCGAAGGAGAAACTGAACCCAAATGGGAAGGAGGGGGAATGGGACAGAACCTTAGCAGCTTCCCAGAGGGAGCTGGGATGGAGCAGCCTTGCACCCCCTTAACTCTTTGCTGGTAACACGGTTCCCCACTCCCCCAACATAGCTAGGTAGGTAGGTAGAGCTAGGACTTTTATACTACTGATTTTGAAGGACAGTTTTCAATGTATAATAATATATCGGTTTAGGTGTGCAGTGTTTGAAAGAGACTGGGAGAAAGAAAGAAAACAAACCTCAATCCATACTATTGTTTTCTTGTTGTAAAATATTGTAACCTTGTATAAACGCAAACCTTAGGTTTTTTTTGTTCTCTTTAGCTTCACGCCCTGGGGTAGAACGTATTCAGAGAAAAGTCTTTCAAAAGGTCAGGAAAAAAAAGAAAAAAAGAATTAAAAAAAGAACCCACTTAAAATGTTGCCATGAGGTTTGTGCCATCCAATGTTATTGCCTACACAGCCATGTATTACCAGCTCATTACAGTGGAATATTAAAAAAGAACAAACAGTCTTGCAGCTCGGCTCTTTTTAACTTTCTTTTTAAATTATTGCACTTGTGGCTTTTTTTGTCATGGGGTTGGGGTGGTTGGTGGGGTTTTTTTTGAGGGGGTGGGGAGCTGGTAGGGACTGCAATTTCTGGTTGCAAGGGTTCTTTTTGTTTTTCCAGGGTTTGGTTTTTTTTTTTTTAAAGGAGTGGCATTGCCGGAAAGTACCCGGCTTCCCAGCCACCCCGGATGAGGGGGCACAAACACTGTTGTTGCTTCAGTTTGCAATAAACTCCTTCCCTTCTCTCCTCTCAACTGCAATCTGGCTGGTTTGTTCCTGACTCATGACAGATGAAATGCGATCAGAGGGGCCTCCGAAATCTCACGTTAATTGAAGTTGGCAAAAAATACTAACAGTGCCCTTTTGAACTGCTGACACAGTGCAGAATGGATTAGCTGGGGGTAGATTAACAACAGGTGGCAGCTCATGGGCTGCTGCCTCTCCCCGTACAGAGATGGTTAACAGCCAGCAGCCGGGTGCGGGTGCAGCCGGGTGCGGGAGCATCCTGCCAGCCAGCTAAAGAGGGTGTCCTGGGCTCCAAGAGCCCTGTTTGAGGGCACCTCAGCTGCAGTGAAGAGAGGAGGATGGCCTTCCCTGCTTGCTGCTCCAGAGCTGCCGCTTCAGGCAGAGGTTAAGCCTTGCAGGGCTCCTGCGGGTCTCCCAGCCTTGCCCAAGCAGCACACTACGAGGGATTGCAGCCAGCACAGGGAGAAGTGACTTGGCAACAAGATGTCACAGAGCTGTGGAGCCCCAGACTCACCGTGCTGCAGCAGCACTGCTGTTAGGCAGCAAGCCACACTTGGGGCACTGTGGCACAAGCTCTCCTGAGCTGCAACAGGGAGACACCTGGGCTGGCAGTGTGAGAGCCTCCCCTCAAAAAGCCCTGCTTTTCCCACGCTGTGCTGGCCCAGCCATGCTCCCTCCCAGCCAGCTCCCCTTTGGCAGAGGTCTCCAAGCATCGGCCAGCCTCTCCTTCGCAGCTCTGCCGAGTTACCCACAGGTGGCTGCCAGTCACCACGCGCTGCTGACTGGGCTGGGGGCAGGCCCAGCCCTCGGCTTTGCTTCTTCCTGTGCCAAGGGAAGGGCTTGTCTCAGCCCCATGGTTCCCAGGGCACGGCTCTTGCCCCATCCCAACGTGGGGAATGGCGGGTTCGGGTAGGGCCCTTTCTGCGGCTTTTGGTCCATCCACAAACCCAGCTGAGACTGACTTTTCCCTTGGACTCCACAGAACCACCAGGAAGAGCCCCAGCCCCTGCACCCAGATACTGGGTGAACCAGAAAGTGCCCTTTGTGCTCAGGCAGAGCCAAGGAGGTGCCCAGCAGCTGTCAACAACTCACCAAGTCCTACGGAGTCCCTCAGGCCTTTCCATCAGTTAGCAGGGAACATTGGCTTGGTTCAGATGGAACATGGCTGTTTTCCATCTCGCAAAGAAACGGATAACGCAGGTGCTGTTGCAAGCTTATCCATTCCTCTCACTTGCAGGAGAAAAATTCCTTCCCTCCCCAAGCGCTCCAAGCCAGATTCTCCAGATGTTGGCAGAGCTCAGGCTGTTAAGAGCCTAAAGCCAGTTTCAGCAACATCCTGGTTGTATGGGTTTACATCAGAAATCGCTCTTGGCCTGAATGTTGCCAAAGACCTAAAAAGTCTCTCTATAGACAGAGGCATATTAGAAATGCACGTTCTTTTCTTGATGCTACACTTCCCTACATTTCAGGGGCCATTTAAAACACACAGAAAAATTTCTCTCTGGGAGATGCAGCCATGGCACCTAGGCTAACGCATTCCTTCTCTGCTGAGGAACACAACTCCTGAGGCAGGGCAAAGTTCGGGCAGCTTTAATGAAAACCAATTTCTTCTTCCTGTAAACTAACAGGTTTGCCTTTTTTCTTCCTGTTTTTAAAAGCGGGTTATCAACCTTTAAGCAGATGGATGTACAATAATCTCCTCATTGGCAAGGAAGGAAACAGCCATGCAAGGTGCATCTGCTTAGGACCAGCTGGAGCCCACATGTAAAGGTGTTGCATTTAATCTGAGACAAACAAGTGTTTATTATTTGCAAAAGGATCTTCCACTTTCTCTTGCTTTTCAGTTCGTAACTTACTCGCGGGACAAAGACAGATGCTCCGAGTTAACAATCCGCTCCTTCTTGCTGCAGCCTTGCTGAATTCCTGGATCTCATTTTACGGTCCTTTCTGCTTCAAACCTTTTCCCCTGCCTGTTTGTACGAAGTGGGGCAAAGGGGGTATTGTTCCCCTCAGGCTGCAGCTGAAGGCGCCCGCTAGTGTGCCTACACACTGCAGAGACCAGGAGCTTCCTTTGAAATAATTGTTCCACCAAAGGAGGACCTGGAAGTTTTTTAAGAGGCCAGACCAGCAGGTGAGAGACTGTTTATCTTCAGTATACAGCTACAGGGACACACAGACAGGAACATGGGGCCTTTGGGCTGAAAAATCTTTCCACAGGACTACAGGCTCATCCACGGGACAAACAGAAGTGAGATGCTCACACCAGACAGGTAGATATCCTTATGTGGCACTTTTCAGTCAGTGCCAAGCTTTGGCTTTCAGTTTTGCAGGTTCCTACTGCAGCACAGAATGGGTCGGGGAGTAGAGGAGATAAGCTTCCTCTTTAAAAGCACTGGGTGTAAGAGCAGCCACATCTCAATCCCACATGGAAAACCTCATGAGGGTTGGTCTGTCTCCCAAGTTCTTCACACCTTTGTTTGTCAAATAGTCCAGGCCTTCACATTTTCCCAATCCACCACCGACTAAAATTTGGGTTAAAAATCCACTTGGTGTGACTCAATAATTAAGCTGACATTTCTTTTAGCTACAAGAAGGATCATTCCTGTTTATAGATACCTGGTTCTCCCCTCACCCATCATCTTCTGTGGTTTTTCCTCCCTGCACAGAGGCTGGTACCAAGCACTGACTCAAGTTCATAGACCTTATGAAATCATGACCAAGATGGACTGATCTCAGACCACAGTCACTGCAGAGTTGCGATGCTTATCTGGAGCAGGCACATTTCCTATTTATGCAAGTAAACATTTAGAGTGAGTAACAGTGGAAGAATTACTGGATCCTTTTCCAGACAAATGAAGACAGCAAACAGGCAACCTTGCAGGGAGAACCTCTGAGGTGCACAGCCTGTTTTCAGTCGGAAAACTCCCCGCGTGCTGCTATCTCCACGCCACTCCACTTAATTGCCTCAATTGTCGCTGTTATCCTTTAATGGGAAACATAACTCGCTTTCAAAGGAACCACAGGGAGCTGCAGACAGGGGAATCCTGAAGATCAGCAGAGGTGGGACTGCATTACAGCCATTTCCATCAGGCTGAAATTACACAGAGTGTACCAGGAATGTCTCTAAATGGCTTCAAGCCAATGCAGGCTGAAGCATGCCAACACTCAAAGTCAAGGCTAACGGTCCTCTACCTCAGTCCTGAGTTACCCAAAACTCCAAACAAACAACAGCTCAGAGTGTGGCTGTTGTGCTAAAACATGGGCTTGGGATAATTGTGTTCAATCCTGGTTTTCCCCCACAGATACAACTGTAGGATCCAAGACTCAACAGTGGAGCAGAACTGTCGTAGCTGATGCTAAGCAAACACCGTCTCTCTCTACAAAACAACGTGAAGTGATCACCTCATTACGGGGTAACTTTCAGATCCTACAGAAAGATGTGGAGAATACTGTGTTCAGAGTTTTCTGGCAGTTTTTGACAGAAACTATTTCTTTCAGCCGGAAAATAAAAGACCCCAAGAGATTTCAGGTGGAATGCTTGCCCTGATCTTCCCAACTCTTCAGGTCCAGGCTGAAGTTAGCATTTGGACCAGTTCACTTTTGAGCACAATCTAATGCAACTTTGCAGAACGCATTTTTTTCTCCTTGCTTTAAATACTTAGAGAAGACTATCCATGATTGCAAAAACTACCTGTAGTTTACATTTTAGTTTACAAAAGGACATGCTTTCCAGAAGTCCTAGTAAAATTTACACGTGCAAGTCTTTAAGAAGAATGATGAAAAAACCCCGATACTCACTCTGGCTTGGGCACTTAAGTGCCATTTGCTTATCAGTACCGTAAATTTTAGTTCCTGTGCTGTGCCCTTGTTACAACAGCAATGTCCATGTGAAAGGGCCATACGGGAGATTTATGCAGTACTAATTAACCTGATTCTGAGATCTTTCCTGACCAAAAGGTGCTCTACCTGTGAGAAGCACCCCAGGGCACCAGGCATTCATTAAGTAGGGCATTCATAGCAGATTTTGAAGGTTTTTTAAACATTAAAATTTCCAGCCTAAATCCCCTTTCTCATCTTTCAAGGCAGTGTTTTTCCAGAGTGCTCAACATTTGTCTACCCAACCTAAAGGCAAAATGATTCAGAAGTACCAAGCATCTCTTAAATCCCACCTTGCCATTATTTCGATACCTGTATCTCCAAGGCCCTTGAATTGATAATTGGCAGGGCTAAACCAGTTGCTGCAGTAAAGCATATTAGACAGCAGGAGGTTCAAGAGCAGAAGCTGGAGATTGCAGGACAGAGTAATTCAGACCATCAGGGCTTGAATAGGCATGGTGTGTACCTGACAGTGGAGCTGTGAGGAAGGAGTCAACACATTGTAGGGAGAGTTGGTGATGCTAAAAATGTCTCCTTCAGACTCACCATGAGGGCAAGCACTGCCCCCTTCGCTATACACAAGTAGCAAGGGGTGCCATGCAGACATGCTGCCCTTCTGAGGCTCCTTGGGCACCATGCTGCAGCGTGCCTGGAAACAGAGGGCTGCCACCAGACTGAAGCCCATCATCTCAACAACTCAGCCAAAGCTCTTTTCTCTAAAAGCACAATTCTTCCAACATTTGCTATCTCTCTTTGCAAACAGAGAAAGGATCTGTTCCCTATTTCTCCAAGATAAATGCTACTGTCAAATCTTGGCAGAAAATTAGAGTAACAACTACTCTCTCCAAAAAGGTGACTGGGATGAATTTGTGCAGAGCAAACTTCTACTTCAAAGACAACCATCCAACTCCAGTTATGGTAAAGACAAAATACGGACAGATCTTTCTGAAGTACGTTGTGCATATTCAAGTTTAACACAGATTTACGTAGCCAAACAGCCCAGCGCTGCAATTCTCCCTTCTAAATGCATCCATGTTTCCTTGTGCAGCTCCAAAAGTGAAATACAAGCAAACGCTCCTTGGATTTACTTTTTAATATACCAATATTAACTTTTTGGGATAACATATATACAATTAAAAGTTAACAATTAAATTAAAGATTGACAACAAAACCCATTCCAAATCAGACATACAGGTACATCTTGCCTTTACAGATTTTGCACCAAGAGCATCATGATTATAAACTAGAGAGGAGGTAGGCCATTTTCCAACTTTTAGGACTTTTTTTTTTTTTAAACAGTCAATTGTCCAGTTTTCTCCATGGCACAAACCAGAGAAATATTACCACCTAAATGACATGGCCCTATAAAAGCAACTGTAAAACACCAAAGGACAAAACAAGATGGATAGGGGCATTATGCAGAAGGGGAGTCCACTCAGATGCCTTGGGATGCAGGCACAAGAACCTGCTGCTTTTATATTGACCTGAGACTGTGGATCAGTTCAGAAGCATTGGTTAGGCTGTCCCCATGTAAAAATGTTCCACCAACTATTTCCAAGCCTCCATGAGTGTGCAAAACATGTACTTTCTACTGGCTTACTGAGAAAGAACCAAGAACTCATGACAGCCTCACAACTCTCTGTAAAGAAGATGTTATAACCCAGTTAAACTGCTAAAGCTAACTGAGATCAGCTCTAAAGGAACTGCCAAAACTGACACAACTACTGCACTGTCACTGCTACACTTTTACGGCAAACTTCTCAAGGGAAATGTGCTGGTACCTCCCCCAGTGCTCAAGCACCAGGATATACATCAATGGGGAGATTCAGAAAGTTCATGTGAATGAACCTGAGAAGCTGCAAATGAGAAACAGCGAGTGCCAAACCTTCCTTCACCCACTGTGCAGGCAGCAGTTGTTGCCGCTGCAGCAGCTATCCTCCCCAAGTGCCCCAATACCCCCTCCTGCAGCAAGTCAGGGATGAAACAAAGACTGCATCGAAAAACAGTTACCAGTAATTAAATGTTCCCAGAGAAGCAGACGATGCAGTTTACAGGCACATCCCAGGGGAGTTATGAAGTGAAGCATCCCCTCAGAGCTATTGTTCCAATATGATTTTCATTCACAGCACATCCACTGCGTTGGGCAATAAGATAAGTCTTAGTGGGGGTGAGACAAATAGGAGCAGATGTTTCCTGTTTCTAGCCTGACTTTCATTTGGTTTCTGTCACTGCTGCCTATACAGCTTAGGAGAGGGGGGTGAACCATGATGCCTAACACTTGTCCTATTGTTTGGGCTTTGGCAAAATCTGAGGAATAAGGTTGTTCGCAGCATAGCAGAAAAAGAGCCCATCAAGTAGGATGTCTCTGTAACTGGAAGCAACAGAGGTTTCAAAAGATGGTGAAATCACCCTTACCTGGTTACAAACATTTTATCAGTGGAGCTGGAATAGAGACTCCTTTCTCAGACGAACCTGGGACCATCTTTATTATCAAAGGGCAAGAGGTAACGGTCCAGGCAATTTTACTTCTGATTTTGCTGCAATTAGTTTTCTGATTCAAGTTAATTTCTGTATTGAGAAACAATTCCAATACTTTTGAGAGATGTAAAGCTTCTCCAAAAGCCTTCCTAAGCCATATATTTCAGTGGCAGCCTGTGGTAATAGGTTCCTTAGTTAAAAAGATCCAGCATTTTTTCCAGCAATGATAATTTATGGGAGTTTCTAAAGCACACTTTAATAGTGTCTTGCACTTACACATATCCCTGCACACTGAAGGTGTGACTGGGAGTTTCTGTAAATTGATGTGTTTCTGATTCAGGTGTGAAAACCTTACTTCACAGCTGGTGTTTCTACATCTACGATGTAAAACTGTAGCCTGACCGCTGTTTTGATAAAAACAGACACTTGTATGGACATGGCAGAAAACCTGAAATCTCCACAGGAGGAAGAGGTGTAGCAATGGGAATTCTGTCCTGCAGGTGTGTCTGCTTTGAAGAAGACCATCCTTCCCCGCTGTTTCGTGTCTCATCAGTTCAGTTTGCACCAGAACAATGCCAGTAACACCAACTGCTTTCCCCTTCAAACCACATGACAACACACAGATTTTTTTGTTGTTGTTGCTGGTGGTGTAAAAAACCCAAACATTTCTCTCCCTACAAAGAAAAAAGACTCCCTAGTTATAGAGTTACTTAAGCTTAAAAGACAAAGGCCCACCAACCACACTGGCAATAAGCTTCTCCCCAAAGAGAGCAGCTATAGACTGAGGACGCTTACAAACCAGAGACCTGCAGCACATTCGATAGAAGAGACCAGTCATGCCAGCCAGACCACGCGGAGCGAGACTCTGTTTCACTCTTCTGGGGAGAAGTGTGTGTTTGACACTTCTGGGAGAGCCCATGAATAGATTCGATCCTCTGTGAGCAAGAGAGAGGCGGTTATTCAGCTTTCCATTGTATCTATGCACAATATAAAGGGGGCCAACATACCAGAATACAACATTAATTCCCATTTCCCTCTGATGTAACACACTCTGCAGCGATTTCCTTCTTCAGGGCCTTATTTTCCTCATAGCACCGTTGTGGCAGTCTTTTTCATCACTCAGGTTTGTCTCACAGCTGCCTTTACAAGCTGCCGATGTTGGGAAAGCTCTTCAGTTTCTCAGGAAAGTCATCTTTGTACAGGACAGGGTCAGCGCGGTGCTCCACCACTTTCAGAGGCATGGTCCCAAAGACAGAGGCAAACTTATTGATGCATTCAGATCTGGTGAAAAGGAAAGCAGTTTAATTAAGAACCTGAACAACTGGCCTGGCTACCAGCTCCCATACCAGCCACACTGGTAGCAACCTTCCCTCTTACTCGTGGAAGTATTTTGGCCATTCTGGCTGCTGAAAAAGAGGGCCTCACAGCAGAGAGAACTGAGGAGAAGCTGGTGTTCTTTGATTTATCCATTTAATCACAGAGACGAGCAAGGGGATGCCGGCAGCAGCACATGTGCACATGGAGGTCAAAGCTTCCCTTCTCCCTCCCCCTAGAATTCCAGTCATTCTTAGAGCAATGTACATGCTGTAAACCAGAACAGATTAACTGCCAACATGGCTCTTAAAGGGCCACTGTTGGGTCAGTTTGGCTCACAACGGTTTTTGCAAAAGCTCAAGTCTTTGTGAGAATGGAGTTCTAAAAAATATAAGCGTGTTATTTTTTCCAGGCCTCTTCAAAAGCTCCATCTATCCCCACAAAGATAAACACGCCGCGGTGCCGACTGCACCGGAACTTAAAAGCAAAGCTGAGTAAAGACTCATATAGAATGAAACCAACTAGTTTCTTCTCCTTGTCTAAAGAAAGAGATACTGAGCAGTAAGACATCACATCAGCACAAAAAAAGATCGGACCACTGATGACTCTCTCAGTTTTAATAATCTCAGGTGTCAGTAACGCTGTGGAAGGGAACAGCCATGGGCTTCAAAAACCCAAGTAAACAGATGGTTAACCTTGCATTGCCTTAACTCTCTCACAGAAAGGCACAGTACTTGTGGAAGCAAGGCAGGGAAACTTAGCTTGCCTCACACCTCAGGCAGCACTCAGCTAACAACCTTTGTAAAACAGCTTCTAAGACCCCCAGATAGGAAGAATTGTGACAACAGTCCCCAACACGTAACGCAGACAACTACAAGAAAACGGGTCATGTTTCTTTTGCTGTTTAAATGGGAAAATTAAAAAAAAAAAGAAAAGTACTTTGACTTGGCTACAGAAGCTGACGTGCTGCAGGCGGTCACAGAGAAGTCTCTCGCTCTCCAACCACTGCACCCTCTCCAGACCCCTTCAAAGGGTTAGGGGGTCACAATGGCTCCAGGATAATTTTCCTCAACAGACCTGGTCAATCATACCAACCGAGTGTGACAGTTTTGTGATGGGGACTGCTCAACACTGCCCCAAACACTCTTTTGAAGTAGATGGGACAGCAAGACTGGTTTTCAAAATTAATTCTTCAGCCTCTGAGCGATCCCATGGCTCCCTCCTTAACTAGAGTAAATGACTGGAAAACATAAAGCCTAGGTTGTTAAAACGCTGCATCTCTACATGGCTGTTCCAAGCTGGAACAGACGCATTTCAGGCCATTTGCTGGCCTGAGGAAAGGGTCAGAAAACTATTTCATGGAGGTGATACTTGAATAAAATGCTTAATACAGGTAACCACAGATATTTCACTTTCTACCACCTTCTCATCCCCTCATACTTCTTCCTACCTCCAGATGCAGATCTTTAGACTAGGAACAAACAAAAAGGAATTCAGAGTGTAAGAGGAAACCATGTGCAGTGGGAAGCAAACTCTAGACCTGGCACGAGCACTATTTGCTCCAGGGTAGCACAGATCTGAAAGGGCAAAGGATCCATCAGTCCAGACTGAAGCAACAAGACCCGAGTAGCTGTTCAATGTCTGCAATAACAAGGTGAACCATAGCGAGGGTGAGCTTTGGGCCCTGGGCACAGGCTGGTTACAGGGACAGGCAGAGCAGGAACTGAGTGTTGTTTCCAGGAACACTATGCAGTTTCTGTTGCCTCCATGAGATACCCAACATGAGATACCTTAAAGTCATCCAATTCTCAGGTAACGCCTGACTTCCAAATCATCTATTACTCCTGAGAAGCATGGTTAACTATAATCCAAGTTGTGTGTATTGGAGAAGTTTTGTGGCAGGAAAAGCCCAGGCTTCACAGGAGGAGGGAGATGCACTGGGAGATGTGCATGTGAGAAGTTTGCACAGCTGCTGGCCCTCACTGGTTTCTGGAATACAAGAATACTTCCAGCCTACTGGTTGAAATCCTGCCTTTGCCAGTAATGACTGAAAGACATTGTAATGTAACAGCTGCTTAGTGGCTGGTGTGAAATGAATTAGTTATCTCAGCCTGCTGCCTGCTAGGCAGGTGTCCACATCAGATCAGCCATTGTCACAATCAGCACCCTCAGAGCACCAGACAGAACTAAACAGATAGTGGAGACACAATTGACCTTTTCCCTCCAGAGGTTATACTCTCAAATCAAAGATGAGGGCTCACAAGAAACTACCAAGCTGGAATTCTCCTACAGCCAAACTTCTTCTGGTGGCAAGACAATTCAAGCATATCAGTACAATATCTTTTAACCACCAGAAACTTTCTTCATTGTTAAAGAAATGAAAAAAAAAAAAAGGAAATAGCAGTATATCCTAATCATCCCAGCTGAATCAGAAAAGTTAGGCCTCAGGAAATATCAAATTCAGAGATGAGAAACAGGCTTTTTGAGATGAAAGACATGTCATATACAAGCCACAAAATGTGTTTGAGGAAAGTTGCCTGTTTCCAAAAATTTAATCTCATGCACTGAACTAAACCACTTGAATGCCAAAGCCTTTGCCACTTTTGGACAACATAAACCAGAAAGGATATCTAGAACATTAAACACTCAAAGCTAGGTAGGCATGAGAATGTGACATGTCATCTTAACATGGAGGGAAGGTGTTTTTCTTGGCTGTGTCAATAGTTTTTCCAAGTTCATACTAGCAGAGGCACATTTGTATCAAGAATAATTTGTTGTTTTCCCCTTGCTCTGATGACGACACGCAGTTGTGCTCCACAAGAAACTGAGGCTGTGTGAGCTGAGAAACTGAGAGCCCTGTTGGCTCCTGACAGACTGGGTGACCTTCACATTGGTTAAGGTCTCTCTCAATCAATTTCCTCTCCCTTATAACCCCAATATTCTTTGGCAGGGTGACCCCGCAGCTGCAGCCTTTGGCCAACTGTTACCTGGTCGGTCTGACTCTTAGGCTTACTATTTTCACTCTAGCAAGTATTTACAAGTGCTAAGTAAGACAGTGCTGTTAACGTTGCTGCAGAAGCAGCTCAGCCCTTTGTGGCAGCCATTGTACAGGCATTTGCGCTCTCAGCTGCATTTTACAGAGTTCTCCATTTCTGAGAGCCAGGTGCAAAGATGCTAAATGCAGAAAAGTTGTTGCTACTTAAACAGCACCTGGAAATACAGGGATTATTAGATCCTTCTTCAGCTTCTGTGACCTGATTTAAAGGCTAACCGAAAGGAAGGAGGGGATTCTGGGCTCAGAACTTTGTGTAGTTAATGTATGTTAATGATGGAGCTTGATAAATAAGATACTTCAGTCCCTGGGGTTATCTCAGATAAATGACAGATCAGGAAGAATAGCAGTGCTTTCATTGTAATTCACTGTAACTCTTCAGTATTGGTTACAAAACCAGAATCTCTTAATAAGAAAGAGTTCAGCTGTACCATCCTTCCTTTGCCTCTGCTGAGGGTGTCAAAAGGCCCAACAGAACTGGGTAGTTCTACCTCCCTCCCAGACAGATCTCCACAACTGACTTCTCTAACCTTTTACACTTACAAAACAATCATCAGGCAGCTGCTGGGCATCTCTCTGCTATTTCTGAACCAGAAACCTAACACTAAATGTTGTGTGTGCCCATGGCAACACGAATAAACTGTTTGTTTCACAAACATTAGGTTGATCCCTGGATATCCAGGCAAGTAATTAGCTAGGACTACCTGCTCACCATTCCTGAATGTTAAAAAACAAGGAGTCAGGCACTTTGGAAAGCTGCAAGTGAAGCTGATAATGACTTTTTGCTTGATATTCCTGGTATTCTCTATGCCCAGCACTGCAAAGTTATCTTTTATAGCCATAACAAAGCCATTCTTTTATAATATGATGAGTATTCCCGGATGTATGCACTTTTTCCATTCAGCTTCTCTGCTGACCCTCAAAGTAGCTACTGTGCATGCGTGTGTGTGTATGTATGTATATCTATATGAGCCATATCGGCTTTAGTTTGCTCCAGGAGTTGCTATCAGTTACTATCCACTTAAAATGAATAGCTATCTTAGAAGTTTCTGTCATGGGTCCCTGTCATGAAGGGGAGTGAGCGAGCGGCTGCGTGGTGCTCAGATGCCATCTGGACCCATGACAGACTCAAAAAAAGCCCTTTCAGATATTTAAAGAACTTCCTTGTACTGAAGGTAGGTAACACTACAAGGCAAGAAGGCATTAGGTGTAGCACTCAGTTTCAGCATTTCAGTATGATATTAATGATCTTCAAAATGAAGCCTGAATACACCCAAACTTTATTTCCCCACTCCGATCTTCTCCTGCACCCAGACTCTATCCTAGCTTGTACACCGCATGTGGCTGGGCAAATAAAAGTATGTGGATGTGCACTCAATCTAACATTTCCCAAAACCCAGTTGTATCTCCAGTGTTGGAAACTACAGAGAAGCAAAGCAACAGTTCAAATATGTTCTCAATAAATTGTCAATGATACTTTACTCTGAGGATACAAGAATTGCTACAGACATGGAAACATGACCCTGACCCTGCATCTGAGCAGAAAGCACTTTTTCATCTTCTGTTTTTATAGTGTTTCCTTTAATGAGAACCTAGTTTATGACCAAAATTCCTATGTGCTGTCGTAATGCTACTAGTACCATCACTGGAGAGCTCAACTGGCTTCAGGTAGTCCATCCCGTAAGCCAGTGCAGAACTGCTAGACACAGGACAACCTCCTGCACTGCCCCTTCAGCTAACAATTAAGATCTACAAACCTTCCAGCCCCTTCCTTAAAAAGTTTTCTGCAGAGTAATTTGTGCCACCTTCATGGGGTATATGTCTTCCACCTGATTTGCAAACTCCTCTTTTTAACCAAGCCTTATCATACACCCACCTATCGCTAACCTTGGCGGTTATGCTCTTCAATGCCAAACTATCTGTGTGTTTGTGTGTGTTGCATAATGTATATTTACACATCACACAGACACATGTGTACATTCTTTTTGTAAGTAAGCCCCCAACCTACAAACCAGTTTTGTATTAATTCACTGCATAAATTACGATGTATAAATATAATTTACATTGCTCATGGCCAGTGAATGGATACAACACTTTAGATTTGCTGAGTACTGCAGAGGAGGACAGAAAAACCTCACTGCTAAGACGATATCCATGGTAACTGGTAAGAGAAGTGTGTGATGTCTCTCAGTGCATCTGTCTGTAATGGTCAGTTTTATATGCAGGTCAGATTTTTTAAATGTCACCTCTTCTGCTGGTCTCTTTCAGCACTGTGGCTACCCCTGCTTACCTACCCCATCAATTCTACGGCTGCAAATAATTTTCCCAAAGTTTGCAGGAGAGATGCAACAGCCCAAGAAGCCTAAGGTGAAATGCTTTAGTCCCACCTAATTTAGTCCCAGTTAATTCCACTTAATCACTAGTATGTACATTTATTGTCAGATAACCCTTTTCAAACAAGAGTGTTGAACAGCTTTGTAAAAGTGAAGAAAGTTTCCCTTATTTTACATATTCAGAAGCCAACGCAGAGGGAAGTTTAGTGTCTTGGTCAAGGTTGGGAAGACATCTCACTGTAAAGCAGGGAACACAACTCTCATACTTGGCAACTTTCATTAGTTCCCTATAAACATTCACTGCCTTTCCAAATACATACTTAATTTCAAAATTAAACTCTCACAAAAAATGTTGTAATGCTCCCACTGTAAAAAAGCAGTGCAAATCATGCAGGCAAATGCCCTTCATTAGTGGAAGCGATGAGCTTCACAATCTTTGGAGGAAAGACAACGTACAAACATAAATTCAAATAAGATTATTAATAATTTTGAGTCTTGTTACTCTTTGGTGAGCTAGCAGCTGTCTTGCTAAAGAATAGTTGTTACAGTTGATGTTAAATAGTAAAACACAAATGCGGTGTTACTAACAGTACTGACAACAACCTGAAATTAATTTGTGTGTTCTATATGCTTAACAGCAAAGCTGCCAAAAATTGTGCCCTACAAAACTCCTTTCTTGTCACAGTCTACATTTCAGTGTCACATCATCCATTATAGAAATGACTTGTGCTGATCAAATCCAAGAAATACTCTTTCAAAATCAGTAATTTACAGAAATACAATCAGTGAGCATTTTTGATCCTAATTTAATGACACATATAAGGTTCTAGGGATGAGAACAAGGCAATAAGAGGAATAAAGGGTGGTCACTCACCTTTCCACCATGTGTGTCTGGTCCAGTGATAACCCATCAATTGCCGTGCATTCTGGACATTTGAACTTCTTCCGCGGGGTCACCTGCAGAAAGGCACGCCAGATATCATCAAATATCAACAGAAGGGACATTAATCTCCTTGCAGAGAGCGCAGCGCAATACCTCTGAACATGCCTGCAGTGTAAGCTGAGCTCTCACAAAAAGGGGGGGGTGGAAGCCACTCCATTCCCCCATTCAGCTCCATCTGGCCCAGCTGACTGCAAAATTCACAGGGGCCCAATAAAAATGGCTTGGAGGGGTTTTTCCTTCTGTAACTGAAAAGAAGTGGTGATGACAAGCTCCTTAATTCCTGTTTAATGACTGTTTTCTCACTGCCAAGGTCCCTGTATAAACACCATTTGTTCTTGCAGCCATAACAGCGATGAAATATAGCTTCCCATACTTCACCGTAACGTTAATCCAACAGACGCTTTTTTGCTCGCTCCACTTAATAGCTGACTGGCAAACCCTCCAAGACTCTCCGAATTGCACGGAGGTGCCAAATTACTCCGCCGTGCCCTCATACAGCTCAAAACCTTTTTCAGCAAAAACACACACTTTATCTTCTAAGGACTTTTCTAGGAAACAGAGCCACCAGTCCCAGTAAATGATGATGGACAGATGGGAAAATGGACCCTGCTAATTGAAGCAACGCCTGGTGGCCTCTAAATCTCATTCCAAGTTGACGCACTTTGAAATGAATGTACAGAGTGAATGTCCAGACCTGAAAACGTGTCGAAACATGTCAGGAAATTAATTCAGGGATAAAAAGTTCATTTAAAGCTGATCTTGCAATTAACATTCTTGCAATTAACATTCCTATAAATCAGCTGTTGCCCGGCTATGACAGAGCAAGCTGCAGACAGTTGGCAATTTCTTTCCTCTAGTGATCTCAAATAGTTAAAATATATGTATGTGGGCGTGTATATGCGCACACACACATACATATATATAGCTATCCCTTAAATTACCTCTTTCATAGCTTATCTAGATGGCTAAAACAGCCACCAAAGACTCCTGATAAAAAACAATTCTCTGTTCCCAGTTCACACAAAAGTTGTACCAAAAAGGCTTTTCTGTTACGGAAAGAGAACATGATACCTCGAGAGAAAAAGGAAGATGAAGTAATACACTGAAGCCTGTGAAATAACTGTATATGAGTATGCACACCATGGTTTTAAACTCTATAAAGCTAAACTGCAGAGAAGTCCCACCTTAATGACTGATTTGCCAGTGACATTTGCCACCAGAAAATTCATGGCAATATCTTCACAGTTCATGTGGGCATCCACCCAGTTTTTGATGTCTCCAGGCATTTTGTAGGTGTAAAGATAGTTGAAATACTGCAGGATAGAGGAAGAGAGAGAGGAGATAATTTTAAATAGAGATGAAGTAACTATAGGTCTTCAAATATTTCAGTCACTGAACAGCAGGCAGCTAAGGGTGGATTATGGGCAAACTGTGAGACTGCCTTCAGCCAAGAACTACTTTAGCAGCTAGAAAATAACGGGGGGGTGGGGTGCGCTTAATTCCATAATTACTCCTTTCCTGACCAGCACATAAACTTCTTTACAATCAGATTTCTCTTCTTGACCTGCTAGTTATAAATCTACATTCACTGTAGAATTTGCTTTGCATTTACAGGTCTCACAGACTAGCCAGAGTTCTTGTTAGCTAATTAGAGTAACAGTTTTGCTTTACAGGCAGAGACAAATCAGTTGTTTCAACAGCAACTGAAAGAGGTTTAGGGAAAGTTTGCAATTGGTTCTTCGATTGTTGTAGAAAACACAATCATGGCACCACAAAACAGCCACAGAACAATGACAGAAACACACAGAGTCTTCAAAAAGGTCCCTGTTGTACATAAGTTGTGTATCACCTTATGATAAAACGCTGCCCCAGTGAGCACCATTGAGACTTCATTGGTCCATTCTGATTCGTATTTCCATTTGTTCATCTCGTGGTCCCAAAGATGCAGGCGGCCTGGATACCCAACCAACCTGTCAGGGAACTCACGCCAAACCTGAAGAGAAAAAGACATGACATGGTGCTAGCCAGGCCTGCACAGCAAGCAAACACAAATGCACAGATGCAACACATCTGCTTTGGAAAGGCAGAGTCACAGTGGTGCAAAGACCACTTCAATTCCTCCAAGTGCCAGTTCTTGAAATCGGAAACTGCCTGGAAGAACAATGAAAAATCCCAAGCGAGCTCTGCACCCAGCAACTCAGGGAAGGAAGCCATACCCCAGAGCAAAAGGCCACTAAAGCTATACTCACTTCTTCCTTGCGGAGAAGTACAACCAACTATTCAAAAAGATTTTAGCACTAAAACCAACCATGATTGAAATGGGACGTTTGATGTTAGCTTCAGCAGGAACAGCTACAACCTAACTACTTTCGCAGCTGGCTTTGGATCTAACCAACCTGCTTCGCTTGATAGGAACAGGTTTAAAACAGGCTTATTTTTTAATATTTCTGGTATTCTTTAGTGGGTGCTTGGATGGATCTACTGCTACATCGAAGGCCTTTTTGCCCTTGAGTTGTTCCAGACAGCTGGATACAATCAAGATACCATCTTTGTTACTCCATACATTATTTTGTAGCTGACTACAGGATCAAACGCAGTAGACAAGAACAAGGAGAAGGGCATCATTAACACAACCCCAGTTCTCCACACTGCTGGCCATGTTAAATAATGGACAATTTCTGCATTATGAAAAAGGAAGAAAGGATTAAAATTATTTAGAAGGATATGAACGCTATTTGCTTGCTAAATACACAGTATGTCTTTTCATGGATTAGTAATGAAGTTAGTATTTCTCTGTATTATTTGTGGATAAATTACTCAAAATTCACCCTTTAATTCAAGTATCTGCTAAGTTTGTTGGAAGAATACAAGTCCTGACTCTCCAACACACAGTGTTAAGTCACAAGAGTTTGTTTCAGGTTGGCAGTAACAAATACGTACCCAAATTTCATTGTGTACACAACATCCACGAAATATCTCATAAATCCCCAATGGTGACCTCATTAGCAAACCAGTTTTCTCTGTGTTTCTAGGGAAGCATAGAGTTGAATTTGGAGGAAAGAACATCTTACATTCCACCATCCTTCAAACCCCACCTTGTGCCCAGTTCATTTTGGGCACTTTTTAATTGCCAGTATGTTCCAGTTGGGAGGCCTGGACTATAAGGACTCTGTGCAAGTATTTTGTCAAATGTAGTATGATTTTTTTTTTAAAAAATCAGCTTTAAATTATTGCTTCTGCATCAACATTTCTGTGATTCCACGTTACTGTATACCTTTTCATCTATACATCTCAACACGTTTTATTGCTGTCAGTTAATATAGCTTCAGAATCCCATGATGAGAGCAGTTATTATTTCAAACGTACAGATGAGGAAACCTGCCAAAAATCATACAGGAAACAAGAATGGGAACCAGATCCTCTGTCTCCCCGACTTGTACTTTCTCTAGAAATCAATCTTTGTAGACAGGTCTAGGGCACAAGTACTGGGAGAGTATTTAGACAGGGCAAGGCTCTAACACAGAGGCTCTTGATAGCAGAGATGATTTGGAATTCAAGGAAAAGAATTCGTAAGATGTTGTTTTAAGTTAGTGCCATCAGATAATTAAAAAATTAGTCTGCCAAAATACAGATCTTTGGCAGGCAAACCAGTGAGGGCTTGAGACACCTATTTTGACATGATGTCAAAACCACTAATAAAGAACAAAAAAAAATCAAAGGTAGGGCCACTCCCTCTTCCAAGGACTCAAAAAATTAACAACTGCATTTTAATAGTTTTTTAAACCTGGGTATTAAAACGCACACCTCCCAGCTTTTGGAAGGCACCACCACACAAGCTACTGAGGCTTAACAAAGTATTTGATAGAATACTACAGATCTGCACCGTACTGGAGTCAGAATTCTTGCATATGGAATGGCATGTGTATTAAAGGCAGCTGGAAGAAAGATTTAAACTCAGCTACTGCTTCCCAAGGGATTTCAGTGTCTTCACAACACACAACTGTAGATTCATACTCCTTAAGAGTTTTTACTCTTACTGTCATCTTCATCTTTTATGTCCAAACAACATAAAATAAAAGCCAACCATAATGCATGTTACTCATACAGATTTCTCTGTACCACTGTAAAGCTCAATCCTACCCTGATTCCACTCTCTGAAAACTGTCAGTTTGATGCATCTAAAAAATAACTTGGTTGCTTTAAACAATGATTCCTTTTAAAAGCAACACTATCAAAGTCAGTGGGAAAGCTTGACTTTTTCATCATGTTCATCACTAGCTCACTCAACAGTAATTCCCGGAAAGGCTCCAAATAGCTGCATCCAACTCATTGCCCAAATCCATACATGTGTTTTGTGCCAAAATGAATATATGCAGCTACTGCTTGTAAGGAAGCTTTCAGAATAAAAACAGTGGTAATGATTCTGATAGTACTCTCTATTTTCACTACCATCCATTTTCTTGTTTGATGGTTGCCTCTAATTTATTAGTCTGTTAGGAATACATTCCATTTTAGCCAGTGATCTTATTAGCTTTCTCAGACTAAAGCAGGATAGCCTGATTTAATACTGGCAAGGGACGCATCCAAGGAAAACATACTGCCAAGCGCAGAGAAAGCATGCTTCTTTGCAGACAGCACTACTGCAATGACTCTGCTAGACAACCCTGAAGACAAATATTTTTGGACGAAGCATCTCCCTGATGAAAAGTCAAATAGAAATTCTGACTTTGTAGTTTTACTGAAGAGAAACTGATAGTAATTTCGTTTCCAAGTCAAGTTCCCCAAGGGACACAAACAGGCTAGGTAAAACACCTTCCAGCCTCACCTTCTCCAGAGTTCTCTCTGCCTCCCAGCCTCAGCTATTCTGCGCTGCTTCACTGTGCCACCAGAACAGCTGCCACAGCTCATTCTCCATGCAGCCAGAGGACAGAGAAGCAGTTCCTTTTCCAGAACATACTCCACATTTATTCATTAAACTTATTAGACCATATTAAGTCAATGAAACTTCAGGAGCCGGCTAATTACAACTAGAAAGTTTTAAATTTAATAAACAGAAAAATAATCAGCATTTCCAAAGCTACCATGGCAACGTTGTAAGAATGAAGCACTGACTACAAATGAAAGAAAACCCAATCAATCAGTATTCCTTCTCTCCTCCCAGAGTCCCTTGTGCTTAATTCTTCCCTGGCCCTCAAAGGGATGGCTTGTACTAATACTAGAAACCAAAACCCGTTAAAAGGTAAGTGATGCTTCGTGGGCACACAATTTGTAAGATAACTTCAATTTGAAGAAGAGCTTTGGATGTGGCTAGAAGCTCCCCATGGTAAGTCTTTTTGGGAGCAGAGTTACAGTATTCCTCCTCCAAAGGAATGTTGAAAAATATACTTTTAACAGCCAAAATGGGTATGGAAGAATTCTTCTAAAGAAGGCATTCACATTTTATGATGATTTTAGCCTAGTGAAATCTGCAATTCATCAGGGAGTTGATTTTTTTAAAAAAACATGAGACACAAAGCACTGAAAAACAGTTCTGAGACTAAGATCATCTACTAGCAGAAGGCAAAAAGCTTCCAAAAGAAAAACCACAAATTTAATGATGCACCAAACAGTATTTAATACAAACAAAAAACATGGAATCAGCACAATAATCCCAATTTAGTTTATTTCTATTATTGCTGTAATAAAAATACTTGGTAAGGATTAAGTCCTGCATAAGTACATAGTAAGAAATCTTAATGAACTTCGTGGCTGGAAACTGTAACCCCCACTTCTCAGGGCGATAGAAATGCTAAGCCCCAAGACCAGCTGAGATGCTTTCAGTCTCACATTCGAACATCAAATGCTTCAGAACAGCCAGTGGCTCTGCTTTAGTTTTATTTAAAGATACAATAATTTAAATGCTTTCTCCTTTTCTTGTGTCTCCCTGATATTTCCTCTGTGAACAACAAAGATCAGTAACTGGGGAAAACGTTGTCTAGCCCTAACATTTTTTTTCCAGTGCCCCAAGACATGCCTGTGATTTCATCATGTAACTTAACAGAAATACTTTTTTCAAAGTCAGAATGTCACAAGTATTCTCCTGCTACCTTACTACAGCAGCACACAGGGAGTATTTTTCTGCTTCAATAGATTTACGCAATGCCATAAATCACTGTACCCTAATAGTTCACTTTTAACAAGTAAAAAAGTCTGACACTTTGAGTGTTACTATAATTTTTTATGGTTGAAAGTGTACAGAGATCAAAGTTTTCTGGTTTTTTTTCAGCTTGCTCTATACATTTAGACAAGTCTGTGACTGGGGGGGGGGCGGAGGGGGAAGGGGGAGTCTGCCACATGTTTAAATGTAAAGTCTCATGGATATCAGGAGGAGNCACAAACAGATAAATAAATTATCACAGGCTGAGGACAATTTCAACATCTGGGAGCCAGCTCACGCCTGTCAAGCAAGTCACAGACACTCAGGGACAGGAAAGATCAATCTTCAGCCCCTGATTTCTGTGCCAGAGAGTAGGAACTACATCACCACCCTCTATACAAGCAAAATTGTGTATTTATAAAATAATCCACCATGCTTCTCTATTCAAAGACATTTATATTAATTTATTTTAGGTGGTACTGGGGGGGGGAGGGGGGGAGCTCTCTCAAAATATAAGGATACAAACTACCCACGGGTTTATCTCAACTATCTGCTCAATACAGCATTTTAATTTTCCATTGAAATAGCTGCGTAGAAAGCTGAATTCACAGAATAAAACAAAAAAAAAAAGGAATAGGATTTACAATCAAATGTAAAAAAACTGCAAGAGCAATACCTTTTAGCCTGCCAGATGAAATCTCATGTCCAGTTACATTTGCACACCGAATGTAAGGACTATTATTCAGATGGCCCCTGCAATCAATGCACATGGTCCACAGAAGACCAATAAATAAACCAGCTCAGTCCAACAGCTAGACCTGAGGCTGAAGGGTTGTTAAGCCTTAACTGCACCCAATCAGACTGACCACAGGAGGATTCACCTCAGCTTTTCTTTGCCTTGCTTTTTTTCATGAGGATAACCCTTTGTGCCTAAGTGACCACAGTGAATATATGCTAAATTACAGATATTCTCCACTGAAGGCTGTTTAAATTAACACTTCAGACACATGAGCACCACAGTTCTACTGCTCACGACTTCTGGCGGACAGAACTGAAACTCAGCTGCAGATTGAATCTCTGCTTTGAAGCCCTCCAAGCCTGCTTTGCCAGTAGCAGAGATTCATTTGGAACTACTTCCACAGTCACTTAGGATTTTATAAAACATATTTTTATTTACTTTGAGACAGCTTGATGAAAATGAAAATCAAGCAACAAATGGTGCCAGGATTTATAGAACATGCATGTTACAGATCTTTCATCCCATCAATTCACACTCAAAAGCAGTACCTATAGCACTAACACAGACAAAAATAACTCAGCTTGCAGAACTTCCCACACCTGATCACTCTGCTTTTGCAGGGCAGTACTCAAACATCCACTGCAGACAAAGGAGCACAGGCAAGGCATACATGGCCTTAACATTTTTCCTTTCAGTTGCCTTCTCTGCTCCATCTTTCACACTTCATGTACTAACCCGTTATTCTTAACCTGGCAAGAGAAGTATTTCCTTTCTGGAGACACACATGATAGATAAAACCTCTGTCTCCACTACTTAACATCTTTATTATTAAATCAGCACACCTACATTACCACAAGTCATTTCTTGAGTCCGAAAGTTTGTCACGGGCGTACAGTCACTTTCAAGGGAGAAAGCGTCCTATTTTACCATGTATGTACTCACATTAAAGAAATACTTCCAACATATCTTAAAAAATACCTTCTTGTGTTAAGAACTACACTTAAGATTGTTAAAAATAAGACAGCTATCGCATTTAGTTTGCTTTCTACCCTACAGAAGGGTAGAATTCATCATTTCACTCAATTTAGATGATAATTTCACATTCTACCTCTCATGTATAAAGCCAGTGTTGTTTTGCTCTTAATTTTGCAAGCACAGGTGTGACTATATGATTCAAACCTTTTTTAAAATACATCTTCTAATGTTTCAGATTTATTTACAAATACAGTGTGTTTGTCTTAAATACACACATGTAACAGTAATGTCAGATTTTGTACTGCCTCATATACTCAAATATAAGTGAACGACAAAAATTAATTCATTCAAAGCCAAGTTTTGGAAGGAAGAAAACAATGTTGCTTTAGGTAAGCACACTTTTTAACACAATTCAAGTGCCTGTGAAGGCTTTCAGCTCTTTGTACCGCCCTGGGTAACTGATTTGGACATACTTTCTTTTTTGTTGATACCCTCATTACAACAGCAGCTGTTGAAGCTTTGCCATTTCAAGCATATGATACACATGTCCCCTCCTTGACATTCTTCGGTTCCTCTTTTCATTGCACTCCACCTTACTTTGGCACGTCCTCAAGAGGCCTCCTCTGTTCTCAACACTTAATCTCTGAAACTTGTCTTGTCCATCAACACATTAACTTGGATAGCACTTCTGATTTGTCTGAAAACCAAAACTGTTAAGGAAAACGCAGCTCAGAGTCTCCACGCTGCTTGCGTTACACCAATTACATAATGTTTTCTGGAGTCTCCTAGCATTACTGTGCCAGCTACCAAAAATTTTCTGTTAGCTGGCAGTTTTTTTCATAAAGTAATGGCTATTTGTAAAAAATAGTTCAGTCAGCACTGAACTGTTACAGGAAAGAGAGACGCAACGACCTGAATCAGTAGACCGTGCAGTGATTCCTCCACTTTGTGCACACATGCGATGTTGAAGTGGAGAGCCGAGGAAACAAGAAAAACCCAACTCTCTTACCTCATAGCCAAACTGGAGTTCATCTGAGGTCAGCATAATTATATCATCATCGATAGCCAACACTGCTTCTGTTTCAATCTCATCGTAGGGGAAGAAGCGGTTACTAAGTTTGTTTTCTGCCGTCCTAACAACTTTGAGGGGAACACGAATCTTTGGCCAGAGGGAATCTAGAGAGAAAAATTGAAAAGAAATAGAATTCAGTATTATACTTGGCTTCTTAGCTTCTCTTCACTCTTTTTTTTCTTAAGCAAAGGTTTCTTAATGGCTAGGTAACTCCTGACTTCCAGTTAGGCAAACGTGTAAGCATATGAAGGCAAGAATCAGCAGCTCAGCTACATTTCTCTGCTTTGTTCTCCATGGAGAGCTCCACAGCCAGCTAGATATATGGGGAATAGTTGGCCCAAACCAGCAGTCAGCAGTAATCGTGTAAGGAGAGTCAGCAATGCTATGTAGTGTTGCTAGTGTTGGACAGTATTTGCCCAAGAGTATTAGTGTTGCTAGTATGCTAGTGTAGGACATGCAGCAAGGTATTTTATCCCACCGTGACTGACTGCTTAAAAGACAGTGAAGCAGCAGTATATACAATCACTGATTCAAGTCTGGGGTCACAGAGAAGTTGAAAATGGATGGGAGTTCTATCAAGTGGTCTGAAAAATAAATGTTACTACATCAATTAAAAATCTAGATGACACCTCAAATGTTAATCACTACTGACAGTTAACAACTAGATTATGTGTGTCAATTACTTAATTTTTAAAGTCCTAATTACAGTGATAAATTAAGCCAGATAAATGCAGAAAGATTCTACCTGTGCCTTACAAGTACAACAGAGCACTGGAGTACGTAATAATGAAAATTCACAAGTGAAACGATGCTTTAACCAGTAACAAAACCACCTGCAGATACAAAACTGTATCCAATGCGCTCCACGATGCGATTAGATTTCCGTTTCATGCCGTGCGATTAAAATGCAGCACCTCAGGCATCACATGAACAGCTTCAGCAAGGCTTCTGTATACGTTAAAAGCTTTTCAAAATCCTATTCTATCCCTACAGAAGCATATCTGCAGGCATAAGCATACAGCACCAAGCTAAAATGAACATAACTAAGGACCAAACATTAAACCCTACTTCTAAGTGTACATTCCTAACCACGTATGTTTGCTAGCACAAAGCCCAACAGCAGCTGTTATTGCAGTACGACGCATCTCAAAAGCGGATCAAATGCAGTTTAATTAAGAGATAAACAATTACAAAATGGCATTTGTTGGTTTCCTCCAGCTTTCACAATAAATATATTTTAATGAAAATCTGAGGGAAGCGCTGTATGATGAGTAAGTACCTTGTGAACAGCAGGCAGCTACAACACGAGTTTCTCACACTGGGGAAATGGACAGGGTGACAGCGATATGAAAAATAAGCAAACATACTTTAAATCAACTACAAAGTGACTGCTCAGACAACTCTGTCTCAAATGAAAACTTATATAAGGATACGCTTCGAGGGAGGTGGTCCTTCCTTTCTACTCAACACTGGTGAGGCCATACTTGGAGTGCTGTGTCCAGTTCTGCGCTTCTCAGTACCAGAGACACATGGACAACAAAGAGTCACAAGATGACAAAGGGACAGAAGCATCTCTCCTAGGAGGAAAGGTGGAGAGAGCTGGGACTGTTTAGCCTAGAGAAGAAAAGGTTCAGGGCGGGTCTCATCAATATGTCCAAATACCTGAACGGCAGATGTAAAGAAGATAAAGCCAGGCTCTTTTTACTGGTGCCCAGTGACAGGACCAGACACAACGGGTGCAAACTGAAAAACAGGAGGTTCCCTCTGAACACGAGGAAACTTTTTCAGTGAGGGAAATTGAGCACTGGCACAGGTTGCCCAGGGAGGCAGTGTCGCACCCATCCTTGGAGATCTTCAAAAGCCGAATGAAGGTGGTCTTGTGCTACCTGCTCTAGGCAACTCTCCTTGGGCAGGGCGCTGAACAGGATGATCTCCAGAGATCACTCCCAAGCTTAGTCATTCTTTGATACATGGACTCTATAAGAACTGCCACCAGGCCTGACACCTGTGATTTGAAATACACATAAATTGACAGTTCAATTTGTAAGTGACACAACGCCTGGTGACAGGAAAACCAGTGAGGACAGTATGGTCACACAGAGCACTCTGGACTGCTTGCTAAGGTAAGTTCATTTGAACAAAAAAAGAGATTGACACAGCTCAACACATTATTAAACAGTAGGACCAGGGTGACTTGGTCTTCACCAAGGTGAGATGGTGACTCGTGACTTAAGAGGTCAACCTACATATCTTACAGCCCCTCCTGCCTTAAGCCATATGAACAACTTGCTCCCAGGAATGCGTGTCCATGTCCTCAATGCCACTGGGTCTCTCAGATTTAACAGTTCACACCACACTCTTAAATGAAAGAGAGCTGCACACTGCTTAGACATCAGAGTCCAAGCACTGAGAAAACAAAGCTGTCTTTCCAAACGAAAAGTTTTCTTGGAGATGTATTTTAGAAAGAAAGATTGGTGTTCATGGATGGCCAAAAGAAAAGAAATACAGCGCAACATTTACTGGCAAAATTCGTATTTGATTTCCTACCCTGAAGTTTTTACTGCGAGACTGAAAAAGTGACTGGAAAAAAAAAAAATCTACTTTTATCTGGGTGGTCTTGTAGACCATGGCCTGTATTTGACATGTACGAAGTTTCTTGTGCAGTTTTAATCACTTTGCCTCCTAGGAGAAGGCAAGAGGCATCACTGCTGCACACTTCAGTGGCTTGTAGTCAGTTGGAAAGATTCAACTTTGCTACTACTAGGCTCCAGTGGAAGTCACAGTCAGCCAGCAGCTGGGGAAGACACAGCAAGGGCCTTAGGACAACCACCAAAATATTCAAGAGACAAAGGTTCCAATCACAGTGCAATGACCTCGTTCTCAGCATTGTAAAGTCTTTGACATCCTCTGTTTGAACCACAGTCTGAAACAATGATTCCAGTTCAAGACCACTGAAGCTCCAAAATTTTTATGTAACTATTCATTCTAGTCTTGGGAGGCAGAACCGTGGTGTGGTTAGTTTGCCTAGGATTGAGTTATCATAGTACCTATTACGGGCTGGTTTGGATTCGTGCTGA
>VZTU01027287.1:1037083-1047443 GCA_013400835.1 Zapornia atra | reverse complement strand
TTACTTGGGGCATAATTGACAATTCATACGCAAAGCTATTCTCAGAAGCAAAAAAGCAATGATATAACTGGCAATATGTACATAATGCTGTTCTCATAAGCAAAAACCATGGGGCTCTAAGACTTTCCCCTTATACCCTTCTTCATGCTTCTGGACTGCCACAGGAAACTCTGTGGCAACTACTGCAATTTTGTTACAGTGCATTGCCATTTCAAAAAATAAAACCAAATTACATCATTCTGTAATAATAAAAGAAAAATAAATTCCTTTTTTCCCACAATCAAGTGGAAGATTTAACTTTAAAAGTCTATGAGAAAAACACTTTAGGAAAAGTCTGTATTGATCTATTTGCAAATCCATAATTCTTAAACTCACTATTGAAAAATAGATAAGGACAGGAAGAACAGAAAATTTGTTCTATCTTTTGTCCCATTGGAAAGGATGTAGGATTATGCTCTTTGAGGTTTTGGTCTTTCTCAACCATTATACATTATTTTGACTCGGTGATGCTGGTCACCTTTGTTTATATAAACTTACAGAAAACTTAAGTTACAAAAAAAAAAAATCTGAAACCCTAGAAATACCTTCCTGGCTACTCTAAGTAGATAAAAAGCAAAAAACCCAAGACTCATAGTTACTATACTCAACTTGGATCCATACACACTAAAAATGATGCAATTCCATACATGTCAGTTTGTCTATTTCTGCTTAAACACTCGCTGAATCTGACTTTCTTACACTATAGTAAACATAAGAACAAGAGACATAGGAATTACACAGAAACACTGCAACTAAAATTCACAGGGTAGCATGTTTCTGCAAAGAAAGAGTGTGTAATTTTGGAATTATATAATGACTAAGAAATACTGTTTATCCATGGAGTCTGTTAGGAAACGGTAGGTATGGAAAGGCTAGGTAAGGGGAAAATGGGCAAGATGTTTACTATTGTTGGAAACAAGTTCAAGAAGCTGTAGCAATTCCCCTCAGTGCTGCTGTGAACTGATAGGCCTGACAAGGAATGACTCAGCTCATCTGCACGAGAGTTGTACACATCCCCAGAACCCACAGCCACACAACACGGAATAAAGAAAACTACTCCTGAAACAACTGCTACCAAGATATGGAGGAATAGATCCAGAGCCTGGTATTTTTATTCTTTTAACATTAACCCCTTGGAGGAAAACACTTTGGAGAAAAGAAACATGCAGAAACATTTATCTGAATGCAAAGGAAGCTAAAAGGTAGAATTATTTAAATAATACCTGCATTATCAAGAGTCCATTCAAATAATAACATAGATATTTCATATCTTGTACATTTTCCTGCTTGTAGAAAAGTATCAGCCAGAGGCAATAAAGCATGTCTCAGACAGATGTATCTAACAGATCTAGCAGAAGTTTCCAAGTGGCTGTCTCTTTTCTCATTCTGTTTCATTATGACTCATAAAGCAGAAAGACATTTTTCTTCCGTAGACAGGAGTGTTCATCTGATAAGCTAGAGGGAATTAACATTCAATTGGAAAGACTCCATCTTGTCAAAAAGTGTCTCCATGAGACCAGCAAGGTTATTCATGAAGAGAGGGGCAACTTCAAGAACTGCAGTGAATGTGATAACCATGTAAAACTAGTTTTAACAGACTGAAGCATAGGAGTTAGATAGAGAACCCTTACTTCAGAGCCTGCAAAGGATGCTGTTACTGTTCAGACTGGGAAGATCCATATACAACCTGATGGAGGAAGGTAATTATGCATTGGGGGAGGCAGAGGAATCAAGATGTAAGAATGCCAGCAACATGTTAATTTTCAAACTGTAAGTTTCAAGAACAACTTGGTTACGCAGCATTAGCATCACTCTCATATTCAAGTGAAAAGATTCTTGCTACTTCTGCACCACTAGCCTATCTTTAAAAAAATCCTTCCCTGAGGACATAACTCCATCGTTGGCTACAGACACCACTTGAGGCATCAGTTTTCATATCTGATGCAAACTTCTTTTTCAGGCACAGTGTCCTATAATTGTGGATAATTTAAACAGTTGGTTCTTCAGCTGTAATATAGCTTTTACCAGACTATGTAAATAGAAATCCTCACTACAGAAATCTTCCAATTTCCTTTTCAGTTTGTCTTCAGACCAGAAGAAAACTTCGCATACAAAAAGCTGCCCTTTAAAGACTAAATAAGATGCTCCTACCAAAGCAGGAGAACTTCTCAAGAAAAATTGAGAACTACTTGAATTCCTTAGCCTCAAGAACTGTGCATTCCCATCCTATTCTTCCGGAGTAAAAATTTCTGTTAAAGCAATGAAATAATCCTGTTTTCTTTCCAATGCCATAAAGCTGTGGGCTCTGAGGCTTGACAAAGCTCCAGTGTAACTTTACCACAGAACTGGCATTTAGACTACCAGCTGGTGGAACAAAGGCAAACCCATTACTAGAGTTAACTCTAAAAATAGCTAAAATAAAACAGTTCTACAAGTATACCCCAGAGAACAGGATTAATTTTAAATCTCAGTGAAACTATTTCTTGTCTTGTTCCAAATTATTCCTGTCATAGCATATCAGCTGAGGCACAGACATGGGCCCAAGCCTGCAGTCCTGATTCTGAAGTCATTAAATTATAATCACAGTTTCACTTCAGTAAAATAATGTCCTTTCACACAAAGCTTGTGAAGTGCAGCAATGGGAACCAATACATAATGGAGTGTTATCTGCCTTGCAGAGATTCTGAGGAGTATCTAAAAGAGCTCTGAATGTAAAAATATGTGGTGTAGCAACACTAAGAATCATTACTCAGAAGATTCTCAGAGTACCCAGATTTTTGGGACAGGTAACGGTGCATGCTACTTTCCTGATACTCAGAAAACTGAAGTGTCTGCTACTGCTTTTAGAAGAGTAGCGGGACCAGTGCAAACTGGTGCTGCTTCTTTGTCAGCAACAAATGAAGTAGGGTGCAGGGCCACGGGAGGATCACACCATGACATGTGAAAGCTCCCTATTCCTACAACAAAGTAGTCCTCACAACACCAGAGGTTTACAAGAAAACCCACTAGATACCTGTTTCGGTCACTAGCATCCAACAGTCGGGACATCCAACAGGGCAACATCGTGTGAAAGCATTCTCAGACTTACCATGAATGGAGAGCTTGACCTACACTTTGTGGAGTTTGTACAGGATATATATATATCCTGTACCTTTATATATTTGTAGCTTTGATATATCCTAACATAGAACACTTTTCCCATCTACATCCTCAGTTTCTATTGGATGCATCTCCAGGTCCTGACATAAACTAGTGTAATACTATTATCTCATGCCAAATCAGGCAAAGGATACAAACATAAATCAGTAATATTGAGCAAGCATGAGGATAAAGGTTCCTTACAACAAAATGTTGTTACAAACACTTGGAGCTTTTCAAGGAAGGTAATATAAAAGAGAATTATTATACTTAGATGTTAATTATGTGTGATCCCAAAATGAACTGTGCAGCTGTTAAAGTGATTTATTAAATGTCAGTGCTCATCTAAACAAAAACAAAACAAACTTGGTCTCCTGCTGGGCAACAGGCTGTGTCTGTATGGGATTTGTCATGTAAAAAGAAAGAAACATTGTAAATAATGAGCTGGGTATTCCTATGTAGATCTTCTCTAGGATCCACAGTAAGGTTTTCCCAGGGCAACAGAACAATTTACAGAAGTTAAGAAAATCCACAGTTCTTTCAACTGTGTTTACCACTGAAAAAGATATCCACAGAGGTACCTAGTGTCTCCCTATTACATCACATACCAAGACGCTCTGAAACATAAATATAATTGATAGCTCCAAAGGAGAATTTGCAATGCATAAGGAAGAGCTACGTCTGATCTCACTCATCTCAGCTCTCACATAGACTTAGAGAAAAACATTTCATGTCAAAGGACTCACTGAATACACTGGAGCTGATACTTTATACTCTCTGATCATTTCAACCAGTACTTGACTTAGATTCATAGATTAGAGCTACTGAAATAAATCTCTTATGGGAGATAAGTCATCTACCCACTACAACTTCTCTGCTCATGCTCCCGCTTTAGCATGAGCAGTCATGCAGTTGTACATTTTGTGGTGAGCAAGTACCTGAAAAAATTGCTAGAATGAGTTCCCTAATGTGGCTGAGATTGCATGGCTGTAACGGCATTAGTGCTGGCACACAAAATTTATCAGTAACCCATAGTCATGTAAGGAAGGATGGTAAGAGATGTTCTTCCTGACAGGAGGAGTTTTATTACGGTTGACTGTGAAACTATAACAGGCAACCATAGCTTCATGAATACCAGAAGTCACCCAAACAAGTCTCAAAGCCATTTCACCCACTTCCAAGCACTGCTCCCATGCCAATGCCTGATTCCTTTGTGTTGGCACAGGACTTTTTTAAGGGGCACAAAGTCCTGGATCATGCAGTTTATCTGTTGTAAAACTGACCGCAGTTTTCAGGGTTTGCTTCAAATAAACTCCCCAACGTGCTGTGCAGGCACAAGGGCAACCCTAGCACAAACACTACAATGGGGAGAGGACTGGCACTGCCATCTTCCCACACTGAATGTGGCCTGAGAAAGAAAACTGGAGTGAAGATTTTCTTTTTCCCTCCCTTCTTTTTTTTTTTTTTAATTTGTTTGTTTTATTAGTTTCTCAGAGCAGTATATTAACTCTGCTCTGGAAATGTACAGCTGTTTCCTCAGCTGTAGTTTCAACTCAGCAAACATGATCAAGAGAAATATTTGCACAAATCTAAATTTTAACAAGGTATGTGACTTTGCATTGTTTCAGAAGACTAGAGGTGCCCTCTTTACTTTAAAGTGAAAGAATCCATCTCATATACGCTAATCCATTTGCATAACTAAGTTAAGATCAGGCAACTAATTTATCCATCCAACTAAGCAAATCAGGAATGAAACTTTTATAAAATGTGTCATTTACAAAGTAAAAGAAATTATTAAATTATGCTCAGAAAAAAAAAAAAAGCCCTGAAGAAATTACTTTTACATTAGTATTTACAGCTTGCCAGTATACTTAGAAGAATTATTTTCCAGTGTGCTTAGCATGACAGCTGGATTAGTACACTGTGTATGCAGCAGAATCATAAATTCAGAAGGTGTATAGTCTGAATAGAATAGCCAGTTCTCAGGTTATGTAACAAAGAAAGCAAGAAAAATTGTACAATGTTTGTATTAGAAAATAAGCTCCTAAAGTTACATTTAAATTAAAGGTTTCATTTCAAAGTAAAGGTGAGTTGCCTGCACTTAGAGAGAAAAGAAAATCCCCAAAATGAATATCTTAGACTAAAAACTACAAGGAACATAAAAAAAAATCTTTTAAGTAGTAGTGGTTTTGACACTCACAATTAACAACACATTCTGTATAAAAAGATGTTAAGATTTTGAGACTAGCTAATCAAAGATGGCTAGAATATAGTACAACTTTTTTTAAGACATCCTAATTTTATAGGCATTGAATTCTTTCCAATCTAGATAAAGTATCTATTGTGCCTTCAAAAAGTATGCTAAATGTTTTGGAGGGGTGTTGTGTTGTTTGCTGAACTGAGAGATAGGATCACTCCAAAACCCAAATACAGTATGTTCCCAAAAGGGAATACAATTCAATCTTCCACCTTGATAACTCATTATTACCCTGTTATTTTAAGTATGACAGAAATGTCAAGGCCTAGAATTTTTAACACACAAAGAAACAAAAAGTACCTGAATACAAAATAATACATTACACAAAACAATGTAAACCCCCTAGGGAAATCTATCAGAAAAGTCCTCAGAAAATAAACCATGCTACAGTGTGCGTGCCAGGAAGCATCCTCGTAACCAAACCAGACTCACATCAGGCAAAGAGCACATATTTTGCTATTGGCCATATGCCATAAAAGGGTGAACCACAGTAAGACAAATAAAAACAAGTAATAACATCAATCAAACATCAGCAAACATGGAAACTAGAAATACAGGCAGAAGCTCATAGCAGGAATAAAAATTACTGTCCCTGAGCTGCTTATTGCCATTGTCCAGGCAGAGGTCATGATGCCCTTAAGTGGAATGCAAACTATTCCGTTGCTTCTGTGCAAAGTCTGGCAGTTTGTCTTAATCCACTGATGGCTTTATGATAAGCCACCAAACTTGACACTGACACAGCTGAGATGCACATAGCTATTTTGCTCTCTCTTATTCTTCTGTTGGGCCAGCAACATCCATAATGCAGTCAGAATACAACTATTCATTGATTCAGCTAGACCCTCCAGAAGCTGAAGCTGAAGGCTGAAGCTCTAACACATAAATCCTAGACACTCAGATGCCTCTCCTTCTTCAGGCATCTAAATCCATTTGATTTCCATGGCAAGTTCATAAACATCCCTGACAACCTGGTCTAAGGAAAGCAAGTTCCTCAAACAGAATCAAGGTTAGCTAAGATGACAATAAATGACAGTCCCATTTTCTAGTGCATTCTTATTAAATTAGAACTTGATCAGTTTAATTGCAGAATGTTACCTAATTAAAACTGAGTACTCTGGGTAACAATGATCTAAAGCTGAAGTTCAACTATGCTTATGTCATACTGAAGTAATGCTGGCCAGGAGAGCTACTGAGTCCTTCCCTTTTGCTTGCACAACTGTTTCTGCATCCACATGATGAGCCAAATCAAGGAGCTGTTTTAGCTGAAAACTAATCTGACTAGAAATTATGAGTTTTAGCTAGATCATCTTATCAATCTGCCACTAATGTTATTCTACTGAATAACAGTAGTGGCAGAAAAGGGGAGACTGAAAGCAAAGTCATTCCCTAAAAATAAGACTATATATATATATATACACCTCTTATGAATATCAGAATTACAGTTAGTACTTTAGAATGTAACTCCACCATGATAGGTAAAAATAGAAAATCAATTAAAATGAAGCCACATTCCTGTGAAAATGAGGTTTCAGACAAAGTTACTGTGTCAATATACTCACCCTGTGCTAAGAACGTTTGTAGATATATATTTATGTCATACTTACAAGACAATTAAGAGCATGTCAGAAACTCTATAGTATTACTGACAAATTAAAAGTAATACAATAGGTGAAAAAAGAATAAACTGATGAGAAATGGGAAATTGATAACTCTTCATATACACAGTATAACAGGGATCAGTCACAAAAAAACCCAAACCCAAACCAAACAAAAAACACCATCAAAACCCACTATTCAGACACCAAAACTCTCAGATACTAAAAAGGCTGTACTATTCTCTCCAACTAGAAAGTCAACATACCTGTATACACACTACAGTAGTAAAAGACTTCAGATGCAGAAATCTAGAAAAAGTGAGCATCTACTAAACATACAACAACTCCCCATATAAACTGACCAGAGTATCCAAGTTAAAGGTAGGGAGAAGTTGAGGAGAGGTTTTGGATGGAAAATAGAATGCAATAAGAGAAGAAAGTGGTTGGGCTTTTTTGTTCAGAATGAAAGCCATAAAAACATGAGGACTCTTTTTGGAGTTTCACAGAAAAATATTTACTAAATATGAGTTTTCCTGTATCATACAAATGTTTCTCTCTGTCAGCTCCATTGTACTAAAACAAGCAACACTAAAGATGTCCTCCTCAATAAATTAAAAATCTCCAACTTGCAGATTAGGTTACATAAATAAATGACACTACAAAAGACAATATGACACAACATTAAATATTTTTATACTATTTGTAGATATTTAAACTAACAGATTTGCTTTCTATTACTGTTCTTGCATATTTTTGAATGTATATGAAGACAGCATCATTGTTTCCAAATGGAGCACAACACAGACATCACTAACAGTTCATTTTGTATCTCACCAAAGCAATTTTATAGTGGAATTTTCACAAAAGGCAGTGTCTTTTTGAATAACATCAAGGAGAGTCCCACAGAAGGGACAACATGAAGGACAGCAAATAATGCATCTGTGTGAGAAAATGAGGCTTGAAAAGACCAGACTGACATTACTGTCAAACAGGGACAGGCAGGGGTATTGTATTACGATAGATTAAAGAATACCAGAGTAGCCAAAATTACATATCTTTGTACATTACATAAAGGATACTACCTATGTTACAGCCAGCTTTTCAACTCTGCTTACACACTCAATACAGGGATTGCAATATACTGTTGAACAGAAAAAGCTTTCACTGGATTATTGTATTAACATACCCAGACAATCACAGCAAGTGATTGCCTTACACAAACCTTATCAAGCAGAGATGAAGCTACCTTTCAGCAGTGAGGACAATGCAGAGGCAAAAATGAAAACTTCATCCTAAGAAAAAGAATATAATGCCCCCAGAACAGCTGCTCAAGTAGAGACAAAGCAGATGAAGATGTCAAGAGAAGTTCAAGACCAGGTTGAAAAGCAATTAGTAAAATGAAAGATACAAAGTGTAACCTTTTACCCTTTAACAAGGCAATGATCCAGAAAAGTATTGCTAGAAACATGATCTTTAATTGGGAAGAGAGCAAAGAAATTTGCTGCCACAGAGGGAAAGTGAAAAAAAAGGAGAAAGTCAACTATGCTGCTTGCTGAGGTAAAAACCAAAATTGATATGTATCCTTTGCAATGACATGCACCACATGCAAACTGTTTCCTCTAAATTTCCCTAGAGTCAACAGACTGCTTTGGATTACAGGAGCTATTAGCAAAGCAAGTTTTAAAATCCACTATTCAATAAAGTTCAGCATTAAATAAATAAACAAAATTCAGATTCAAAAGTAGTATAAGTGGACAAAAATGCTACCACACGCCCCAAGAAGGGAAAATTATGACACTGAAAAGACGTACTCTAAACATTGAGGACAGGCATAGACTAAAAGAGCACTTAAAATAGCAGAATAAGCAAACTGAAAGGGAGCTGCAGCTGGTTCTCCAATTACTAGGCATTGTTTAAAAATGCATATTCAAAACAAAATCCCTCAGAACATTTCTACTCTCAAAGATTACTTAGACACGAGTTGAAAGATCTGGATTTTAAACTATCAACATTTAAGTTACTCAAGTAGCTACAAATAAATACTTCAGAGAAAGAGGGAAAATGAGAAGCCAGAGTACAGGCAAGTATTAATAAAGTATCTCCTAAGGACTATAAAACTAATCTCTCAAGTTTTCTCTTCTGAAAGCCTAGACACATACTGTATGCTTGAACAGCTCTGCTATCAGTCTGTGGTAACTGCTTATACTTTAGAGTGTGTGTGAAGCCACTGAATGATTGGTGTTATTAATGTTAGCACTCAGGGAATCTTGCAAAATCAACTGCAGGGGAAAAGAAGATGAAGTACTACTCAGTGTTGGCGAGGGCCATATTAGAAACTCAGAAATGTTTATACGTGCACACAGGCATCCTATTATATGCATATTTAAAAACAAAACAAAACAAAACAGTGCTTATTTTTATCTTGCCTGTACATTTAAGGTAGCAGCAATTAAAAAAAAAAACAGACCTACCACCAAAAAACAGTAAATAAGAGGAGTGAAGAGTAAAGCACTGAAAAAGCTGTATGTAAGCATGATGGTCAGCAATGTTTCACAGTAACATTTTAGGAAATACCTGAGTAGATAAACAGCCCTTTCAATATCACTGAGTTCTTCATCAACTGTCAATCTTTCTATTTCTTCTGGTGTCTGTCAAGCATGAAATAGAGATATGAGTTTACAGAGCCTTACTATTTCCTAATTTTAATCTTCTTAGAACAACCCGTTCCTCCCCACATCCAGGGATAGTTCCACGAGTAATTTGAATTAAATCCCTGAAATCTCTAGCCAACATTTCAAATTCAATCAAATAAACCTTTCACCAGGAAGAGATGGGATGTAAGAGAAGTACAGTTCCATGACAGGCACTATCCCTATTAATCACTGTAAGTATAAGCAAGTCACATACAAATTAATGACCTAAGTTAGTCTATTTTTTTCCAGTTTAATAGTCTTAAAGTGAAAATAGTTAAGTCTCTGCTATACATAATTCGATTTATTCCAAGATGACTGAAAACAATTTTTAATACCCTTGTGCTGTAAAAAATAATCTGCCTATTCAGTTAGCTGTGCAGAAATGAAACAGACACAATTACAAATGGATTTTAAAACATCGTTCTATTTCCGAGTATATACCTTCAGGCTCCTGCGTACTGGCCTCTCTATAATAGTTAGTTCCTGCAGGTCTTCTATGTATCCAAATAAATTGCTCTGACTAAAATCCATTTTGGAGAAGAAGATTATTGGATGCATGTAACAACTAAAGCCTGTGGCAACCGATGCTCTCCCCGAGTCTCACATCGCACCGAAGGAGGCAGGACCGACACGGCGCA
>VZTU01027287.1:877135-1037058 GCA_013400835.1 Zapornia atra | reverse complement strand
GGGCGCCAGCCGCGCCTGCCGCCCTCCTCCTGCCGCTGAGGCGCCGCCGCCACAGCCGAGCCTCGGCGCGCACACTGCGGCAGCGGCCGCCCGCCCCCGCCGAGCCTCCTGCCGGGAAACTTTATCCGGCCGCGCTGCTCAGCTTGGCCCGGACGGGCGGGCTGGGAGCGATACCGGCGCCTGCAGTCCCCGGCGCCGGGAGCCCGGAGCAGCCGCCGGTACCGCGGTAGGGGAAGCGGGAGAGAGGGGGCTGTTTAGAGCCAAGTTTCCCCTCTTCGCGGGGCGTCCCCGTCCGCAGGAGGGGAGGCGAGGTGGCCGAGCTGCCTCTGGGCGCGGAGAGGGGATGGCGCGGCCTCTCCGCACGATGCCCCGAGCTTCGGAGATTGCTCTTCACCGACGGGGCACGGTGCGGAGCGGAGCAGTCCCCCGCCGCGGTGCCCGGGTGCCGCCTCTGCCCTCCCACCCCGGGAGGAGGGACGGTCGCCGTGGTGCAGTGACGCTCCCCGCCCCCGTCCCGTTCCCGCGGCACAGCCCCCCGGCGCCCTCCCCGGCAGGGCGGGGTCGAGCACCACGGCACCCGAACCGGTGCCGCGGAAGCCCCGCGGTCCGCACGACACCGGCCCCCGCGGTGGGGCCGCCCCAGCACCGCCGAACGGGTCGCCGGGGCAACGCAGCACTACAGCGGCCTCCGCGGGGCAAAACAGCTCCGAGCGCGGCAAGACCCGAACGCGCGGGGGGCACTGACGCCCCCTCAGCGGGCGTTACTGGCGCGCTGAGCCTCGCCCCCGCCCGGAGGTCCTCACTTCACCGCTCGCCGCCTCCCACAGTCCTGCTGGGCCCCCCCTCCCCGGCCTGCTGCGGCCGCCCGCCGGGCTTCTCTTCCACAGCTGTCGCTGCCGTGGGCTCTTCCTCTCGCAGCTACGGCCGCCCCGAAGCTCCACTTCCAGTGCCGCGGCCTCCCCCTCCACTGCTCCCTTCCCCCAGCTCCGGTAGCGTCCCTTGCCAGCGCCCCTCACCAGTTTCCCGCCCCGCTACCACTGCTACTTCAAAGCGGAATTACGCAGAGAAGCCTATAAGCATACCGATTTTAATGGAGAGCCCAAAGCAAATACCCACTACCAAGGAATGCTTTTGTATTTATCTTATAAAACCCCAAACACTTCCCCCCCAAAAAAAACCCAACAGTGAAGTTCAACCTGACACCAAGGGCATGATAACTTCTTTGCCTGTACAGTCCTGTCCCCCCCACCTGGGGTTACACACCACTCACACCTGCCACGGGACAGGTTCCCATGCAGGCAATTTCTTCCTGATACATGCAGTTGGGCCTTGGATGCTGCAGGATTGATCATTCTGGCTCACAGAGTACGCCGGGGGTACAAGGGAGAGTATTAAATTTTGAAATAAGCCAATGAACAAAAAAGCATGAGAAATGCTATCTTTGAAAAAAAAAAAAAAAAGCAAGCCTTTTGGGGTGAGTTAGTAACACAAAATGCATGTAGGACAAGAATCAATGTACACGTGTTTAGCAACATGCACAGTTGTCTTTGGCACTTGCTGAGCCAAGTAATTCTCCAGGCCTCAAAACAGCAGCCTTTGCAATGATTATATGGAAGGCAACGATCACACACCTAGAGTTAGAAAAACCCTGTAAATATTTCACACGGGCTTATGTGAGTGAGTGCTACATTTCACTTTTACTGTGAAATGCCCGCATGACCCAGTAAATTTTGTTGATAATATACAAAAGTAATTCTAGAAATAGTAAGGATTAGGTAATACCCTGTAGCATATCACTCAGAATTTGATTGACTTATGATTGCTAAGTACCTCAGCTTTTATTTATCAAAAAATAAATGCAGTCCTTTGTGTGTTACTTGTCTGTGTATTAGTTAGGACAAATCCTGTGCAAGTAAAACAGTAAAAAATTAAAGCATCTCCATTAATTTCAGATGTACAACAGAATTACTAGCAGAAAAATCTAATCCAAAGTACATATAAATAATTAAATTGTTATGCAATAGAAAGCCAAAGCCATTTGGGGTTTTCAAGGCATGATGACGAATTAAAATAAAACACTATTTTGAACATCTCCTTTGCGTTCTCATCAGACAGCAAATATAATAAGTAAAACTGAATTTCAATCCTCTCAGAGTAGTTAATTAAGTAGCTCCATGAGGAAAAAACAAAAAAAGTTTCATAAAATGTTCTTAAATTCAGAATCCTGACATGCAGGCTTTGGCCAATGATTTGTATCAAGAAAACATGCTAAAATCCCAATCTCAAGTAGCTCCGAAAATCATTTTGCAAGTTCTTTCACAGCCAATTTGTGGTTATTTCTTCTTGCAAATAGTTCTGGTGAATCTTAAAGATCTTACAAGACCAAAGACATTTGTGTGCCTTGAATTAGGAACCCATTGTAGTTTTCAAACCAGGTATTTCATAACTCAGTTTTAAAGACAAAGAGTGTGGGGTTTAGATACACAGTTAGCCTGATTTATCATATCACATTTTACGTAAATTTTGTAAGCCACTAAAGAAGAGGTATTTTTATAAACATGTAAACAACTCCCTTAATGGTTTTTAAAATCTCTTTATAACTCAGTCCAGGAAACACTGTGCAGGCACTTCTCCCATTCATTTTAAGATCAGTATATGTGTCAAAGAGATCTACAAATACTCCAGAAATGTGAAAAGCAATTTTTTTTTCTTCTGCAAATTGAATACTGGACCAGAATAAAGAGCAGGGAAGGAATTAGTTTGCCCAGATTCAATATAAACATGCCTCCTTTTGACCCACAGATTCCCAGATAGACAGGGGGGGTGGGGAGCTTGCATATTTTGTTCCAAAACCACATATATAAAAATTAATCCCCTCTGATAGTAAATCTGCTGGCATATTCGGCTCAAGTGGTCTGTCATTCTCATCTGTGATGAAAGTCACGCATGACTTCCCTTCCACTGCTGCTGCTTTCAGCTCCTCCCTATTCCACTACTCTCCCAAATAAAGCTCTACCTTCAGCTCCATTCTAACCTCGTTATAGCTATTGTAATAGAATGAAGAGCTATTTCATGCTGCTTTTGTGAAATTCAGAGTGAATTGGAACCTCCATTTTAACACAGGCACTGTGTAAGCTTCTGAAACCAAAACAGGATTGATTTTAAATAATTCTTCATTGATGGTGACAAAGGCAGAGCACCTGTGAAAACAGTACTCATCCCTAGTGGATGAGAAATAGTGTTATTCATGCCTTCTAAAGCAATAAAGTCTAAATGCAATACAGGCTAAGATCAGGGGGAAAAAAGACAACATACAGAGGAGGACTTTGTGCCAGAAGGATTCTTCAGGTACACTGACTCAACCTAAGGACTCTTGGGTGACAGGATTTGTCATGTTGCACAGAGGCACAGTTCTCCTTTGCTACTCAGCAATTAGGCAGCTGCCTTCTGGAAACTGCTCTGGAAAGGTTGCAATTCTTATCATACCTGTTACACATTCCCAAAGATTAACCCATAAATCAAATTATTCACTGAGAAGTTGAAGATTCAAGAAATCCCAGAATGTATCGCAGTGCCTGAATCAGCTGGAATATGAAGGAACTGGTTTGGGTGATACAGAAAGACATGGCATGAAATTCTTTCAAGCAAAACTTGTGCACTCCAGATTAAAAGCCAGGATTTCTTACGCAGTGGCCAAGCCAAAAAAAGGGAGGAAAATTTCAGCAGAATATTTTTGGATTATGTTGGGGGGTGGGGTGAAGGCAATACATTTTGGGTCAACTTGAAAGTAACACTTTCTATCATGGTTTCTTTTGCCCTTTTTTTTTTTTTAAATTTAGGCTAGCAAAGAATTTCTGTAAAGGTCAAAATTAAACATTTTCTTCTTCATTTCCCCTTTTTCCTGTTAATATTCCACAAAAAATAAATATCCTTTTATAATGTATACCATAGAGTATGCACTGCGTCATCACAGTTCTGCTCAGGACTCAGCACTCAAACTGTGCAGAAGTTCAATTCACTCTTTTTACCACCACCAAGAGAGAGTGATAGCTGGATCAGCTGTCACTCACCATTTCCAAATGAGCAGCTTCTGACTGGAATGGGTTTTGGGTTTTTTGTTGTTTTGTGTTTTAGGGTTTTTTACAGTTCATCAAACCCTTAAAAATGCAGCTTTCATGTTCTATCTAATGCCTTAGACCTACAAAGCAAGATTATTTTTTTTTAAATTCCATTTGTACTCCAAAAAAGAATGCCTCCATGAATATTTTCTTTCCGGAAAACTCTGTGTTGAGACAAACCTCTAAGAACATTAATCTAAAAGATCCCCACACAAAAATCTGGGCCTACTTCAGAACAATGCTTGGAATGCAGCATACACAAATCTCAGCAGAAAAAAAAATATTATTTAGCATATTTTCCAGTTTGTTGCTAAGAAACTGTTGCTTCATTTGCAGAAAATTTCTGATTGTTCTTTTGCCACTTTGGTCATCTCGTCACAACAGCTATATAATTAGATGGGGTATAAGGGGAAAAAACACTGGAATATACTCACTGTGCTTTCATTGTCTGTAATCTGGTCTCCCATATTCCCTTAGTACCCTTCAATAAGATCTAAAAACCCCCCAAAAATTATTTTACTTGAATATAGAAAAGATTCTTACATTTGGTTTTGGCTTTATGTAAAATATATAGATTTGTAAGATTGCAACCACTCTGTTCTTCATGTCTTTCCGTAAGAACTAGTAATGTTCTCCTCCTACAGTGTCTAATCTGCTACCCTCTATCCAAAAGTGGTTAATAGCACATGCACAATCACAAAATAGCAACAGAGCAAATAGGAAGTACCATTTTTCCTCATATCTTACAGCTATTTGTAGGATTTTTGACCTGATAGTAGGCTCTAACAGCGAACTACTTTATGAAGTTTGAGTGAATTATTTCCTATAGTAAAAAACAACCCTCTGTTTTGTCCAGGTTTTAGACATACACCCACACACACACACACTCCGNTTTTCCTAAATTCTTAAAATACTTAAAACCCACCAACCCCCCCCCCCCCCCCCCCCCCCCCCCCCCCCAATATCCACATAAAGCAGAATTTATTTACATTTTAGAAAGAGGACCAATAATGGCAAAACCTCAGTGCCATCAGTATTCCAGTAGGGAGGTCTATACAGTATTCTACCAAGGAATTTTTTCAACGTTTTACAGCGAGCAGGGAAGGGAAAACATCTCTGTAACCAGTAACAGATTAAACTCTACTGGGCACAGCACAGGGGACTGGAGCTCTGTCTTTCACCCAATGAAATTGCCAGTGGTTCCATGGGCTAGCCCAAGCCCAGACACTTCCCAGTTGGCAGTAAGGATCCAAGCGCCATAACTCAAGACTTGAAGACGAGTTCCCCAGCACTGACATGGTCAAGCCGCGTCTGCCCCAGAGTCAAAGAGTGGCACTGTCATATTCATAATACAGAGGGAGCCAATGAGTCCAGTTCCTTGCTAGGACAATGATGGACATGATCTGTCTTACGTATGTCAAACTTTATATTTAAAACTAACAACTTTTTGCCTTCAAGTATTCTTTACTCATTGGTTGCCATAGAAACTTGTTTTCCTACCTAAAATTACTGTTGGCCAGTTTATTGAGTTTCTTCTTGTGCCAGTGTTGTCCTTTGAATTATTCTTACTTTTCTGGTATTTAAAAGACCGCAGTCATATCTGCTCTAATTTTGGGTTAACCAAGCTAAGCTCAGCATTTAGTTTTCACTCCTAAAACAGGCTCTTCAATCCCATGATCAACCTCAAGGTCCTCTCAGCATCATTCATCTCTCTTGAATTAAAGCAAGCAGAATAGAGTTGCAAGTTAAAGTTTCAGGGAAGTAATGCCGCCTGTGAAGAATAATGCCCGTACAGGAGTGAGTTTACTAAATACACTGGCAGCTCATAGTTATCTTGTGATCAATTAATACACGAGATCATTCTGATCCACAGTAATCTAAAACCAATTAACTCCCATCTTAATAGTGTAAATTCTCAGTACTAGCCTGAGCTGAATGATGCTGTGCTTTGTATGAGTAAATTCATCCCATTATTCTGGTCCTCGAGGTCCTTTCAAGCTGCCTGACATCATAATTCCCTTCTGTATTAGTAACCGTGTCATCAGCCAATTTAATATTGTATCACAATTATTAATGAAATAAATTAGTCCACAAAACTTTAAGAAAGTCCTTGAGTAAACTCTGTATACCTGAAAGATTAATCTACAGATAATGCACACCAGTGTTCTCCCCAAATGAAACATGCATTTCCCTCTCTCTTTAGGCAGCTCCTTTCACTTCAAAGTTCTTATTCCTTGTTAGTAATCATTTCACAGACAGAATATATTTTCAGGATGTCCAGATAAATTAGATTAACTTTATTTTTCTACCCAGAAGACCAGTTCTTCAAGTGACATGGCCTGATTTCCCATTTCCCCTTGGTTAACAAATGCAGCCTTTTATTTCATTCCCTGTCATCTTTCAACTTCTTTTATCATGCTTCCCTTCACATCCTGAAGTTGCTTCTGACTGCAACCACTGCAGATGCTTCCTTCGTTTTAAATGAAGGTGTCTTCCCTGTTCTTCAACCACACAGAAAAATCTTCACCTTGATCTCTCTGCACTTGAAAGAGGCTTGCTACTGTAACTAGAGTTAAATGTCCCAGCACTCTTAAATCTCATTCCTGGAGATTATCTTTTTCTCCTGGGGGTAGCTGGAGAAGCAGCACTAAGCCTTTGACAAAGCATGCTATATACCACAAATGCTTCATGGAGATAAGCAAGCAGCTCATCCACAAAGTTAGAAGAAAGAACAAATAGAGAAAATTAAAAAAAAAAAAAAGCAGTGCAGGCAAAGGGATATATGTTTTTAAATGAGGTTTAACAATAGAGAACTAATATATTGGAGAAATACAGGAAAAACATTCCAGAATGCTGCAGAAGGCAGAAAGAAGAATACAACCTAGAGTTCTCCTCCAGTTACGAGCCCAGAGTTATTACTGCTATAGTGCTATGTCTTAATATCTTGTCAGTCCTCGAATGATATTCCAGAACTTCTGAGAGAACCAAGATTTTACTTCCCATTATGACAGGCCTCACCTGTCATGCCAGAGAAGACAAAAGAGAAAATTCTACAGCCTGCAAAGCACAGGAGGCTCGAGTACCCATAAGCCAGTGCAGCATGTGCCAAATACACAATCAGTATCAATATAAATCATGGTATAGTAACACACTAGCAGACATTGCTATTAAAAGTAGTAGGTAAGCAGATACTGATAATCAAGATTTGATTACCAAGTGAAAGCCTACATCTGTTGCTCACATAGAGATTAAACTGTTCCTACAGCCAAATTCAGCTACCTGAATCCCAAAATTAAACATATTTGTCAAAACGATCTCTGGCTTGACCTACCTTAGGAGAAATCTTTTTATGTTTTTTAAATATACTGACAAAACATATAATAACTAGTATCTAAGACTGCATAGTATAGACCAAACCACCATCTCTGGGTTTAAGTTTACAGCTGGGAAGGACAGAAGGATCTGTTGTCAGCTAAAGGTCTGAATAGAGACATCAAACCCCTCAATTTCTTTTGGGCCCTCAGACATACTTGCTTAAATTGTTTGGAAATTATTTCTAAAGTAATCAAATATGCACGTACTGGCGTGAGTTATGCAAGCATGACTTGTTAACAATTATTAATACCTGTCATTATCTTCAGTTCACATCTTCCTGGCATTTAAGTAACTGTTGATCTAAAGAAGTCTTTTCAGGATGGGGATAAAGCACGCTTCTGTTTTGTTTGCTATTGGCATTTTAACCAAAAGGTCGCTTTGCACTGTCAATAATGGAGTTGCACTTACCAAGAGTGTACATACCTACTCTCTGGTAGGACACAAACGGGCACTTCTTGTTGACAAAGCCTTGTCACAGCACAGAAAAGCCATGTCAATCAAATGTTCTTCTGGTTATCCCTTTTCAAACCAACTCAAAAAATTAATTTCTCTAGCACAAGCAGTTCACACCATGGCAGTAAGAAGAGCTGCCACCTCTGTGTAGGTAAAACCATTCTGAACCTCCACAGGGATTACCAGTAGGCATGTGCCTTCTTTCAAATTAAGATTTAGGGACTCTAATTCAGTCCTTTAGTCTATAAATAGTGTAGAGAGCTCAATACTTATCAAGAAGAAAAGTCAGCTGAATCCACAAATGGATTCTTGAGGAATAAATCAGAATACTCCTGTGCCCTGTAAAAATATGTCTGTAATTACATTAAAAAGCATAATTCAACATAATTTGGCAAAGTCATTTCCCTGTTAAATCCTTTTTTTCAAAACAGAGCTGCAAACCAAAACTATGTAAGGACAGATTAATGGCTAAGAACCCTACTGTCCACATTTTTTAAAATTCTCTATTCAGGATCAGCATTAAGTCAGACATACCAGAATTTGAGAGTAATCAGTTTCTTTGGCTTCTGCAAGTTTGCTTTTGCTAATATCTGGTAAAATAAAAAGGGATAAAGTTGAGAAACTATCAACTGGCAAAAACATCACCAGTAAATTTCTTTCCACACAACCTGGAAGGAAAGATACATTTAATGAAGGAATGCATAAAGACTGCTGAGACCACCTCATTAACTTAACCGTGAAGAGCTAGTCTCAGCTCCTATCAGTGAACTAGCACTACCCATCATCCCTTCAGTACTACATAAACATGGTTTTCTGGCTGAACTGTTAAAGCCACCGTATCAAATCCTGCTCCCTGAACTCACTTGGAGACTCTCAGTTATTTCTTACAGAGGATGAGGACAAAAGCATCAAATGCTCATGAGAGGATATGAACTGGAAGCAACTCCTCAGTTATGCACTGGCAGATCGCCAACGATGATTTCTTGGAATGAAAGCTGTCCTTGAAAACATTTAATATGCTCATTGCTGCCCTTGGCTGTAACACATTAAAAAAGGAAAAAAACCCAAAAACCAAAACAAAAAAACCCGCACAAAGAGAACAACCCCCCGTATTCCCATCTTCTTACAGAACCAAGATGCACCTGCAGATACCAGAGAAGTAGTAATTGTAATTGTTGCTGTAATTGATCTTCATCTACTGTGTTAGTCCCTATCACCTAGAAACCTCCTGGTTCTGCCTCTCTTCCCACATCTCGCACGAAATGATATTCAGGGCCACTGCCAATCTTTTGGCAGAAGTAAAAATCTGCCATTATCATAGTATATAATTTATGATGTCCTCTTCCTACACCAAGATCAAGCTCCAAAGAGCACTCCATCACTACAGGAGGAACAAAACCATGCTGGGACCTCAGTGGTACCCTCGCTTCTATAGTTATTTGCAACTTTTCTCCCAATTGCATTACTTTACCCATTATATTCTTCTAAACAAGGAATAATAAAGAACACATTAACACAACGTTAACACATAAGCATGAATAGCAAGTTTTTCATTGAATGAGCAACCCTGATGACATTCAGCCAAAGCTCCTAATTTCAGAGTTGAAATTTAAGAGGCCCTTTATACATTCTTTCTTGAGTGAGATGTATTATGCCCATAATAATACACAAATGATCTATAGAGGTGTTGATTATATTTCGAAAGAAAAGGTAAACAAATTTTCCTATTCTTTGTCAGCGCTGCAGCAAGGTGTTTAATCCATGCTTCAGTATTATTTATGCAAACAGCACCATAGCTACTAATGCACTTCTGAAAGGTAAAAGCAGCGCCCACGCCGGTGAACTAGCTGCCACCATCCATCTGCGCTGCCAGGCCAGGGGGCTGGCAAGCCACAGCCGCCCTGCGCCGCGGGCTGCAGCAACAAGTCATGTTGGTGGCAACGCCAGGGAGCGGAGGTTACTCTCCAGTAACCCCAACCTGTAACGACGTATCCTCATTCCTTGCCGCTAGCTGCCTGCCTACCGGCAAGCTCCTCTCCTTATCCACATCGGGCAGCCCAGCGCCGGTTAGGCGCCACGTTAGGGGCCCTAAAATCGAGGCCTTGCGAGGACAACCCGCCCCCTGGCCAGCTCGCATGCTTCACCGAGGGAGAAACGGCAGGCACCGGCGGCTGCACAGCGCCTCCCGGCACGACACGGCACGGCATGACTAGCCCGCCCGTCCCCAGCCAGCCCTCAGCGAGCGCCAAGAGGAGCCGCCAGGCTGCCAGGGCGCCCCCCGCCCCGCAGACTCCACCCTCCCCTCGGAGCCGAGGCGCACCGACGGGCGGCCCAGAAGCCGGCTGGTACGGCAAGGCCTGCCCTGGAGCCCTTCGCTCCGCAGGTTAGGCCGCCCGCCCCGCTAAGAAGGGGCGCCCCAGGACCCGGCCCAGCCGCACCACCCGCCATCAGGGCGCGCCCGCGCGAGCAACGAAGAGCAGGGCAGCACCGCCCGCCGGGCCGCTGCGTCCTATGGCGCCGCCCCCTATCGCGGGCAGAACAAAGCCCCACCCCGCCTCCGCCTCCCACCAATCCGGGACCGCCTTCTGGAAACGTGCTCGCAAGGCGCCGCGGGCGCCGCGCAGTGACGTCACGCACCAATGGTGGCGCCCGCGAGAGCACGCGGTGGGTGGTGGAGTTAGTGCTGCCGGGGCCGGGTGGAGCCCCGCGGCCGGGCTGTGTCGGGGCTGCGGAGCGCGGTGAGCGCCGGAGGGAGCCCCGGAGGGAGCCCCTCGCCCGGGGCTGTGGGCTGGTGAGGCTTCCTGGGCCTCTCGCGGGTCCGGAAGGTGGCCGGAGCCGGGCCTGTGGCGGGTGGTGCGCGGGCTGGGCAGGGGATAGGGGCAGGGGCAGGGGCGGAGGCGCGTCGCGACCTGCTGGGGTTTGTTCTGTAGGTTTTACCTTTACCCGCGGAGCTGTTTTAGAACCGAGGCCTGCCCTGCCGTGCTTACGTTTAAGGCCACTTGTGGTTCCCCCGGAGGAAAAGGCGTAGGCCTGGCGTTCCCCTGTGCTCGAATACTATCAATGTAACCCCCATTCTCACCCGGTGCCCTGCTTATTTTTTTTATCCCCCAGCTTCCTTTTAGGTAAAAATGAAGGCAAAAAAAGGAAGGCGATTTAAGTCTACCTTTAAACCAAAACAAAAAGGCATTCAAGTAGTTGGAGAATGGAAGACAGTGCATATCGACCCCAATCTATTTGCTGATGAGGACTTTAAAGATATAGTATGCTTGGAGGAGCTTACAGAGTACAAACTAGTAAGTTCTTCCAAAGTTGGGAAAGTAAAAGAGAAGAAGAGAAAGGCTGAGAGTCTTTCGGAAGAAGGCAGTGATGAGGAGGAAGCACCTGTTGCCCCTCCCAAAAAGAAAAAGAAAAACAAAGATTTGAGGAGCAAAGCAGATAAAAACAATGATCCTCACGCAGCAGAAAATGATGTGTCAGTTGAGGCAAAGTGTAACAAAACAGTCGAAGCGGTAAATTGCAAGGACCGTGGACATGTGGCTGGGAGCACTTCAAGCACAAAAGATGCTCCAAAGAAAAAGAAGGCAGCAAAAAATAAGGCTTCTCAAGCTCAGGAAGCTCTTCAGTCGGTGTCTACTAAAAAAAGTAAGAACTGGACAACGGAAGTTCTGTCTGCCTCAGCTGACCACAAAGCTGATGTGTCTGCATGGAAAAACCTCTTTGTACCTGAACCAGTGTTGCGGGCCTTGAGCTACCTGGGATTTAGTGCTCCAACTCCTATCCAAGCCTTAGCATTGCCTTCTGCCATCCGGGACAACATGGATGTTCTTGGTGCTGCAGAAACAGGTACAGATCTGCTAAACCGGATGTATAGGCTGGGAGCTTCCCATCTCCCCTCCTAAAGTGTAGCTTGTTTTTATGTGAAGCAGAAGCACTTAGACGTAGGATGAGCTTGTATCTTCTGTGTATCCAGTACACTAGTAAGGATTTATTGTGATGTGTTAAAACTTTGTAACTTGCGAACCTTGGACATTGCATCTTCACCAAGTGCATTGTGCAAAGACTTGAAGTCTCACTAGGCTTTTATGCTTTTGACAGTCTTTCTTTCTGTTGTTTCTCCAGTTCATTCCTGTTTTGTCAATACACTATAAAGAGTGGAGTTTGTGAATCAAAGAGGGTCATTTTTCCAACAGCCTAACTTCTGTGGTTGTTCCATGCTGAGGCAGAGCTGAGACCTAGGTTCCTTTTGAAGGTGATCTAAGTACTGCCTTAGAGCAGTAAATACATAATGGGCACAGTGTTAGGCACTGGGAATATGGGCTAAGCCTTTATCTTGAAAAAATGGGCCCACCCTGCACCCTGTCTCTGGGCTTGGCCTGTATGTTGTCATCAGCCCTTGTCACTGACTGTGCTTGAAGTTTACGTTGATCCATTCACTGGAGAGATACTGCCGCTTGCCCAGCTTTGAATCAGCTCCTGCCATTGTCTTTGAGCATTGCTAGTAGCCTTACTGAAATTTGTTACAGTTTCTTTTTTTACTTAAACAATGCTGTGAAGTCTCAGAGCACTTTTTTGCTGCTCATATCTTTGAAGTTTTGTCTTTAACAGTACAATGCTTTTTCCCCATAAAAGCTAAAAATAGGAAGCACAATTGGAAGCTGGTTTTGGTTTAAAGGCTTCCTTGGCATTCTTTTCATCTGTTCCAGTTGCCTTATCTCACTGCTTGTCTTGTAAAGCCATTTACTGTGCCTAAACATGAAGGTATAGCGGCTAATAAGATATGCAGTCATTTGCATTTTTATTTTAATTAGAAGCTAGGCTGGTGCTATTAGCTTTAATAAGATGAGAAAACCCTGCAGGGAGTGTTTTTGAAAATGGAACTGAAAATTTAAGTGGTTTTGTGCTGAAAAAAAGTCCCATTTTGGCAGTGCTGAGAAGCAAATCCCTTTAGCTGCAGAATGGAAAGCACATTTGGTGTCAGGTTGTGTTGTTGCTGTCCAATTTTGCATAACCCTGAGGTATTCAGACTGTTTTGCTCATTTAATTTCTTCTTTTATGAAGGAAAACCAGCTCTCTCCCAAGAGCCCAGTGGGTCACTGATGTTCTTGCAGAAACTCGAGAGAAGATGTAGACAATTGTCTGTCAGGAAGTGCTGTGGCTGGGAGGGACTGACACTCTCCAGTTCTTTTTTTCTACATCCTACTGCTTGCCTTAGCATTGGGCCTGAGGGAGGAAAGTGACAAGTGAAAGAACTATTTGTCTTCTCTATTTTTTTGTATCAACACAGATTTTGATGTGGCAGTGGAGATCAGATGCAGGCGTGTCAAGGCTTGTTTTTTCTGTGGATCTAACTAGTTCTGTTCATTACCACATAGAACTAGTGAAGCTTTTGATTGAGAAACCAAATTTTATCTCTGTTAAATCTTACAGTGTAAAACTGTTTAAAAGATCATGAGTTAGCTTGATCTGTGCTATCTGGGGGTGCCAATATAATTTTCTAATGCTTTTGCAGGCCTGGCTATGGTGTGTTATCTGTGTGTTGTGAAGATAATGTCCCCTGTGAGGTGATTATTTGTATCATGTGTGGGTGAATCTAGTGCCTGCAGAATACTCCTTATCATTACAGCCATAATGTAGCTGGTTGCAGGGCTGACATTTGCACCAGCCAAATTGCATTACATTTAAGTCAAGATCAGCAGTGTTCTTCACTGTAAAAACAGATGCTCTGGTAAGGCAGAATCTTACTGTATAAGTGCTCTGTAAATGCAGATTATGAACATTTTTCTGCTTCGAGTGCAGATGTTGGAAGAGGCCTCCCAGACGTGCAGAAAGGTGGGGAAGTGGATACGAGGAGACTTTGCAGCAGTATTTGGTCAGGATATTGGGCTTGGCTGTTTATTAACTGAAATTAAGGTTCTCCCCTAAATAGGCAATTCTGCATTGCTGAGTTTGGCAAACTATTCTGTGTTTTGCAATATGGACAAATGCAATATGGTGCTCAAAGAGTTGAGCTTTCCAGAGGGCTGCTTCCCAGCGGTGGCCTGGTTACAGTGTCTTGTGCTTTGGGCGCTGCTTTTGTGATCAATGAACTGATGTTTATGAGAATCTTAGTTGGGGTGGGTGTGCTCCCAGACTTCTCCCAACACCTTTGTTAGTGACAGTTCAGAAGGGGATGTGTGGCAGGCATGTGACTTGTGGTTTGGTACAGTGAAACCTTGAAATTAAAGTTAGGCGAGCACTTTTGTATTTGACAGACCCCTTCTTTTCAGAGTGAATTAATCTGTTTTAAATTAGATTTATGTGCTTTGATTATAAAAACATGAACTGCTGATAGATTAATAAATTAGATGATGGACTATGTCAAAATACAGTTTCTTAGAAAGTCATGAATGCAGTACTGCACATTGAATGTGGAAGTGAATCCTCAGGTACATCAGTTTGTCCTTGGCCTCATTTGCTATTCCTTTATTTGGAGAACATTGGTCAGAACTGTCAATTAGGGCATGGTATTCTCCTTACGGGCATGCAGTTCTTTAAAAATATCTCGGCTGCAACTGCAGCTTTAGAAAAACACTTTCAGAACAAATGAATCTGCCTGACCTGCTAGAGATTGGAAAAATACCCGTTCCCCAGGAAGTACGCTATTGGTGACCTCTAGGAGATGGTTAAAAGGAACAGCAGAAAAGATGCTATTGCTGCAAATTTCTGGTCTTCTAAAGATAAAGAGTTTGTGTCTGTTACAACTGTATGTTTTAAGAACAGTCTGTGATTGGCTGTTGCTTTTCTCATCTTTTCAAATAAATGACTTGTCAGTCTGTGTTATTCCTCTTTGTTTCTTAGGAAGCGGCAAAACGCTTGCGTTTGCAATTCCAGTGATTCACTCTGTGCTGCAGTGGCAAAAATCAAATAGCTCAACAACCACAAACGACAGTGTTTCTGAAGAGTCCCATCAGCATCATGATGAAACAAGATGGGAAGATGAGGATGAAGCAGAAAAACTAATCCATCAGGAGGTTGAAGACAGTGGAGATGAAGATGATGCATCTTTCACAACAGGCCGTGTGAAGGTGCTGGAAAACTTTGAATTTGATTGTGGTGATGAGACACATACTGTTGGCTCCCATAAAAAAAGACCTCTTTTAGGACTGGTCCTTACTCCCACAAGAGAATTAGCTGTACAAGTAAAACACCACATTGATGCAGTTGCAAAGTTTACGGGTAAGTAGACCCCCACGGGTGATGTCCCAAGTTATGCTGGGTTTGGATCTTGGCATTGGTGTTGAGCCAGAATGCGTGCCACAGTTCCTTCTTCATCATAAAACTGGGGTAGCTTTTGAGGGGTTAGGGTTTGTAGTAACTGATATTTGAGAAGGTCTTTAAAATTCTCTGATGAGATGCATGTGGAAGTAAACAGTTAATGTGAGATCTTTTGCTTTAAAATGTCTCTTCCTCCAAATAGGTGTTGAGTCATGCTTTAGCAACACAGAATTAGTACTAGATACTCAGCCACAGCTGGGTTTGTCCTGATTTTGCATGATGTAGGTTATAGATTAAAAATAATTTCATTATGTATACAAAATACATATATATTTAATTACTTCATTTTTGACAGATATATCAACATGTATAGATTATAGATAGAGCTATATAGTTTTGATATATCTGTTGAAATAAGAATTATGGCCATAAATTTAAGGGTAGAAGGTACTGCTGGATTGTTTTGACTTTCCTCCTACAGCAATCAGGCCACAGCATATTGCTGGGTAATGCACCTGATAAAAGTAATTCAGTCCCATTCCTTTCTCTTCCACACAAGAGGTCAGCGTATCTCGTAAGTGAATGAGTGAGGATGTGTTCAAGATGGAGAGAACTGGGAAACAACTCCCCACTTCTCCAGTAATACTAATTGTTTACTTATTGAAGAGGATATGTAGTGCAGTGAGCTGCTTTTAAGCACATCTTCCTTTGGTGTGTATACATCCTGCTGTGCTCATCAGTCTGCAGCTGATTACAAGGCTAATTTTAACTCCTAGCCTGAAATAATCAATTTATGTAAGTACAGCTCTGTTAGGAGCAGTGCTATTTGTGTGCTGACCAAGTGATATATAGTTGCTGTAACAGGAGAGAAAATAGGTTTTGATAGGAGCTTTCTTTGTGGCCTCAAATTCACTTTGAAAAAAATTCCCACATGGAAGCATAGGATTTGTGAGGCCCCATCTGGAGTACTGTGTCCAGATCTGGGGCCCCCAGTGTAAGAAAGATGTGGAACTGTTGGAGAGGGTTCAGAGGAGGCCACAAAGATGACTAGAGGGCTGGAGCACCTCCCCTGTGAAGAGAGGCTGAGGGAGTTGGCCTTGCTCAGCCTAGAGTAGAGAAGGCTGCAGGGGGATCTCATTGCAGCCTTCCAGTACTTGAAGGGAGCTTATAAACAGGAGGGGAATCAATTTTTTAAAAGGGTAGACAATGGCAGGTCAAGGGGGAATGAATTGATGCTAAAGGAGGGAAAATTCAGATTAGATATTGGGAGAAGTTCTTTACAGAGAGAGTGGTGAGGGTCTGGAACAGGCTGCCCAGAGAAGAAGTGGATGCCCCATCCCTGGAGGTGTTCAAGGCCAGGCTGGATGAGGCCCTGGGCAACCTTGTCTAAATCATGCTTGTGGCAGGGCGTGAGAACTCTGTAATCCTTGGGGTCCCTTCCAACCCAGCCCATTCTATGATTCTGTGATTCCACAGGGAGGAGGGAAATGAGCTCTGCAATAGGTTGGAAGCTGGAAGAGCATTGCACAGTAGCACTAAGTTTTGCAGGGGCCAGTGTGTTCTCTGAGGAAGTAGGGTGATATAACACATGTGTCAAGCCTGTGCTTCCAAAGCCAAACTTTTTTTAGTACCTGAGAAAATTCCCTAAAGCAAGTTTAGGGTCTCTGCGCTACTGTGAAGTCCAGAGAATCATTAACTGGGAGGGAGCGTTGTTGTTAGGATTATTCCATAACAGATGAGCAGTTACTAGCAAGACAAGCATTTCTCAGCCTTTTTGTTGGAGGGGCTTACTGGTTTCTAATAACAGGAACATGCTTATTCATGCAGATAGAATTGACAAAATGTGATTCTGAAGTAGAGGTGCACAAAACTCACAGCTACAGAGGACATACATAATTCTGTTGGAAGACAAGTGCATGAAAAGAAAGACTATTTTTGGCATCTACTGATAATGAGGATTTTTCTGTAAAACTGAGGGCACTGCTGCATGTTCAGTGTTACATAAAACCCCTGGAGTTTCCTGGCCAAAATGCCTGCTGAAAGTTACAGTATGGATTTTAAAAAATACTTCTTTGAGTGGATGAATAGATGTAGACATTCACTGATGAATTAGTGAGATAAAAACTATTATTTATATGTTCCAGGCATTAAGACTGCAATTCTGGTTGGAGGCATGGCTGCACAGAAGCAAGAACGTGTACTGAATCGAAAGCCAGAAATTGTAATTGCAACTCCAGGCCGTCTGTGGGAGTTAGTTAAAGAGAGACACCCACACCTCTCAAATCTTCGGCAGCTCAGGTAAGGGCACTTTTTAGACTTTACTGATGGATACTGAATTGGGTGTCACTGCATACTGATTATGTTTACTCACTGATTAAGTAATTTCAGCTATGTAAGATCACTTCTTTGCCAGAGTGTGTTATTGAAATGCACAGTGATTATGTTGATGGAAGGAAATGTCAAGTATAGCCAGTAGCAAACCCCTCATTTTTCCTTCAGAAACCTGATTTTTTTCAAAAAGAAATGTGGAGGGCTGCAGTAGCTACCCCGGCATGCATACCTGGTGTTCCTTTGGGGTTTACACACAGAACTTCCATTATGTGTTTAGCAGGAAAAGTTCTTTTGAACTATAACAGATCTGTATTTATCTGTGCAAGTGTATTTTTACTGTGTATTTTCTGTTTGACAGGTGCCTTGTGATTGACGAAGCAGACCGAATGGTTGAGAAAGGTCACTTCTTAGAGCTGTCTCAGTTGCTGGAAATCTTAAACGATTCACAGTATAACCCTCAACGACAGACTTTTGTTTTTTCTGCGACTCTGACTTTAGTCCATCAGACTCCCACAAGAGTTTTACAGAAAAAGAATGCTAAAAAGATGGACAAGAAGACCAAGCTTGAATTGTTAATGGAAAAAGTAGGAATAAAGGGCAAACCCAAAGTGATAGACTTAACAAGGAAAGAGGCTACTGTTGAGACTCTGACAGAAACCAGAATCCACTGTAATACAGAAGAGAAGGACTATTATCTCTATTACTTCCTTCTCCAGTACCCGGGAAGAACCATGGTCTTTGCAAACAGCATAGACTGTGTGAAACGTCTCAGTTCTCTCCTCACAATCTTAAATTGTGATCCTCTTCCTTTGCATGCCAACATGCACCAAAAGCAAAGGCTGAAAAACCTGGAAAGGTTTGCTGAGCGAGAGAGGTGAGTTGATTTTTCTACTTCCTTGTAGAGAAGAAATCGTGTAAAGCGTACTGGGGAGAGGAAACAGCTCTGCTAGAGAAGGAGCAGGTTGGGGGAGCTAGCTGGGGATGCAAGTCCCCATTCATGTGCCCAGGCTATTGACAGGTAAGAATGAGGTTTCACGGCATGGTTAAGGTGAACTGGAACAAGTTCACTGTAAGGCCACCAAGATGATCATGAAGCACTTGGTTTGCCAGTGGAGAGGCTGAGGACACTGGGTTTATATCACCTGGGAGAAAGACTTTGTGAAGACCTAATGGCAGCCCTCCAGTATCTCAAAGAAGGTTATCAAGAAGTGGAGCCAGGCTCTTGACAGTGGTATGTTATAGGTGGCTAAGGAGTAACAGATGCAAGTTGAAATGAGAGATTGAGGCTGGATATACGAAAGCTCTTCTGTGAGGACAAGCTGCTTATTCTTGGACGTTTTCAAGGGTCAGTTGAATAAAGCCCTGAGAAACTTGGTCCAGCCTTATAGGTAATCCTGTATTGAGGACAAGGTTGGTCTAGAGACCTCCTGAGATCCCTTGGAGCCTGAATTATCCTGTGGTCTGGCAGTTCATTGCTGCTGAAGGAGCTGTCTCTTGCCCCATTTTCAGCCATATGCTTTTATAACCACTCTGCACACCCCTCTGCCCCGTGTCTTGGCTCTGCAGTTCATTTGATCCTTCTGTAAGTTGGTTCATCTTACTAAGCCATCAGAAAACTAACACTGCTTTTTGCTGGGTTAGGGTTTGTGGGTTTAGTTAGGGGAATTACCTTCCTGAGGCTCAAGGTTTGCTAGGGTAATGCAGGAGAAGGGTCAGAGGTTGAATTGCCATGATAGATCTGCAGTATCCCTTGGCAAAATGTAGTGTCAATACCATTAGCCTAGGCCAGACAGGGCATTTTCAGAGACAGCAGCTTTTCAAGGCAAGAAGAAATCTGAGGCTGCCTGCAGATTGCAAACTGTAGAATTTTCTCTGTTTATTTCAGCTTTGAACCTTGTATCAGTAGAGCATGGAGCTAGAAGCCATGGAATCGTAACAAATTTCCATTACATACAAGTTACTTGTTTCAGTTGCTGGGAGACTTTTTTTCAAAACTTAACCATTCCATACACTAGGGACACTTCAATCTCTGTAGTAGACTTTAGTATAAAAGCATGTCTTTTTTGAGTAGTTCTTCATTTCTAAGGTTAAGGAGAAATATGAATTGTCAGAACAGATTCCCTTCCCTTTGTATCTCGAGCTTTTAATTTACTGAGAGGACTTTCAAGTACAACTCGGTAGGAGATGCTTCAGCTACAAAAAGCTGTTAATTAAATCTATAATGTTAATAATGTGTGGGCTTTGTTGTTTTGGGTTTTTTTTCCCCTCAACTGCTGAAGTTTATAATAACCATTCTCTCCTGCCAAAATATCAGCTATGTTGCTAATGGTATGTTCATAGCAAGGTAAAGATATTTTTAAACCCAGGCTGGGCAGACCACTGAGAAATGTAATGAAGGGAAGCAGACTCCCCTGCCAAGTGGTTGGATTAGGTCATTGAACAGCAAGTTGTGTTAGCATTCCTGTGAATTGGGAGAGAATAAAAGCGTAGGAAAACAGGATCCAGCAAGGTAGTGCATTTCTTTATTGGAAACAGAATAGACCTGATGAAGGTAACATTTGCATTAATTGCTGTTTCAAGACTGCCTCTGATGTAATATTGGGTATCGTTTTCTGTTAGGGCAAACAAATAGCATATTTCCAGCAGATGATATAGTACAAATCTGTTCCTTAAATTGCTGGGGTAGAACTCTAGCTCGCTGTTTTACGTTCCTTGGCACATGGTTTACTCTTTGATTTTTATGTTCATTAAATGTTATCACTTTCTCAGCTGTGTCCTCCTGACAACAGATGTTGCAGCTCGTGGCCTTGATATTCCCAACGTGCAGCATGTCATCCACTACCAGGTTAAATATTTTTAATGTTTTTGATCTTACAATTTTGTTTTTGAAATAAGCTTTTGACAGTCCAAACCCTGAAGACTATAAAGCTGTGATTCTTGGTCCTGTGTATAGTATAGTCCTGGGTATAGAGATTTAATCATTGTTAATTTAACTGTACTGTAGTGCTTTGTACTTAAAAATCTCATTGCTGCAGTGATTGACTATCCTCAATTCACTTCATGAATGTGTGATTATGTACAAGAAACGATGTTACAGAGAGGAGTCTCCTTGCTTTTGGCTTAACTTGTATATCTAAAGTTGTCACATGACTCAGCTCTCTAAGATTTCTCTGAGGAAAGTTATGCGAAGAAGAAGACTGGACCAGAGGACAAAAACTGTCTGCAGACACCTTTTACCTTCAGATGTGCTTCGTGGAAAGTACTATGTGTATATAAAAAGTACTGTTCTCTGGCCACTCCTTGGCCCATGCCTGACAGGCTGCTGATGGCTTTCCATGGGCAGCTTCATGGGTGTTCTGAATATTTGCAGGTCCCTCGTACTTCTGAGCTGTATGTACACAGAAGCGGCAGAACAGCGCGAGCTACCAACGAAGGCCTGAGCCTACTGCTGGTTGGCCCTGATGACTTGATCAATTTTAGGAAAATCTATAAAACATTGGAGAAGAGTGAAGAGCTGCCATTTTTCCCAGTTGAAACCAAGTGCATGACTTCTATTAAGGTAAAAAACCTAACAGTCTCTTTGCAGCCTGATTAGTTGCTCGCTTACTTATACTACTGCATTACCCATCATGTTCTTTCCATATTTCAGATGAAATCCACTTTTCAGAATGTGGATTTAAACTGAAGTTAATCACACTTTTTTTTTTCTTTAAGAAGTATTTGTGACTTCTCAATAACTGGGCCAAGGAACTTGTCCAAAGCCATCTAACCTGACCTTAAATGCCTCCAGTGATGGGGCTTCCACAACCTTTCTGGGCAACCTGCTCCAGTGCCTCACCACCCTTATAGTGAAGAATTTCTTCCTAATGTCTAACCTAAACCTCCCCTCTTTTAGCTTAAAGCCATTGCCCCTTGTCCTATCACTGCACTCCCTGATGAACAGTCCCTCTCCCGCTTTCCTGTGGAACCCTTTAAGTATTGCTATGCCACAATTAGGTCACCCCGGAGCCTTCTCTTCTCCAGACTGAACAAACCCAACTCTCGCAGCCTGTCTTCATAGGAGAGGTGGTCTAGCCCCTTGATAATCTTTGTGGCCCTTTTTCTAGGTTATTCTGCATTTTAAGGAAAATTTGGTCATTCACTGACTGAGGATTTGCGAAATAGTGCATTTTAGAAATCATCTGATCATCACAGATTTTCTACTTCTTGAATAAGAGGCCATTTCATGTCTCAGCATTCTCTTAACAGTTTGGGTGACATCAGCCATGTCCTATCTGTACATACATAAATACTGCATTTGAGGGGAATCCAACAGGGGTTGGGGTGTCTGAATATTGCAGTCATTGCGAACAGGATTAAAATGCAAGCAGTCAGATAATGCAACAGTTAACTTCCTTAAGGCATTCTGATTCCTGCTTTTCCAGTTGGCTCCCATTAAGGCCAGGGTCTACCTCAGTGGCAACAACAGTATCCTCACCTTGCAAATAACATCAGCAAGTTTCAAAGCCCAGGCTTGCTGCAGATGGGGTATTTAGCATGAATCTTCCAGGAGGAGATGCAGCTTTCTGAACGAGGAAGAAAATCAAGGAAAAGCTTCCACAGACTCGTTTTTGTCCTCTTGGTAGTAACAAAGAGGTTTCAATGTGATTTTTCTTTTTTCCTTCTTCCTCTCCCCATTCCCTTCCACCCACCAAATGTTTCTGGTTACTGAAAGAAATCTGTTGTTTTTAGAGTGTTTCTTCAGAGGTCCCTTCTGTGTTTCTTGACAAGTAGTTCTTGGCTCTTATCATGCTCTGACAATTAATGGGCAAATAAATATTGTTTCCACACTTAAATTTTCCTGTCACCATCTCACAATCTTCTCTCCTATCTGTAGTAGTGCTCCTCTCCCCAGAAAAGGCATCTTTGTAACTGTAATGACAGGACTCCAGCCTCCCAGGCCCTTCACATCATCAGGTCTCATTTATACTTTGCCCTGAGCTTAATTAGAAAGCCACTGTAGTTGGGACTGTTAGTGCTGCTGGTTCTTTATGTCTGCCCCTATGGCACGCTTCTTCCCTGGTTCTATATACCATCATTCAAGTTCAGGAAAAGTCTGAAGCTATTTCACACTTGAAAGGAATGGAATTGGTGAACTGGGGTAGAGGAGATACCAAAAGACAACTCAAGTTTTACAGAGACAGAAAAACTATGTAAAATTTCTTGTGATTATCTAAGGAGAAATGACTGATTTATTAGTCAACTGCAAGTTTAATTTCCTTTCTCTCTGTGATTTAATTATCTGTCAGTTCTGTCTGGTGCTGTTACTGTGTAGCACCAGACTGTTTGCCTTGGAGTGGTCAGGGTGTCCTGCACAGGGTTTGTTTTGTGCAGCTGCAGGCACATTCCCAGCAGCAGAATTTGCTGCTGGGTTGTTATTATTATTTACTGTTGGTGCAGATTTTCTCTCCATAATGAATTAGGTCTTTAAGACAGCTTGCCCCAGCTGGAAGGCTGCAGGTACAGTTAGGTTTGCTGGACACAGTTGTTCCACCTGCATGCAGCTGGGAAGAGGGACTGGGCATTGCGTCCATGTAGCCTGCAGGAGCTTACTAGTTCAGAGTGGGCTGAAGCTAGCAGCTGCCCCTTATTGCTGAGACTAGTAACTTTAAGATCCAGCTGTACAGTGCAAATATGTAAACTTGGACATGATCAGGATTTGTCCTTGATGTCTCTGAAGTGTCTGTGAAGATTTTTCTGAAGAATGAGTGTGGTGGTTTTGGCCCTAACCAAAGGCCAAATCCCCACCAAGCTGCTCGCTCACTCCCCCCTTCAGCCGAAAAGGGGGAGAAAATAGATATTGGGAGGCTTAGGACTTGAGATAAGGACAGAGGGCTCACTCTGCAATTAGTGCAATGGGCAAAACAGACGCAGCACAGAATAAAGGAAAGAAAAAGTGATTTATTACTATTTACTACAACTGCTACACCCAGTGAACCGGAACGAGATAAGAAGCGGCCAGGTCTTAAAGCACCTTCCCCCCACCCCTCCCTTCTTAGCAAACTTAAAACTTGTCCCGATTTTACTCCCTTCTTCCCCTCCCAACATGGCGCGGGGAGGGGCAGGGAATGGGCAGTGGGGTTCCGGTGATTCCCAACAAGCTGCTTTTCTTCCCCAGATATTATCACTTCTACTTCCTCCCCCCACCCCTCGCCTCTTCGCACTCATGACTTTAATCAGAGATTCGCTCCCTTCTTCCCTCCCGTTCGCAGTACAGGGGGGGCAGGGAATGGAGAGTGAGGGGTTTCAGTCCGTTCCTCCCAAGCTGTCTTCCATCTCAGCTGGGGGGGGCATTCCACATACACACACCCTTCCCCTGCGGCACCGTGGGGTCCCACCCACGCGAGAGTCGTGTCCACGACCTTCTGCAGCGTGAGTCCTCTCTATCGGGGAGTCATCCCCTCACCACAGGCCTCTCAGCAGGACTCTCCCCTCCATAGGGTGCTGACGTCCGGGTCCAAACCCCCCGGCCTGGTCACCCGCAAAGTCACAAGTCCCTTGGCAAACCTGCTGAGGCCTGGATCAATCTTCACAGGGCATAGTTGTCTCTGCTCCCCATCCTCATCCATGGGCTTCGGGGGGACACCCGTTTCACCATGGACTCCACCACGAGCTGCAGGGGAAACTTTCTCTTCACATTCTTCATCCCCCCCCTCCTCCGGGCCTGGCCTTGGAATCTGTGCAGCTTGTTACATCTTCTCACTCCCGCTCCGGTGGCAAAGTGCGCCTGCCAGCAGGTTTTTTTTTCTCCTGTATGTGATTCACAGAGGCGCTATGACCAGCTCTGATAGGCTTGGTCTCAAATTTGGCCTTGAATGTACCAGTGTTTTTCAAAACATGGGGCTTGCAGAAAGCTGTAACTGAAGCAGCAGTTACACCAAACTGCAACAATGAGGAACTAGCATTCAGGCGTATTTAGTAGTTGAGGCGTTTCAGAAGTCAGATTCTGTCATGGATCTGAAGAAGGAAAACACTTCACAAGTGTTGTTATGTCTTTATTATGTGGGGCAAATGGTAGAACAGTAAGGAACAAAAGTGTCTCTGCACCTCAGTTGCATTGTAATGCATGCATTCAAAAACTGATCTCTGCTGAAGTGCCCCACACTTAAATGTGATCATAATGACTAAAATGTATTTTTGTTGCAGGAACGGGTGAATTTGGCACGACAGATTGAGAAGGCAGAGTTTTTCAACAGTTGGGCAAAGCAGCACGACTCCTGGCTCCAGCAAGCTGCAGAGGCTCTGGAAGTTGATCTTGATGATGACATGTTTATGGGCAAGTAGAAATGCTTGTTTATGGGCGTGCTTAGTTGGACCTGTAGTGGTCTCCACTGGTTACAGAAGCCCCACCTTGGCAGAAGAACTCTTAAAACATGCAGGGCAGAAGGGGGGAGAGAGGAGTGTGATTGCTTACTACATGGTCTTGCTGGTGTTGTCACGATTCTTGTGCAGTAGATAGCGCTGGAGCCAAGGGAGTGAGGTATGACAGTTCTGGCAAGTTGCTTGCAAGTCCATGTGTCATAACAAGGACTGGTTTAGCTTCTAGCAAACGTTTTAGGGTAATCTAATAGCCTAGTATGTCCTGCTTGGGTCTTGTCCCCTCCGTGTCAAAGACGCAGCTGTTTCTCCACCTATCTTTCCCACTCCCCTGTAGTCAGGGAGCAGGGCAGGAGCCTGGCAGCTCTGTGTGGGAACACCCAGGAAACACTGGCAAACACCAAAAATAGTGTGAGCCTTACATAGGTTGACTTTTGTGGGCTAAACGGCCAGTACTTACACCCAAGTTGCTGAGGCTTTTGGTGGTGTGTTAGAAGGAAATAATTTCATATATTTTTGAAATTGAATGTTCTGCAGGCTAGGCCTGAGAGAACGTGTAGTGCTGTGCAACTGCACATGCCTATTCAGTGCCATGAAGTGTTGCACTGTAAAATGCCATGTTGTGTTTGGTGGTGCAAGGGTATCATTTCCTACAGGTTCCTTGAAGGCATGCTGAATAGGGCTGCTGCCTGGGTCACTCCAGCTTAAGCTGTCTCTAACCTGTTTGCTAGATATGTAGGTGCCTTAATTTTGAAGCATTTTGAGATTATTTTTTTCCTTTCCTTTATTCACGGCTGGACTAGCTTGTTCTCAACCACTTTGCAAGCAAGCACTAATCGTCTCTGTCCAAACTGTTCAGGAGCATTCTCAGATAATTAGCACTCTGCTGTCTTGTTTTGACATAGTCTGAGTGTGCTGTGCTTTGAAATGAGTTTCAAAACAGCACATCCAGTCCAAGTAAGTTGTGGCTCTTGAGTGAAGTGCTTTGTAATTGCCACCCGGAATCTTGCCAGATTCATGCTTTAAAATGTATTCACTCTCCAATTCTTCCATAGCTTGTTGGAGAGCAATTAAAGTATCAGTCATTCCCATAAATGAAATGCCTCTTACACTGTTAAAAAGGATTTAGTAATGTCCTTTTATTTACATCACAGCAACTGTGATTTCATTGATTATTTTTTTTTCTCCTGTTCAGGCCTATGACCATATTAATTGTCTTTTCTGTGCCCTTCTCCTGTGTTATTAAATATGAGCATCTCATGGGTTTTTATGTGTAAGGAGGAAAGGGCTTCCTGTTCTACAGGTGCTGACATGAGGCATGCATAAAGTAACAAAATACCCAGAAGAAAGCTTCTGCCTGAGGTAGAAGCCCTGAGTTTAATGCCTTATCTTCTAAGTCCCCATTCCTTTTGTTCCTGAGTGTGTTTTGGGTTGAGGACCAACTGAATGATTTAGCAGAATGATACCTGTGCTATAGTTACTCAGTAGTTGGGATTCTTCCTGATCTTGTCTTGTGGACTGCCTGGGTGATCTGAAAGTGTCACAGATGACTGGAAGACTGTATGGGAGTTGAGTGACCTTGTTAGAAAGATGAGATAACATTTGCCCCTAGCACTGCAGAAGTCTGGTGAAAGGGGCCAATGCAAGTTCTCTTGTAACATTGTCTATCTTCGATTTCTGCCCCAAGGAAGAAAAGCTAGTGAGCAAGAAGAAAGCCAGAAGCAAAAGATGCTGAAGGGGATGAAAAAACAACTAAAACATATGTTGTCCCAGCCACTGTTTAAAGTCCTTATGAAAACCAAGTACCCAACACAGTCTGGAAAACTGCCTCAGATATCAGTGGGTATTTCAGAATCTGCTTTGAGCACTGTGTCCAAACAGCAAGCCAAGAAGAAGAAATCAATGAAATTAAATTAGATAGCTGAGCAAGATCACTCAGTGCAACAGAAGCAAGCACAAGCCTTATCTCAAGGCTGTCAGCGCTTATGGAGGAACTCAGCTAGAAGACACGTAATATCAGAGGATGTTGCCTGTGTCTTGGTCATGCAGGCAGAAAGAAAAATGTTGTTTCAAAGAGCTCTGTTAACATGTGGTTAGTTGCTGTTGAATCTTTATTGGATTTTTTCTTTCTTATTTTTTTCTTACTCTGTGTTAATAGATGCTAATTAGTTCTGGAATAGTTCTGTTTGTTACTCCTTTCTGTGAGATAGGTAAAGTTACTGGGTAAAATTCACTGCAGGCATGCCCTAATGATAAAACTTGGTTTGAATTCTAGGGTCGTTAACAGAGAGGGGAAGGTAGGCTGCATGCAGTCTGAGTACAATCTGAGCTGGTAGTAATAGGAGGTTTGGCTTTTACTGCATCCAATTCAGTGAGAAAGGCAGCAAACACAGGTAGTGTTACCAGCAGGTCTGCAATTCTGGTGATGGAAATCTCTCCAATAATATTTCTCTGTTCTCCACTGGGTATGATTCCCTTAGTCCTGGGTTAATGTGTTTTAGAATGTGCAGAAAAATTCAAGGTGGCAGTGGGCCAGGACTGACCTTGGAAGATGTGTAGAGTTTTGAGGAATAAATACTGCTGCTCAGTGGGGAGTGAGGGGGAATGGGGTTTTTTTAAATTAGTATTTGAAGTTAAGTCTGTATTTGAAAATGTTAGAGTCATGACCTTTGCTTTAATGGAAAAGATGATGATGTTATGAAATGTCACTTTTGAACAGTGCTTCCTGATAATTATGCTTTTGAATAATTTTAACCTGACCTTAGCAAATAATTTTTTAAACTATTTTAAAAAGTATGTCAGAAAGATATATTTTGAATTTTTGTTAAATTATATCTGCTATGAAATGCAAAGCCTGTGTTTATTTTCAATCATTTGAGATTTCTAAGTTCCTTGTAGTTAATGCCCTTTGGACTTTGCCTGGAGGAGGCAAAGAGAGCATCCAAAAGGTAAGGCACAGCAGTGGGATCTCTGTTGGTGGGAGCACAGGGAACATTCACCTGCCAGCTCTAGAGCGGGGTGAGGTTTTGTGTCCCATACAGTATAGAACCAGTGTCCCTGCTGTGATAGGAGGCATCAGTTTACTTGGCTAGTCAGAGAGAAATCTGTGGAGTTGAGTGCCCCATCCAACCACTTGTTAGTTACTTGACAATAGACAACTCTTTCCTCTCTCACCCAGGTAAAGAATTTCAGGCCCCCTTACTCTTCCTCCATCTCTGGACAGCCTTTCTCTTGCTTCCTTGGATTACTGAAGAACAGCTGTGACAATAAAAAGCTTACTGGTTATGTATAAAGCTTTCCTTGCAACACTTTGTCTCATGCCCTCTGGAGTAGAGGGGGGGAGTTTTATATGGGGGAAGAGATGATAAAGTTCTGTTTCTTCACCCACATGCAAAGACAACATATCTTCGGAGGTAATGTAACATCTAGAAAATAAAAAGAAGAATGTAAAGGAAGTTCCTTGTAAGAAAAGCTGCAAAAAAGGAGCTGACCAAAGGCAAGTATACCCTCATTCCCCTTCTGTGCCATTTTAATCACATTCTTAACTTATGGAGAGGAATCTTGCATTGGTTTAGCATCCCTGAAGGGGCTGATGCATTTTGTGATATATTTATACTTGTGATTAATCACCAAAATTGCAAGAGCTCTGCAATCTCCTCCCTTGTCTAAAAATCTGCATGAGGTAGGACAGTTTTGACAATTGTAATTTCACACAATCATGAGGAGAACTGAATTAGAGAACCAAGGGTATTGTTATTTCCTCTCCATGGTTGCAGTCAAGTTCTTCAGCTGCTTGTGTTTTACTGTGTTTAATAACCTTGTTCTCACACTCCCACCCCTCTGTCTGGCCCTCAGCCCACTGTTTTGCTAAGTCTTCCCAAGATGGAGCATGACACTTCTGCCCTCCTCGCCTTTATGCCTGCCTGTGGCATGCTTTGTTGGTGGTTTTCTCCTGCAGCCTCAGATGTGCTCAGCATGAGCTCTCAAGGCTGAATCTACTGATGCTGCACCCCTACAGGAGCTCAAGCTGAGTGTGGACCCTAAAAATATCTGTGTGTCTTAAAAAGAAAACTTGTCTAGCACTCTGAAAGCTCTTCTGTGGTTGCCTGCTTCGCCTTGTCCTCATCTTACCAAGATACCCTGAGTCCTTTACCTAGAGGACAAACTTTATACTTACTTTAGCTAATTTAAACAAATTTTTAAACAGTAACTGGAGAATATTGCCAATTATCTGCCCTCCAATGTGAACTAGGTTACTGCAGGAAGAGAGGAAGTACAAAAGAATGTTTTTTCCAGCTCTCATCATTTGCATGTGTATCACTGGTGCAAATTGGACATGAAGAGTTTTAAATCAAGTACATATGGGCAATTTAATTTTAGTATTTAATGAAATGCAGTATTGAATGGTTTCTGTAATGCTCTACTGGTGCAGCAGTTACACTAAGGCCTCAAACAAGTAATCTTGTGTTTTGTGGCAGCTTATGTCTGCTAAAATACCCATTAATGAAAGGACTAATTAAGTCGAGGCTGTCACAGCAATTTACGTTTAGATTAATAAAAGCATGAGTTCAGCAGAATGTTGGTAGGGGCCAAGCCACCACAGAAAACTGAAACAAATAGCTTCTGAGCCTTCACTTTGTGAATGCATGGAGCCAGTTGACTTCATCCTTGCCACAGAGTTCCTGGTCTGTCATGTGCCTATCAGGAGAAGGAAGTGTCCCTGTAGTTTAAGATGTCTGCTGAGGAGATAGTCTGGACAGGTTCTCACGTTATCAGACAGCAAAGGTTCCTGACTTTGCCCTAGTGTTTCCTTTCTTGCCCCCCGTGCATTGTTAATAAAACAGAGGTGGAGTGCTGCCTTGCCATATGCCAGCAGCCCAGGCACACTGCTGGCCCTGGCGCAGAGGGGAGGTAATTTGTACCTGAGAAAGGGACAGGTACCGCACACTTACCCCGTCTGTGCATCCAGGTCCCTAAAGGGGAAAGAAGATAAGAAAAGGAAAGGAAATGTGATTATTTCACCTTGAACAGCCTGACACCAGGAGGAAAAACTGGTGAGAAACACTGTGCTTCTCTGGGTGTTACGCCACCCACTGCTGTGTCCTCTGCTAGCGAGGTGCATTTTGGGTGCCTGAGCAATTCCAGATTGTTTGATGAATGGCTTGGTGAAGGAAGGAGCTCAGAAGACAATGAGTTGAGTGACTGGAAACTGACTGATAACGTAGGAAGCAGTGTGTTAGTAATATCCAATAGTCCTTGCAGAAAAGTAGGATGTTTTCCTGAAAAAGTAGGAAATGGTCCTGATCTGTAACCCTCCATAACAGATTCCTTCTACTCCCCCCTTCTGTAACTCCTGCAGATGTCTGATACTTCTTTGTCCCATGTGAAATTTCCTACTTCAGCTTCCTTTTGTGAAAGGTGCTTAAGGGTTTCACTGCCTTCCTAAGTCAGTCATAGGCTCCCCATGAGGTTAGCCTCCGGAGTGGGTAAGAAAGAGGAAAATAACCCGTGACTCTTGAGTCAAGTTCATCAGCCTGGGGAAGCAAGTGAACAGAGCTGCTATGCTTGTTTGTCTTGGAGTTCAGCAGCTCTTGCTGTGAAGATGGAAGAAATTGTAGCCTGTTTCCAGAGCAACCAATTTATATGGTACAAATTGCCAAATTTCTGTAGGTGAAGGGTGCAGTTAGAGAAAACACCCAAATCCTGTGTTGGAAAAAGAAAAGGAGCACTGCAAACTACACATGGCCATTGCTACCACTGGGATAATTCGAGGTCTGTTGTTCTCTTATAATTGATGTGTTTATATCAGTCGAGTACATCAGTGTGTGGATGCTTTTGTAGGAGTAGAATTTATTTTCCTTTCTTCATGGGAAAACCTGCAGCAGTATAAGCAGTTCTAGTACTGACAGGTTTTACACACACCAGGTACCCTTATCAAGTCTGACCCTAGGATCCTATTGATTAATGTAAAGCCTGAGTGAAGGTTTCCAATTCCTCTTTTATCAGTTCTCAGGCTATAGCTCGAGCTGGTGCCCCCGGAGAGGTCAGCAGCCTCGTGATTTCTTACTGATTTTCACTGTCACTGGGCTGGCCTTCCTCTGAAATGACCTCATTCTCTGGGAATTGTTTCCTCAGCCCATTGTCGTCCCACTCCCATCTCCCAGATTCAGCTAGTCCTATGTTAGCAGCATTAGTTTTATCAAAAAGAGTTTACTCTTGGTCAGCTCTTGTTGCCTAAGACTCCAATTACTTGAGCTATTAGTACTAAGCTACTAATGCTAAGTGAGGCTATTTAGAAAGAAGAATACAGTTGTTAAAATGTCTTCTGTAACAGTCCTTCTTTGTTGTTTTTCAGGCATCCCTGCCCATCTAAAATTGGTCCTGTATGAGGACTGGTTTGGTACCCTTGTATAGATATCATGAGCATATTCTGTAAACACTTCTTAATACAAGAAAAACACAGCAGGCTATTGGAACTGTAACAACCACAGGTAAAAGACTCTAAAGAAACTACTAAACCGTGGTGATAATCCTCATCCAGAGAACAAATTTTGTGGCCAGTTGTTTTCGGGGGGGTTGTATGCCGTTTGGGCTCCTTTGTGGGCATGTGTTTATGCATCAGTCACCTTTTGATACATCTCATGGGAACTGTTGTTTATATAAATACAACGTTGAGATCTAATTAATGCAACCAATGTCCTTGAAATAGCAGGAGATAAAGTAAGGCTAATCTTTCTAGAGGGAAAAGATTCTTACTTGCTGTATCTCCTTGCTGAGGGATTCAGTGCTTGTTCCTAGATCACCGTTAGAGTCTTCAAATTCTAAAGCAACCTTTCTGAGACTGTAGCCTGATGGTTTATCAGCCTACACAAGCAATGGCTGGGCAGTCACTGGTGGAATGACTCCTGAAATGGAACATCCTACTAGTTTTCACTCTGTTAGTGGATTTCTCCACATGCTATCTAGTGAAGCGTTTCAGCGGGTTACAACAACGGACATTTCTCTGAAGTTCCTAATTGTTCTCTGAGGTAATTTAGAAATAATATGGCACCCTACAAATTATGTAACAACTGACCAGTAGTATTTCATAAGCTTTTTGACCACAGACAAAATAATGGCCTTATAAGGCCCAAAGCCAGGAGTAATATCTACCTGTTAATACACTGGTGTGTAAAATTAAAATCTCACATCTTCCTAGCAGAAGGTCAAAATAGTCTTTGTCCTCAGGTACCCAAGTTCCATTTAGACTAAACTTGTCCTTTTCCTTTCTACCACCCGTAGATTGTTCTGGTATGATGGGTTGAGATGTTACTTTAATCATTCCTCTGTGGCCTGAAGCTATAGTTTCATAAAATGGGATTTGACCTCTACAGACAGTATGGATGTTCCTAAACCAGTAACCATCTCCCCATTGGGTTATGAGGCTTGAGCCATTTCCTGCTGGCTCAGCACCCTGGTCAGATTGGTTATGATTAAATTGAAAAGTTCCTTTTGTTAGCATGGCAGTTGCATATTCCCAATCCTGATACCTGATCTGAGTTAAGAGCATTTTATTAGCTTAATAGCTTCCAACACCATTCAGATTTCAGTTCCATTAGAAATACTCTTTCCTGCTAAGGTAAGGAGCCCTCACACTTTCCATGGCGTAACTGTTGCATAACACACTCCAAAAGCATATTTAGAGCAGTATATAGTTATAACAGTAAACATTTATAACAGTAAAATAGTTACCCACTGATTGCATCCCCACCAGGTAGGTCTTGCTAATGCAGTTAATTCAGCCCCTTAGTCCCTCACCAGGGGTTGTAGAGATTCTGCGTCAAGTACCTGTAAGTTTCTCACCACTGTGTAGCCTGCGTGTCAATTTCCATTCACAGAGTATGAAGATCCATCAGTGAAAAGAGATACATGAGAGTTCTCTAGAGGTTGATCCTGCAGATCTTCCTGTAGACAGCTGGACCACTTTAAGACAATCGTGATGCAGCTCACCAGTGGAAGGAATAGGCAGTGAAGTTACTGGATTCAAAACATTACAACTTTTTAAAAGTATTATCTCCATTTAAAGTTGTTAATTGGTAGCAATGCATTCTTTGTGGGGACAATGCTTGTGTAGCATGTTGCTTAAGATTCAGTTCTTCATGTGGGATGTATGTGGTTGTTGAGTACTGAGCCACAGGACAGCAGTGTGGACCCAACCTTTGAGTAATGACTCTGCTGGCTACTCCTCTGCTCTCACCCACAAATAGTTCTAAGGGCTTGCAGTAATCCCACAATCCCAGTGCCGAAGCTAAAGCTCCTTTTATAGCTTGGAAAGTCTTTTCTCTCTCTGGACCCCAACGTACAGACTCCACTAGGTAGTTTCTGCCAATGGGTTACCTAACTTGCCTAGCCCCAGTATCCAGGGTCTGCAGTATCTGACTGCACTTCAAAATTTTCACAGTTTGCTTGCTGCTGGTCAAAGTATTTCTATAATAGTCTGGACCTGTTCTGGGTCTACTCATCTTTGTCCTCCTTTTAATATAAATCCTAATTTTTTTCCTACCTGCTGACACAGCTGTACAGTGACCTTTCTCTGTACATAGACAAACAGCATCTTTCAAGCAATCTTCATGTGTCTTAGTGGCAAGTAGCAAATCATCTATATATTGTGCAGGTACAGACCTCCAGGTAATATCTTTCAAGTCATCTTTAAGAGAACATGAGAATAGCCTGGAGACCCAGTGAACCCCTGAGGCAAGCAGGTCCATATTAGTTGTTTGTTAGGCCTTTCCATGTAAATGCAAACAGATGCTGACTGTATTCTGCTGTAGGAATATTGAAAATGCAGCTGTTAAATTGATGAAGTATCTTACTGATGGTGTGAAATTGTAATTATATTTTTGGTAGGTCCCAAACCACCAGATGAGGTACAATCACATGTTGATTTTGATCCTGTACAAACCAATATTCTGGATCTCCTTCTTTGTCTAACCTGTTTTTGCTCACAAGTAAAATAGGGGTTTTATATGGGGAACTGTATTATCATAAACACCCTTTTCCAGATACTGGTCAGTTTGTTTCTGAATACTTTTTTTTGCTTCCTTGGGATTTTGATACTGTTTGATTGGTATGGGCTTTCCTCCCTTTGTTGTTATGAAGACCAGTTGTGCTGATTTCAAACAAAATCCTGTCCATTTCTGGAGGAGCTCCACAATTTGAAAGGTTCTTAAGTAAGTTCAAGTGGAACACCAGGAATTTTGAGCGAGTTTTCAGCAGTGAGACAAGCCCCTGCTACTATCTCTTCTATCCTCTCTGGGGACAGACAGATGTGGGCATTAGGGATAACCAAAAATCTCAACCCAACAAACATTGATGATTCTTCTGCAATCATAACTCTTCCTACACCCCCTGGCCACCTATCTGTAGCAACATTGGCTGGGAAAGGGACTGTTCCTTTTTGCCACGACTCCTTGAACCAATACTCTTACCAGTTGGAGTGTATTTCAACCCTTAGGCTTGAAATTTAAAAGTGATATGGTGGCTCCTGTGTCCACTAGGAATAGTATTTCCTTGTTTTCCATTTTTTCCCACAATGTGACCCTTATGACACAGTTTAGTACTCCAAAACCCATATATACCCCAAGATGTGTCTGTCTCCCTCCACCTGTTGTTGCTGTTTGGCAATATTCATCTGATTGCTTGAAATCCAGGTCCTCAGGGCCCTTCTGGCCTCACAGGACATTCCCATTTCCAGTGCCTCTGTTCCCCACAAAAAGTGCAAGTTATTAGCTCCCTGATGGAAATCATGTTTACTCTGATTCCATCCACTGTCTCTGACTCTTCCCTGGCCTCTCCCTCTACTTCCTCTAAATCATTCCCTCAGCACAGCCAGAAACACACTTTCCTCTGACATTTTTCTTTAACTCTTTCCTCATCTTGACCACTGTATATAAACATAGACAAACACTACCTCATCCAACTTCTCTGGAATGTGTTTAGAAAAATATTTGTAATATCCAGAGCTGTTTGGTCCACAGAAGTAGAGACCATTAGATGTCTATTAGCTTCTGTTTCTGGGTCTCTTCCTCCTCCAAACATTCTGACTTGTTTAAATAACCTAAAGAAAAAGCTGAGAAGCATTCTTCAGGCTTCTATTGACAGTCCCTTATTTTAGACCAGTTTGCAGGTTTTTGTGCTGCCAGACATAGAGCCCCTTCAAAGCTTTGTCTGGCTAATCGTAATTGCCTGTAGTCTGCATCTACATTATGATTCCATCTGGGATCCACAGTTGGCCAGGCTGCCCAGGCAGCTGCATCTCCCCCTTGTTCTGTGTAGCAATGGTTTGCATCAAGAATTGTGTGGTTTTTGTGTGGGGTGAATAGGACTTCAAGGGGCATCTGCACATCTCCCCAGGTAGGGTCATATGCCCATACTATTCCCTTCAAGATTTGTAACGCTTTTTCTGGGTCCTCTCAAAGTTTGGGATCTGTTCACTCCAAGTAATCACATAAGGAGGAGACCAAGGTTGATAGATCCTTGTATTGGCTACCTGGGGCACCCCACCTGGGCCAGGCACAGCGGTTCCTGGTACTGGTACCACCTGTGAAGGGTCCAGAAAATACCAGTGGATGGGAGGTGTGGGAATAGAGGAGTCAAAGTAGAGAGGAGAGCATAGGGTGGAGCAGATTCCACAAGCATTATAGGAGATTATATGCCCATGGTACTTCTAAAGGAATTTCTTTCTAGGCTTTTCTTTTCACCCAGCAAATGCCCTATTATCCCATACATACCAATAATCCATTTGTCCAGGGAACGTGTCTTCCAAATGTTGACACAGGAAGATGAATTCCTGTTGGTCAAAGGTTCCATGCCGTGGCCACCTTTCAGTTGGTTTGCCCTCTTGTGTAAAGAGTCGCCAGTCCTCTGGGCATAAATCTACTAATCTCTTTTTTCTGTATTCCTTTGGTGCCATCAATATTTTTTTAGCATTAGTTTTATCAAAAAATTTACTCCCTGTCAGCTCTTGTGGCCTAGGGCTTCAACTGCTTCAGCTACTGGTGCTAAGCCACAACGCTGAATGAGCCTGTCTATCTGGAGAGAAGAATGGTTAATCGAATTTCTTCTATAACACAGGAATATCACCCTATTAGGCTTCTGTACCAGTACTGATAATAAAAGTGCTATAAGGTACAAGATGCACTCATTTCAGACTGTTTCAAGCTGGCTCAAGATTTCCATCCTCTGAGTTCTGAGATGACCTCGCTTTTCTTGTGAAGTTAAAAAATGAGTGAGAATTAAGTTAGCGGAAATATTTCTCACTATATTTCTTCTCTATTTTCTAGTACATCGTTCAAGTGTATATGTGTATATACATTTACACAATGTAACCTAGCTTTTAGCTAATACAACTACATATATAAGAAAAAAGTATGGTCACTAGTTTCTATCCCATCCCTGTCCCCCATCCTATTCTCCCCCCCCTCCAGAATTGTCTCATTCATAAAAGAAATGAAGTATATGTTTACCAAGTGATAAAGAAATGAGAGCTGGAAAAAAATCTTGTCACATGTTTCAAAAGAAGCAAGAAAACCTCAGTGTTCAATCTCAACTAAATCTTAGCAAAAGAAATGCACCTTCCTTTAAGCCTTGAAACAAGATACCTCATACTGACTTATCTTTCTTCTTCCTATTTCCCACCCAAGCACAACAAAAATGACATTCATTCATTAGTGAAAAAAAAAAGGCAATCAAGGCCTAATATTTGGAGCATAAAACCAGGGACACCTTTATCAAGTAGAAACTCTGTGATGTTTTTTCCTAATTAAAATATGATCAACAGCAGCACAAATATAGTCATTGAGAAACATTTATCAGGAGCTGATTTATTAGAAAGGAGGACCATAATTTATGCCAGCACTCTTCTGAACACAACAGCCCGAGTGTTACCAATAGCCTGGGGCAACTTTCTGCTTGCAATGGAGAAAGTGTTTGCATTTTCCATTATTGCAATGTCTCATTATCTGAAAAAAAACCCCCAAAAAAAGACCAAAAACCTAGATTAGGAAAACTGTCTCTTGTAACATGTTGTCTTGACTGAGAAAGGCTCATCTATTGTATGTCAATGGAAGTTATCTTTGTTATTTCTGTCTTTTAATTAAACTGTTCCTCCTATGCGGAGGGTGAAACCAGAATTCAGCTGACGATGAATTGCAGCCTTCCAGAGCTGTGTTATGGTGCAAGAACAAACAGCCATGAGGCACTGGTTCCACTGCTGGGCAAACAATGCCATAAATAATCTTTCCTGCTCTTTAGTGTACTTGTATTTGTGACCATTTTATATGCTCTGAAAAGCAAATCAGGCTCTTGAATATGCAACATCAACATCATTTCCCCAACAGAGGACTAATGCACAGGTACTCCTGGGGGTGGTAAATGTGCTTTGTTCTACCAAACGGCCAAAGCGGAGGAGTTAAGCAGGAGGGAGTTCAAGAAAAGCAATTTCTGTGACCTTGGAATTGCTAGAACTACATGTTCTCCTTCTCTGCTTTGTTTTTAAGCTATCAGCATAACTTTTCAGATGAGTTAATGTGAAAAGTAAACACTCATTTAGAAATATTGATTAAATACCTTAGAGTGTTGAGGGGTGGAAACTGGATTCGAGTGACAGCTTCACAAGCAGCGCTTGCCAATTCCTGACAGCTCTCATTAGTTACTGCTCCAATAGTGTTAATATAGCCAGAACTGCCAGGTGCAGACTGGGTTCCTGTGTGCTGGTTGCTTAACAAGCATCGAGCAAAAGACTGTCCAAGTCCTGTAAGCCCAAGCCTGTTCAGTTCTCAAATCATCTGTCATTTTAAAACCCTGGGAGTTCAGCAGGCTGCATTGTGTCTGTGGGATAGACAGGCATCTTTCCCAATTAAAACATGAAAAGATTCTGGCTTTATCTGGCGAATGGTGACTATCAGGCATTGTGTTTGCTCCTTGCACAAAAATGCCATGATCATTCAAAAACTTTTCTCATGTTCTGGGAGGAAACCTTCACATTCAAAAGGCTGCTGTGAGAAGTATGTCAGACTTCTCTCTGCATTAGCCAATGGCTTTATTCATCCTGGCAAATCTGATAGTACATTTTTCCCTAGCCAGCACTGGAATTTAAGTAAACAAATTCACTTTGCTATTGGATTATAAAGTGCACAGCACATTGGAGCGGAGGGATAAGCTAGTTCAGTGATTAACTCCAGTACTAGTTTCATGCAGAGGTCTCTGATGGAGATAGTGTGTTGTCTCACGTACAAAACTTCACTGGAGTGATGCTGCTGCAGGCAAAGTGGTTATTCTCCTTGTGCAATCCTACCCCCTCCAAAATACAGTAAGATGAAAGAAAGAGCCTTGATCTCTCAATTCTGCTTCAGCATCTTGTATCACTCGCCACTGGCTGTAGTTACCATCCCACTTCACCACCTCACTTCCCTAGGCAGAATTTCTGGTCAAGGAACAAGTCCATCTGGCTGCTCCTAAACCAACTGCAGCATCACCTAGAGGCAGGTCAGGAGGGAGTGCTCATCTCCAGCACCTCTGCTGCACCTCCCTCACCATGCCAAAGATGTGTTCAGCTGCTCCTTCCTTAAAGACAGCAGCCTGGCTGTGCTCTCTGGTGGCTGTTTCAGCCATACTAAAAGCATCACATGGCAGTAAAGATGTTTCAGGCTGTTGCGTGTAGCAACTTTGGTAGGCTTTTTAGTGTGCCTTCAAAATGTTGGTTCTTTTGGCAGGAGTTTTACTTAGCAAGTGACTCTCCTGTTCTGCATAAGCTAGGCAGGGCTTAAGCTTGTCTGGCCAGATCAAAGGCCTGCCTAGGCCAGCATCCTTGTCTCTTGCAGGAGGCAGCAGGCCCCATATTTCTCCTGCAAACATCAGAGGACTTCTCAAGATACGTAATCCTCAAGCCTTTATGTGTCTTCTGAAGGCTGTACAGCTGCAATGTCAGAAAAAAATAATCTTTTGCTTCTATTCAAGAATCAGATTACTTGCTTAAACAGTTATAGTAAAATTCAGGCTAACTGAAGAATTTGGGGGACTTGGGGGTTATTTGGAGTTGCTGTGGGTTTTTGTTTTGTTTTTACTTTCTGTGTTGTGGACTCTAATGACTTTTTAGATTAAATCATCGAGATTATCCTTACAAATTTCTCTGCTACAGCTGGAATCACCAACACTGAAGTTCTGGTTTTTTGCTTCTCTGTCTCCCAGTCACAGTTTTGCCATCTTGTGCTGAAGATACTCAGTTTTCTGCCAACAGGTGAGTAAAGGTTTCATGGTCAGCAGAGACCATCTTGCTCCCTCAGACCTGTCTGAATAGAGGCTTATGAAAGCTGTGATTAAGTAGAGGCATATTAATTAGAGAAAAGGCAAACAATATCAAGGCACTTCATGCCTGATTTACCTCTGGAATAACAACTCTAACATCCGTTTTAATGGATCTTTGTGTTTTCTCTCCAGAGGGAAACATCCAAGTGCTTTGAAGCACTTAAAAAGACATTGAGGGAGTTTTCAATGCCTTCTGAGTTGAATTTTATTGCTTAGTTCCCAGAGGGCAAAACGGCAGCACCTTCATTTTCACAGGCAACAGGAAAAGAGAGGGGCAGAAAGAACAACTCACCCGGGTTCATCTCTTCCTGGTGTGGATGATTGTGTGGCTATGGAGTTTGTGCGTCTTCCATCTCAGATATATCTTTACCTAGCTCAAGTTATTAGCAATTATTATTAAAGTTATTACCCAACGAATTACTTTCCAGAATGCCTTTGTCACAACGTGGGACATTTCGGCAGGGAAGCAGAACAGACGCTAGATGGCACAGACGCACTTGCAAAGCAAGAGGAAGGCTGGGCTGGGCATCCTCCCCTCTCCAGGGTCCACACCTGGGCCTATGCAAGGAAGGCACCTGGGTGGGAAACATAAGGAACTGTGACCACAGTATGAACCATCGGTTCAATACACTCTGCTTAGCCTCAGCAAGAGGTGTCACAGGCTAACTTTATATATCTGTAAATGTTCCCCCTTGTAGTTTGTGGGTGAAATTATTAGCGTTGGATATTTTCATTGCCCCTTTCACTTCCCCAAACTTACTCTGGTTTTGGTAACTCATTTATCTTAGCAACAAAGAACACAAAACAGTCAGAAGAAGAGGCTATACTTCAGCCTCATTTATATCCTCAGTATTTTGCATCTCTTTTGTACTTGCGCACTCATAGAATCATAGAATGTCATGGGATGGAAGGGACCCCAAGGATCATAGAGCTCCAACCCCCCTGCCACAGGCAGGGCCACCAACCCCAGGCCTGGATCTACACAAGGTTGCCCAGGGCCACATCCAGCCTGGCCTTGAACACTTCCAGGGATGGGGCATCCACTACTTCTCTGGGCAGCCTGTTCCAGCCCCTCTCCACTCTTTCTGTAAAAAACATCCCCCTAATATCTAATCTAAACCTTCCTTCCTTTAGTTTTAATCCATTCCCCCTTGTCCTGCCATTGTCTATCCTTTTAAAAAGTTGAATCCCCTCCTGCTTATAAGCTCCCTTCAGGTACTGGAAGGCTGCAATGAGGTTCCCCCGCAGCCTTCTCTTCTCCAGGCTGAACAAGCCCAGCTCCCTCAGCCTCTCTTTGTAGGGCAGGTGCTCCAGCCCTCTAATCATCCTTGTGGCCCTCCTCTGAACCCTCTCCAACAGTTCCACATCTTTCTTGTATTGGGCGCCCCAGATCTGGACACATGATGGGGCCTCATGAGGGCAGAGTAGAGAGGGACAATCATGTTGATTTGTGTAGGTTCAGTCCTGGAGATGATCACAGTTGTCCTTTAAGTCTACCTTAGTGAGGCAGGGCAAAAGAAGATGGAAAAATGTTTAGGTAAAATGGTTGTATGAAGCAAGTGGATAGATGTGGGTCTTAACAGTGAGGACCAGCATTTCATAACCAGAAAAACAAACCCCTGTTTCTGTTCCAAACTTGTCCAGACATATCAGGTCTGGATTGTTTCCCCCATGTGCCTTCTGACCTAAGCAAGGATATTTTAACTCTCCACACTTTTGATAATGAATTGCCTCAGCAGGCAGCTCTTGTGGGTTTCTCTTTTGAGGAAGTCCCACTCAGATGTTTCACTCATTCGTACCTACACTCTATAGACTCACAATCACGACGGTCGCACAGGCCAAGACCAGCTCTCCATTTGTGCGGGTTAGCTGCATGCAGTTCTCACATGGGCAGCAATAGGGCCATGGGAGTTTGGGTGCATGCAATCAATGGTTTGTTTGCCAAGCACGCCCTGAGGGTGGGCATCTACAGCACAACCCAGAGTTGTCACTGCCACCTGCTGTTGGGCTTCCCCCAAGAAGCTGAAACAGCTAGATCCTAGTTGGATTAAGCACTCTTGGTACCTGCAAAAGTACAAGCTCAGGAAAAGCTGTAGGGTTGGGCTCCTCAGCCAAGCCCCTATGTCCCTCTGGGGCCCTGGGCACAGCCACCAAAGACAGCAGGGCATGTTGCCCACAGCACCTGCTCTCTCCTGGGTTTAGTTTTTTGGTCTTGCTCTAAACCAATGGTAACAGAAACCCAACCCAGAAACCAGGCTATAAAAGTGTGAAACAAATAGAGCAAGTACAGCATCTGCTTGAGCCTGACAAATTCTCCCATTTTTCAACAAACAGTGATTTAGGGATTCCCACTTCTTCACTCGGTCTCACGCTGCAATCTGGGAAAGCCTGTTCAAGAGTGCAACAACCCTTTTTTGGGATTACTGAAACACAAGAAGGTTGGAGAAATATGGGAATCTGCTAGAGTCAAGCAATCAAGTCATGACTGTTATAAATATGGGGGATATTAAATTTAAAAGCAATCTACCTCTTCTTCTCTGATATATCCAAAGACATATCTCCACCTTGCTATTCTGGGCACATTGGAAGCTGGCAATGCCACTGCCGGGATGGAAGAGTCCTCTTCCTGTGACCAGTTTCGCTAAGGAAGGCAGGCTGCCAAGGCAGCGGTGTGAACTAACCACTGCTAGCAGCCAGGTTACTGCAAGTGTCTTAACCACAAAGCTGCTGCAGATTGTCAGGAGGCTGGATTAGCCTTAGTGCTGTTAATATTCTTTTTACGCTCTGTGCTGTTGCTAGATTGCTGACAGAGACTGTGAACACTTAACATTTTTGAACACAAGATATTTTTTTAACTTGTAGTTGTTACTCAGTTTGTGCAATAGGGTTTAAAAGCGACCAGAGTCAATTAGCTCTCTAAATCAGCAGCTCTAAGTCAGCACAATTACTTCTGCTGTACCAGGCAATAAGCACATTCGGCTGAAATATGGATCCCTATGTGATTTAAGAAGCACTTTATAAGAAACATGCCTGCTTTGTGTTTCTGCTTTGTGTTTCTGCATTGTGCATTTTTATCCCAATGTATCACAAGTCACCGATACATCCTAAACTGAGCCATGGAAGTTAAATAAGGAAGGGAAGACCACATCTTCAATCACAACAGTCCTCTTGACTTTTGGGGAAAAGAGACTGTTCAAAACATCCATCCAGATGTAACCCATCTGGAATGGTATTGGTCCCCATTTCACTAAACTGGTAAAGCCAGCATTCAAACAGTGGTTTCTTAATAGCATCATTGCACACTTTGATTCAGACAGCTATTGATTCGTGTGTATCAATGTGGAACACAGCTACTGCTCATTGTAAAACATGGCTAATTCTGGGAATGGGCTTGGTAGCTGTGGCGTGGAAGGGAGCCTACACAATGTCAACACAACTTTCCACAAATAACCTTGCCATCCTCCCGAGGCCCACGCTGAAAACAAACAGCTTTGCCAGAGCCCAGAAAAGCCTGATTCTTCCTTTAGCTTGTGTCTTTTCCCATCATAAAGCAGTTTGGAGATTTCAGGCTTACCAGTTTCTGCCAATAATCTATTAAAGGAGAAACAGCCCCTTCATGTAGAAAGCAGAAACTGAGAAGCTGCTTGCACAATGCTGTTTTGGGGAAAGGAGATCAAAACATGGCAAGTCAGATAAACTGAGCTGCCCAAACTGTGGTTACTGCTTTCTTCTATTGCCTGAGATGTGAAATTTTGATGCCAAGCAAGGTCTTTTCTGTGTTCCCAGCAAAGCTGTTTGTTCCCTGCAGAGAGGCCAGTCGTAAGTTCAGGATCCAGATGGTCCTGTCCTCCCTATCCCTCTCTCCTCTTTCCTCCCTTCCTTGTGCCAAGTAAACAACCAAAAGCCTCAGTAGGGTCACATTTACTTTCTCTCTAGATATTCTGTCTGGCTGCTGGAGAAAAACTGTGGTTCTAAGCTGACTGTGACCAGTGGTGGATCAGGTAGTGGGTCTTCTTTTCAGTTCTACTGAATCTCCTTTGAATTGCTCCAGTGGCAAATGCACATGCTGTATATCCTTTTTTCCTTTTTTTGGGGGAGTGGATGGGGGCAGTTTGCCGTGGTGGGTATGAGCTTCAGAACCACCTCTCCTGCTGGGGTGTGCCTGGTGGGGAAGGGGAGCAGAGGGCTGGGAGTCTGATCATCCCTCTGCAGTACAGGTGAGATGGTCTATGATCAAGGGCCTGTCCATGCTGTGGGCAAAGATGAGCAGCTGAAGTCAGAAATCTCCATGGGAGCTGGAAGAAGATGATGAGGAACCACAGGTGAGGAATAGCAGCACTTGCTTGCCACTGCCCTGTGCCCAGAGCTGTTTGGGGCCAGTGCCGTTCGGCTGCATTTTACACTCTGCACAGGCTGAACAGAGAGAAGGAATGAGAAGTTTCTGAGGATTTGTCCATGTAATTGTCAGGGCTTTTGATTTATGCCAGAGCAACCAAGTCCACTGTGGGCACCATTCTGCCTTCGTAGCCCTAACACAGAAACAAAGACTACAGTGACCCCAAATATTTGATTTTCTTATAGAAAAGGGACTTAAGGTGGCCAAAAGAAAAGAATAAGGAAACAAAAATTATACACACAGTTTTAGTTGAAATCCTTTGAAGCATTTTGGTAGGAGAGGGAAAGCAAAGGAAATTATTGATTATATGGAAATGTTTCATTCAGTGGGAAATTAATACTTAATTTCCAAAAATGTGAAAGGCTGCAGTCAAAAGAGGAGCTGTAATAATTCTTGAAAGTTGCATTTTACATCTGCAATTGTCATTCTCCTCTTATGGCTGGGATCCCGAGAAGACCCCTCAACCTCCTCACCCTGGGAGGTCCCAGCATTGCACCCAAGGGGAAGAGGAGAAGCCTCTAGGAAAGCCAAAAGATACAGCAAGAAAAGTGGAACTCTAATCTAAAAACCCTGTGACTTTCTTTTTTCAGGTATTTGTATATCTGTTGTAATATCTCAAAAATCAGTTATACTTTCTATCAAAACACACATTTTTGGAAAGTCATTTCATCCAGAAGCAGTTTCTGCATTAGCAGTGCCTATTAGCAGTGGTTCTGTTAACAAGATTCAGCCCAGGATGGGTACATGACAGCCTTCTCCCTGTGACTGATGCTTTGTCCTTTCATCTGCACAAAGCTGGCTTTATCCACAGTGATAAATGTGGGAGGTGAGACCCACGTGTCAGTCTTGGGCAAGGACATTCAGAGGAAAGAGAAGGTGCCAAGAGATGGGCAGATACAGCCAGAACAGGTGGGATGTACCCAGACACCTCCAAATCCTTCTTTTTAAGTCCCTGTGAAGCTAATCACATAAGATACCACGGTAAATGAAACCCTGCAGAGCTGTCTGTCCCTCCTGTCAGCAGAGCATGCTCCCCCCTCAGCTGATTGACCTGAACACAGTTACTGGGGTCAAGTTTTCACATGTAAAACTGTTCTTGAATCATTTCTTTTAACATATCAGCAACAAAACCACTTGCCTTCCTTAGGCCTTTAAGCACGTCCTGAATTTCTTCCTTATGTCACTGTACAACTTAGTGTGCTGTCAGTTGTTATTCTGACTTTGTCCTGGGTTGGTTGTGCAGTAGGTTTTTATAAAGGGGATGTCTTTTGAATGTTTGTAAGCTATGAACTGAGCTTTGATAATTCCTATTTGGCAAAAAATACCAGTTTCAAAATACTATTGAATTGAACCTTCAACACCAAGGGAAAATTGATGTCCTTCTGCAAATGAGCACAGAGGTGGTAGTTTTAGTAGGTTTTGGGTTTGGAGTTCTTTTTTATCTGTACAGGCCACAGGGTCACAGATTCATTCTGCATCTTAGCTGTACAACAGAACTGTAAGTAGCAACTATATTATCAGAAAATCATTAAAAAATCTGAAACAGGGAACTCAGCGGGTGCTGGGGTGACTGGGCCAGTGAATTGCTACATCACACTTTTCTGAAAGAGGAAGAAATTGCTATTTGTTTTCCAGTGGACTGACCAGACATGAGGCTGTGGTACCAGCTGGTATTTATCTCGTCCTCAGTGTAACCAGAAAGCATTTTTCATACAAAACATCATCCAGGGTCAGTCCAGTGAGGAGCCCGGTCCTATCCAGCCCACCACCCTCTCATGGGGGAACCAGACACAAGCCTCTCACTAGGAAGTGCCTGCCCGGGTACTTGGCCCCATGAGTCCCCACCTCCATGTGACTTTCAGGGACAGTCACATCGATATGAAGGTGGGATTATGCTGTTTTGGGCAATGGTATTATGTTTCTCTCTGCTAGTGACTTGGCAGTTTGAGAGGGGTTTTCAGTCCCAAGTGACAGTACAGTGCCTCCTGTGAGGAACGCACTATCAGGAACTGAGAAAAGCAGGTTTGATTATGCAATGTCCCAGGTCAGTTATTTAGCACTATTTAGCCAGTAAAGGCCTATGAAGTGGGACCTGATCCTTGAGCTGGATGCTTAGTTTCCTAAGCAGAGTCCTAGTCCTCTAAGGCATTACCTAAAGATTACTGCTGGGGACATTATGGAAAGAGTTCGTGAGATCTCCTTACCTTCCCATAGTTTGGGTGGCTGAACTGGGATTGATGGGAGGTGGTCTTTCCAGCAAGGAGGCAGTTCCACCAGCGCCAGGCCTATGTGCATCCTGGCCTGGAACAGAGCAGCAGGCTTTATTTATAACAATATTGAACTATCCTTTATCAAGGACACAGCTGCTTTGGCAGCTGCCAAGAGAGTAGCTTGGGATTCACAAGGTGACAAGGGAGCAGGATATTCAGTACAGTGGTAGGACATTTTGGAGACCATGTGTGAACCTATGTTCCTGGGCTCTGGGCCCAGCTCCTGCCACCTGAGGCACCAGTACCACCCCTTGCCTACCTGGCCTGAATGTCAGCATCCCTGGCACCAGGGCCACTCCATGTTGAGTTTGGCAACAAGCACAGGGCATGAACAGTACTTGGCTGCTGTCCCATGGGACTAGCTACTAGCTGAGTAGCTCTTTGTGATTCAAGGAGTACTAGTCTTGAGGAGGGGTTTAATGCCAGAACCATTAAAACTGGTGCTACCTTTGGACTGAGACCAAAATCCAAGGAGTCTGAGGCTAGATGTGAATGAACTTGATGCTGTCTGTGGTGAGTGCCTCTGGCTTTGTCTGCTGGTGAGTCACTTAGGAGTGTCTAATTCAGGGATTTGCAGGGAACAAGACTTCAGCAACCAGGTCTCCTGCTTCGACTGGTGTGAGGGAGAAGCCAAGGCTTGGTTCACTACAGTGTGGTCTAGAGCAGTGTCAGATGCTTTCTTTCCAGTTTGGTAGTGTTTTTCAGCATGCTAGATATAGTATAGAGGTTTGACAGCCTTCAGGAGAGCTGTGAATGGCACATGCTGTTAAAGCATTGGAAATCTTGGGCAGGACATTCACCAGGCATAAGTCAGCAGAGCCCCTATGTTTTATAGGTGTTTCATATAGAATCATCTTGCATACAGGGTGACGGATGCTGTGACAACACAGTGCCACATGTGTGCTAGTGACCCATACCAAGGTACTGCCATGGTATCACGGGATCTGAGATGCTGGGCTCACATCCTCCCCTTTCCTGCTCCTCCATTCCTGCTCACATCACCTGGCCCTGGAAAGCCTTTTCCTGATGCCCTCCTCCACCTCTTCCACCCCGGAGCTGAGGAGCCCCCAGAGCTGGATTGCCATCAGGGGGAGGTGTAGGAAGGAGGATGGGTCAGAGAATTGTACCTCCCCACCCTCTTTTGGCTGCTGATGCTTTCAGAGCTGCTGGGTGGTCTCAGCCCTTGAATAATGGACTAAGGAGGGGGCTGTGTGCACTGAGGGGAAGGGAGTAAGGGCTGAACTAAGTGCAGCCTTGTTTGACTCCAGGTTCAGAGGAAATTTCAAGGGATTAGTGGAATCCCCATGGGCAAAGTGAGCTGGATAGAGCCAGCATGGGGAGAGCAAGAGACCAAACACCTCTGAACCACAGTGACCTCACATGGGAAAGGCTCTTAAGTGTCCTGATCTGGCTTTGGTGCTGTGAATGATCCCAGTAGCAACACTAAGCAGGGTTCCCATGGTGGTCAGTATTCTGTCCATTTTGTGACTCTTTCTTTCTCTCAGAGAAGGAACAAAAGCACAGGCTTTTGCACTGATTTCAGAGTGGACGCTCTGAACAAGCACCAAAATACACACTGATCCCACTCATTCCCAGCATGACCAGTGTAATGTCAATGGTTTTTTATTACCAGTTTTCATTATGCAGCACTTACATCTAATTTTACCAAGCTTGGATAGGCATGGAAAGCAAATGAAAAAGAGCACTAGAAGAAGAATTAGTTAAGGAAAACCAGGTAACCTGATGCTGAGGTTTGCAATTTCAAGCTGTCTAAGCAACAGTTCATTAATCTGAAATAGTGCCACGTGGATGCTTTCCACTTTTTCTCACCACGTATTATTCTACCACTGTTCACTAGTAGCTTGTTTTGTGCCTTCATCATAGCATTGGGTCTGGTGTCCAAAACCAGACCGCAACTTTTCAGATTCATCAGGCTGTGTCACAAAGTGTTTCATAGGAAATCTTTTTCAGAAGTGAATTCTGGTGATGAAAAGGAGAGGATGCCTCTGCAGGAAACCACTGACTGCCTCAATTTCCCTCCTAACCTACAGTATTTGAGTCTACAGCTCTGCTCTCCTCAGTCTGTCCCCTCACCATAGTCTTGTTGTAGGGCTTTTCTGACCTTTGCAGGCACACACTGCAACCAGGAGTGCAGGCACAGTGGATCAGAAAAAGTGAAGAGTTTGTTTCTGTACCCTAGTCTTGGACAGTACTGATATTATTTATTGTTATTAAATGCATATAGATGCAGACTAGGTCCACGATCTGGGTTTTGAGACTGTAAACTGAACAGATTTCCTCCTTCCTCTTTATTTTCACAAGGTAAAATAATTTGTCTTGTCTCAGTAAGACCAGGATTTTGACTGAAGTGTGAGAGAGCTGAGGCAAGGTTCAGAGTTAGACTGAAGCTGTAACTGCTTGGGAACTGTGTGGACGCTATTCTTGGAGCTTCCCCTGGCTCCTCCTCTAACCAAGCACTACTCTGTGTCTCTGTTATCTCTCTGTTAAGACAGGATTATTCTACTAAACCTCTTTAATATAGGGCTTTGGAAGAGGCTGGAGAAAGCCCTGGAAATACTGGTGGAAAAACCACTGCAGTTCGCACTTTCTAGAAATGTCCAAATATAGCTAAACTTAGGCAGCATCCAAGTGGATTTATTTATCAGAGCAAACTGCACGCTCTGTGGCTTTTTCCAGCGATACTCCACTCCTCAGGTTTACATTCCCAGGGGCTGAATCCTGAAAAGATCAGCTTTGAAGAACATGTTGTGACATATCTTGGCCAAGAAGTGCAAGTGTCCCTGCCTTGGCTTTATATCCCAGCTGTTGTCAGATCACCTAAAAGGAGCCTAATCCAGCGCTGTTAGTGCTGCATGCTGGCAGCAAGATGAGACTAGCAATGCTTTGTGCAGTGCACAGGTACGTGTGCTGCACCTCATACATAGCTCTGCTTAGCACCTTTTCTTCCAGTATTTTAGTCATTTAATGTACCTACTAACTTTCAGAGGAAATGTAGGAGGTGAAGAAATACTGTTCTTTGTGGGAAAACCAAAGCATGGCATTAGGCAATATTTTGCCAGTCTCTTTGTAACACGTTGGTGGAGCTGAGGGACCTCCTCCTTGCCAGATATTTGTGCAAGACACTGCCTGCTGCTGCAGTACTCTCTATCTCCCCGGTAAAGCCTGGGTGGTACTGTGTTTGCCAGAGTGCTCTGGTGTGCAGGGTGAGTGGCTGGGAGTTTAGCTGACCATGAGGGCGTGCATGCTCCTCACGGAGGAGTGCCGCTCATACACAATGCCCAAAGTGTGTTTGCTACTTACCTGCCTCGTGTCCAGACCTGATAGCGATCCCACCTCCTGCCAGGGCTGTGTATGACAGGGTGGCTGACAGCAGCCTGCCTTGCTCCTGGGGTTCTGCCCCAGCACAAAAGCCCTGTGTGAATTTGTGCCCCTCGCAGCAAGGCCAGGATTGCCAAGTTCCCAGAAAAGGTGTTCCTTCTGCAGTGCCAGAGCAGGGCTCCAACCCAGTACAAATCCCTTTTGGAGATGCTCTTTTTCTTTTGAGAGCTTCCCAATGACCCTGCTGCTTTTGTCCCTGTCCTCGTTTCCTCCCTGTGACTCTGCCTGGCCTTTGTGCAACCCGCTCACCTGCTGTCTGACATGACCTTTCTCCCCGGGTGATGTGTAGCTCCAGCTCTTTTTTTTTTCCCATGAGCTGTTGCCCATTGTCTGAAGCAGGGAAAGATCCCTTGTCAGCATCTGGGTGAAGAAAGCAGAAAGCTTCTCACTGTTGTGCTTCTCACTTGCAGAGAGGTTACCGGCGGTAGAGACTTTGAGTTACAAAATGGCTTTCCAAGTGACTGCTAGTGTCTTTGCAAATTGACTGAGCCTGCTTCTGGGGCTAGGCCTGGACAAGTGCAGCGCCAAGGCTCTGCAAGGGGCTGTGCAGCTCTGCCTTTGCTGGCTGGGACACCTTCTCTTACCACCAATGCCAAGTTAAACCTCAAGCAGCTCCAGCATCAGCACTCGGCCATTGTTCAGCAGAATGGTGAGTGCCAGGAGGAGTGCCACACCCAGCACAGCCCAACCCTGGTGGGTGCCATTTGAGCCTCCTTGGGACCTGGCTTGGAGTATCCAGTCGAGGGCGATGATCTTAGGGGATGGGCTTTTGCAGGACTGCTTTATCTTCCCAGTAAGGGCATGATTTCTCCTTGATTTAACAAAATTTGATGATTGATTTAACAAAAAATATTGGAGAATTCTTTCAACCATAGAAATTGGCTTCAGTAGCAATATTTTGCAAACATGGCTCAGAATTGGGCTTCAGTCACCACATCTGTGTATAGCCGTGACCTGGATTGCACTTGGCCCCCCTCCAGGAATCCACTTGATATCCATGAGAGACTTCTAGCAGGGAAGGAATCCAGGCTGTGCAGTGGCCACCAGCACCGCTCATTTGACAACAGGGATTTTGTTCCTAGCATGTTCAAATGAGGGGATATATATATTATATTTACAGTCAGCAATGAGTGGAGAAACATTCTCCCCTTCATCTATTACATGTGAGTCTGGGCCCTGAGGATTTCTTGCAAGGGGGCAGCATTCAACACTACAAAGAATTTGGTTTATAGGTTGTGCGACTGTTAAATTAAATACTGCCCTATAAACTATAAATAACATGCTTAATAACATGATTTTTGTGGTTTTGTGTTCCCATAGCAAGGCTTCAAGGTCATCTGCTGTCTTTTTTGGTAGTCATCTGATGGATTGACTAAATTCTTTATCAGGTTCTGGTTTGTAGGTGAGAGAGGCTAATGCATCCTGATGATAACTCTCACCCCAGGGTCCTCAACATGTTCCAAGCAATAGGTAGAAGGACACAAGGGAAACAGACCACCAAGTGGATATAGGTGCCACCTACCTTCTATCACTCATATTTTATTGCCCTTTATTTACATAGTAGTATAGATTTCTTCCTGCAGGGTATGTTATTCTGAGTGCCCGTGGACCTCAGAGGAAGAGCCTGAACCTTACAAAACTCATGTAGGACCAGGATATTCCCATAAGAGCCTAATCTCACTGCTGGGGAGTGTGTTCAGCAGTGGGAATCAATTCAAGATGACCAGTCAGGAACACTGGTATCTCAGCACTCAGCTTGCTGTATTGCATCTGGAGATCATCTCAACAATCATTAATTCCCAGATCAGAAATTGGGAGATCTTTGGCTTTGCCAATTTAGAAATGTGGGAGCTTTGAATTTTCATGTTCTTTCCCTGAAAGATGAAAAAGCCCTTTGATGAGGCTTGAAACAGAGCCCTCCAGAAAAAAAATCACACAATGCTCCTTCCCCACCCCTGCCTCAACAGTGGAGACTGCTGCTTCATCTCTTGAATTCAAAGCATCAGCTCATCTGCTGGTGGATGTCTGACAAAAGGAAACAGCGCTGCTTCACTCAAAGTATGTGGAAAGGTAAGAAGACATGGTGACTGAAGTGTTTTCATTTCAATGTTTTGTCAGGGAAAGGTATTGGAATTCATACCTCTGCTACTGAGGGCTTTAAGCTTCGAATAGCAGGGAATCTAATTTCTGGAAAACACAGTGAGAAGGATGGAAAGAAGGAAAAGTTTTCACCAAGTAAGGTGCCGCTCCATGAACAGAGAATGAATACAGTCAGAGTCTGTAGTGACCTGACACAGAACTTAATCCAGACACTAATTGAGTGAAAGGGTTTTTTAAGAGACTCTGTTTGTTTTGGGGTTTGGTTTGGGTTTTGCTGTGTTGCATGTTTTGGTGGGTTTTGGGGTATTTTTTAAAATCTGTATGGGGACTTCTGTGTCCTTTAAACAGGCTGTTTCTTCAAACAGACTTGACCTTACATTGAAAACAAGCCAGCGACTTTTCATGGCACAAGGTCTAAATGTTGCCAAGAGATAAACTATTTATAGGCTTAACACCTGACTAGGTGTTAAATAGCTCTGAGTGAGAAACCTTTTGGTGCAGAATTATCGCTTCAGACTGCAACTGGACTGGAAACCAAAAGACCTGAAATGCTTGAAAGGATTTGGGTAGGATTTAAGATGCACTTAAGAAAGCACATTTAATGCATCTCCTCTAAGGTATGTGTAACTCAGCAAGTTTAGAGACTTTGCAATGATAGGTCCTTTTCCTGTAAGTAAACAAGCCATCAATGAACTTACTGGGAAAAAAAAAAAAAGCACCTAAGTGTTTAAATACATCATTAATGCACAAATGGGTTTATCTACACCAAATGAGCCTTCTGCAAGCGGGATCTATGTTTAACAGCCTCCACTGGGTGGTGGCCCCCCATTCTAACACAAATATTCCCTTGACCCCAGTATATTTGTTATAAAAGCAAGAGAAAAAAGTATCAAAGCTTGTTGGAATGACTTGCTTGTTTGGAGAAGCTGACAGAGCATAGTTGACCTTAGAAATGTAGGGGGGGGTCAAGGAGCAGGACTGTATTCATTTTATAGTGTAATAAATGTTTCAACATATCACAACCCTCTTGGATGCCTTGCATGGGGCTACAGAGGTCACAACCAATTTGCTGAAAAACTCTGAGCTATAAAACAGTCTGGAGTCTCCTCTACTGCAACCTAATCCTCTAATAAAGAAGTAGAGAAAATCAGACTGTGCCACTCATAACATGGTGGATGCACAAGCTCAGAGGTGTCTTCCAGCCACTGTCCTCCCATGCAGGCATACGCTATGGAGCCATTTCAGGGCAAGCTCCACAGTTGCCTGGAGGGAGAGAATCCCACCACACCCCCTAACCTGAGTCCTGAGAGCCAAGATGTGCCTGTGTGATCTGTGAAAAGTGCTAAGGAAGGCCAGAGGGTTGCAATTTGTCCAGGCAGGTTGTCTCTACCCAAGTGTTACATGGAAATAGGAAGCAGGAAGCAAGGTACCCAGGAGGCTCAGGGGCCTATAGCTGTTTTCAGTCCAGTCTGTACTTGCAGTGACAGTGTGGTGGAGCATCCAAGCGTCACTGTCCCTCTTCCCTAGGCACAGCAATCCTGCTGACTAGACTACCCAGTCAGAGTCTGCAGGCCTAGGAGCTCCCTGAGCAAGAGGCACACTTTACACCCTACCTTCAGGAGCAGGCAAGCTCAGCAAGGCAGAAATGGAACACATAGTTTGTGAACCCTTTCAGTAACTTCATGTCGCCTTGGCCTAATCCAATTCCCGAGCAGACAACATCATCAACAAATGGCTGTCATGCCACACAGCTGAACTGTGCAGTCCTGACTTGATTTCTTCCCAAGCATAATTTTACCCCTAAATTTAAGAGAATTTCTGTCCCTTGCATTTATACCAGCTGGAGAAGTGTGTGCTCCTGGTTCCCAGCCGTAAGGTTATGGAGATACCATGGTGAAACTGGGCTGCAGCTATTAATGAAGGGGTCTGATTCACTTGTCCTCTACCTACAGCTTGACAGTGCTGACCAGGCAGACAGGCTCAGCCCCAGGAAAGTTGGTTTGGCCCTCTCCCTGCTGTTGCCCAGGCCCTTGTGCTGGCAGCCATCAGCTGTCAACTGCAGCCCAAGCACACTGCTGCACAGCTCATTGCTGGCGCCTGGATTTACTGGACCAAAGCTCAGGAGCAAAGGGAGGCAGAGCCAGTTGTTGTTAGTACAGTAAAAAGCCAGCAAATGCCTTAGGGTAACATTTACTGTCAGGCAATTTGTCACTGGGTTTCAGTAGGAAATCTCTGTATACTTCGTATTTATCAAGTTTCCTCACTAGTTTTTGCTGCCTGAAAAGAAAATGAAGAAATACACCAGGCTGTTTTAGAAGAGTTCATTCAAACAGTGTGAATTAACCACATTTTTAAAGTGATCCTTTAGTGCCAAAGGAGCTTTTAATTGTCCTACACCACACAAAAAGCATTTCTGTGACGTTGGAGGAGTATATAAAACTCTCTATCCTTTGAGGGGGAAATCTGGCAGTTCTGACTATTCAGCCTCCTAATGGCCTTCTGAAATAATAGCAAAGCTAATAAGCATAATACTTAATAATAGCAAGAATTAGCATCCTATGGTACTTGACATTAATGAGATCTACTCCCAAATATTGTGTGCAGTGTTCGCGAAAGGCAGACCTAGACCAGACAGGTGCAGGCAGGGAGAGCTGTGCAGAGCAGGGAAACCGAGAGCCTGTCTGGGACAGGGGGAACTTGGCTGGCTGAATGCTAGCAAGAAACTATCCCAGGGTGGAAACCAGTGCTTGCTATAAATAAAGCAAGGGCATAGCACCAGGGAGAACAAAGAGCCAGATAAGCTAAAGGACAGAGTTGGCAGCAAAAGAAATAAAGGGCCATGAGTCAATTAAAAGAAAGTTTATAAACAGAGGAAAGAGGTCTTGAACAATATATCACTGGGTGTAACAGGAGCTGGGGCTATTGCCATGTCAGACACCGACCCTTTGCATACCGTTACTGCAAGCTGTAGCCTCTCAAAAGCCCTCTAATGCTGGTGGTGCCCAAATCACTTTGCAGTCTCTCATAGGCACTGAGACTCTCCTGGGAGCTGCAAGCTCTGTGTCCCCACACACCCAGCACTTCTCATGCTGAGCAGCTTCCTGCTTTGGCTTCCACCCATACCTCATCACCAGCTGATGTCCTGGGGGTTAAACTGGGAGGGCTCCTCACCCTGGGTTTGCCACAGCCAGTCAGCTCCAAGCTTCTAGCAATGTTCAAGTGCCACCGTATTTTAAATGGGACTAGAGGAGGGGGAGGCAGTGTTCCACTACCCACATTTTTAGACAGCCTCTTTATTGACAGCCAGGCTAGATAACGGGGTCTAATCCCACTAACTAGGAACCTGAGTTCCCAAATCTCAAGTCCCCTGGATCAGGATTTGCACTGCCCAGCTCAGCAGTTCTTGCAGGCCCTTACCGTGTCTAGCCCAGACTTTCTTGCTTATTTTTGATGAATCTCATTGTATTATGAACGGGGATTGTGCATAATGTTTACTAACAACAGCAGAGGACAAGAAATAAAGGTGCAATGGGTACCTTTTAGTACTTTGCTCCTATTGCAAATACCATGCTATCATGATAATTTGTTTTATTAAGTGAATAATGGGAACAACAGAGATGTGTGAAGTTGGACTAGATCGTGTGCAGACAGGGGACAGCCCAGTGTTGCACAGTCTGATATTGTGGCAGGGGAAGCTTCTCCCTTTCCCAACTCTCACTTTTTCAAACCCTGCTACCAGTTTATCTTTCCCTCTGTCACTTTATTCAGCTCTACTTCTGCCTGGTAGTTTGGATTGCTCATTTCTTCTTCATGCCATTAGCCTTTAAAAAAAAGTGATCAAACTTAAGAGCTTGATTCCTGTTCTGGCACAAATGAAACAGTGCACTTGATGGGCACGCTATTCAGGGAGTTGGTAGACTGCTGGATTATCCAGCATCCTGGATAGATTTATTAGCTTCCAGCAGATCAAGTCCCAGACAGTTGAAATATCCACACTGGGTATGGAGTATGGGAGAAGATGCTCATGTAAGCACTGGCTCCAGTGTCATTTCTGAACCCAACCCGAAGGATTTTAGAGCATCAGCAAAGACTTAGGCTTCAGTCTGTGGAGGCTGCAGCACTGACTCTCAAATCATGGTGAAATACAGGATCACCCTTCCCGCTGCATGCAGGATGTACACTTGTGAGACAGGGAGAGACAGTGAGCTCACTGCTATCCCTCAGAGAACAATGAATGAACAGCCTGGGGGATGACCTGCTGGAGAGGAGCTCTGCGGAGAAGGACCTGGGGGTCCTGGTAGATAACAGGTTGGCCATGAGCCATCAGTGTGCCCTGGTGGCTAAGAGAGCCAGTGGGATCCTGGGGGGCATCAAGAGGAGCATGGCCAGCAGGTCGAAGGAGGTGACCCTCCCCCTCTACTCTGCCCTGGTCAGGCCCCACCTGGAGTATTGTGTCCAGTTCTGGGCTCCTTGGTATAAAAAAGACAGCAATGTCCTGGAAAGAGTCCAGAAGAAACTACAGAGATGATTAAGGGCCTGGAGCATTTCCCCTGTGAGGAAAGACTGAGTGAGCTGGGACTGTTCAGTCTACAGAAAAGAAGTCTAAGGGGGGACCTTATTAATGTTTATAAATATCTTAAGTATGGGATCCAGGGGGAAATGGCCATCCTCTTTTCAGCGGTCTGTGGAGACAGGACAAGGGGCAATGGCTGCAAGTTAGAGCATAGGAAGAACTTTTTCACAGTGAGGGTGACAGAGCACTGGAATAGGCTGCCCAGGGAGGTGGTGGAGTCTCCTTCTCTGGAGATATTCCAGCCCCGTCTGGACACCTATCTGTGTAATATGAGATAGGGAGCCTGCTTTGGCAGGGGGGCTGGACCCAATGATCTCTTGAGGTCCCTTCCAACCCCTATGATTCTATGATTCTATGATCATTTGCAGCTCTTTCCTTGGTGCAATGGACTATGTCTGCTGCTTAAATTTCCTACTGATTGCAACATGTGTGAACATGCGGATAGTCCCCACAAACAAGTAGAAGAGGTTCATCCAGGGATGAAGCAGGACTAAACTCTGAGTCCAGGGCTCTCCTCTCGTAGCACAGAGTAAGAAGAATGCTTACATCGTGTTGTGCTTGGCAGCAGCTCTACTCTCCACTGGGACACAGCTTGCATCCTTCTGGCAACAAGCTCTGCTGTGACACGATTGACTTTGACCTCTCTGCAGAAGTAGAGTCTTCTGTAGGGTGTTTGCATCGCTTTCCAGCATCTTGCAGGGGGCCTACCAATATAACTGGCTTTGCAAGTCAGTAAAGGCTCACAGCACATCCCCTTGCACTTGCATAAAGCCAAGTCAGAGTACAATAACTCTTTGTTCTAAAGCTGGCCAAAATCTCATGTTCCACCCCCTCACCCTTGCAGTACACACAGTTTACATGGTGACCTCAAACCACAACAGGAGTGTAACAGCTTTAAGACATTCTGCTTTGTCAAAATAAACCATGAGACTTCTGCAAATCATGCTGGGAGCCACCATGATCCAGGTTCCCATCCTGCCACGTTCCCCAAGAAGCATAAAGTGGGTAGAGACCCTTCGATCTGGGGTGCAGCTAAGCAGCAGCAAAAGGGGATGGTGGTAGGCTGAGCTGTACTTGCACTTGGGACACTACAATGTGGGTCTGAGCAGCCCTCTGAGTGTCTGACATCCGTGGACCTGGCTGGGTCAAGCTGGGAAATGCCCAGACTGTAGCCAAGCCTTGCTCAGTGCTGTCTTGAAGCTGGTTTCAGTGCACATTGATTCAAATCACAGTTGTTGCACACTGGCTGATGTGGGACAAATTTCTAGATATAGCTCTAACGTCCAGAAAGGTGTAGCCTTGTGTGGGTTATTAATGGAGCAGAGGGCATCCTGGTTATCTCTAGGCATTTCAAAGAGGTGCCACAGTTAGATTAACCAACTCAGAAGCTGATGAACAAACATAAACATCCTGAGAGGTCAGTGCAGCCCACACAAAATCTGCAGTGCCCAAGGAGGTACCACCTCATTCTCTCATGATTCAAGAGGTTGCAAGGTGATGAGACTGTGGAGCATTGCTCAGTGCCTACAGTCACATGGGGTGAATCTGGGCAAAGGAGCTGGGCAGGTGCTGAGGCGTGTCATGCTTTCTGCACAGAGAAGGGAGTACCCAAGGTAGGACTTGAAACATGTCATGAATCAAACAGGAGTAATCCATATCTACTTATGCTATTGTTGAGGACTTGTGATGAAGATTCGTTTCCTTAATACATAAAAATATTTTTCTTGTCTGCATTCCTGATTTCTTACCTTCTCCTCATCATGAGTAACTGCTTTTGCATTGCAGTAAGTATAAGAAAATACATTTTTTTGATGTAAGATTTTCTTTGAGAGAAGTCCTCATACAAAAATGTGACTCAGTTCAAATTTGAACAGACACTTTAAATCTACTACTATATGCTTGGCTTCCTGCACTCATGACATCGCCTCACCTGTCCATGCACAGTGCTAAGGTAATTTTCCTGAAGAACAAAGGGGTTGAACTTGGATCCAAATGAAAACAGATAACTAGGAACATCGGGGTGAGCTCACTGCATTGAGAGAGCAGCAGCTTAGTTAAGAGTTTGCTTTGATTTAAGGAGAGAATGCCGTTCCCTGAGATACTCTGACATGCACATGAATAGGCAAAGAGATTTGTCCAACCTCACGGATGGTGGAGACGTGAGTGACACCTTTGTCCTCCTCTTCCCTGGGAAAATACACAGCAGTCAATCAAATCAACTAAAGCATCACCCAAATAATGAATTTTTTACTTGGTGTTCAGTTGTTTGCACAAGGTGAAATGGCCTTTGGCTTCAGGAGGCATTCTGCCCTTAGAAAAGAGTTCCTAACTGACCTTCTCTGTGTAAAGCTGTTAAAGAAGAGAGGATAGGCAGACAAAGCTGAATTTCATGCAGAACTGCCAATCTTTCTGGCCTCATACCCGCACTATGAGAGCAAGGAGAGCAAGACCCATGCCTCATCTCTCAGAGCAGGTTGTAGGTGACCAACCCAACCTCCCCTCCCTTGGGGACAAGAGGAAAGAACTGACTATATTTTAGTACTGATGATGCTGTCTATTACATAGGCCATGCAGGGTACAATCATAGGTCACCTTGGTTATCTTCATTCCAGACCTAGACTCTCTCTGCTGGCAGGTAACACCACCAATGTGAGACAAAGTACTTGCATCAGCCAAGAAATTACTCAATTGACAAGTTGGGGTTTTTTTTAAAAATAACATTACTTATTTGCCAGCAAAGATTGGTCAGGCAACAACCTTAATTAGCTTTTGATAATAATTCTAGTTACCGATTTTCTGTTCAAACACAATTTAATTCTTTGGCCAAGTCATCAGCAAAATGATGCTGATGTAAATTGAAAGGGAATCGGTTGTATTCATTGGTGTTATCATCAGATAAGATGGAAGAGCTGAGGGCAGGATGTATCTCCTTGTCTCCAGTAGATTTGCCATTAGCATTCTGAATGCAGTGATTGTTTGAAAACTTCTTTAAAAAAGTATGAGTTGATGACAGGGGAAGTTTAATACTCTGTTTTTTATGAAGTGTGATTGGTTTCAAAAGCAATTACATTACTTGGAAATTTTATTTTATGAATCAAGGTAATTTCAGTATTTTTTGTTATTTCAACATTTCTTTTAGGTTTGATACTAAGTGAAATCAAAGTATTACAAGAAATCTGATGTATTTTTTTAGATTTTGCTTTTTAAAGAAGGACTACGCTGCATGTTTACAAACAGTTCAAGAGTTTATTTCTGGACTTGGAGCTTGTATAAGAACTATCAGCTCGCAGTGATGAGATTTTTTTTCCTAATACATTTCCTAACCCTGATAATAGTTATGGTACGAGGTGCATTGTCACGGGATACAATCACACAGCTCTGCTCAGTGGTGCATGACAGCAAAGATGAGAAAAGGTTGTGCAGAGACAAAGAAAAGTCTCTCTCCTTGCTCTGGCATCAGTGCTTTCAATGCCAAAAGGGTTTTACAGAGAGTTTTTACAGAGATGTGTTTACAGAGATGACTGGATTTTGAAATGTTCTGTGTACAAAATGAATGGGTGTTTTTATAAATATATATATATCTGCATGGGCAGGGCTCCTTATGAGGACAAAGTGAACTAAATACAGACTGAGGGAATATAAACCAGACCTGTTCAGTTTCTTGACAAGTTGGCGCAAAGAGTCAGTACTGCACTCAGGGGCCAGGCAGCAAATGCATGGCATCATATTGCACAATGGAGAACAGCATTCAGTATGAGGGTGGTGGATCACTGGAACAGGTTGCCCAGAGAGGTAGTGGAGGCCCCATCCCTGGAGATACTCAAGGTCATGCTTCACGGGGCTCTGAGCAACCTGATCTAGTGAAGATGTCCCTGCTTACTGCAGAGGGGGTTGGACTAGATGACCCTTAAAGTTCCTTTTCAACCTTACACATTCTATGATACAGGAGGCAGGCAGGTTTTCAGACAGGAAGATTCAACCTAGAAATTACTGTCATGACAGCATTTATATCGCTCTTCTCTTTTATGATTATTTTCAATGTTTAACTAAGAAGTTTTGAAATCTTATAAATGTGCAAGCCCAGATTCTGGTAGGTAAGACTGACATATATTTATCAGTGTAAGTCAGAGTGCGTTGGTCTCTTAAATGGATCCTTCTGTATAGATGGCTGTTAAACATCTGAGGATTTTCTTCAGATGAAATGTTTGCCCTGCCACCTCTGCAGATTAATTCAGTGGACACAACTACTGGAGTCTTGAAGAAAGTATCTGGTCACATAGGTTTTACAAATGGGGAAATGAGATATGGTCCCAGCTACTGATTTTCCACTGGGCATGGAAATGACCCTGGCAGATATGGGATGAAAAATGAGTCTTCTGTTCCAGGATTAGTCCCATTCAAAATGTCTTAAGTGATCTTATGCATTTGATTTGTTTATGGTTATATGTTTTGGAAGTCTTGAGTCTTTTATTACTGAGGGTGGAGGCCTTTAAGGGGAATCTGCAAGGGAATCATCTTGAAGTGTGCAAAACTGATGGGTATGTCTGGTATGTTGCTGATTCTTTTGAAGAGATACACTGTTGGAAAGAAATGCTGCCAAACACATGTGGGAAGGACTGTGCCCCTCCAATCTTCTGGACCATTTTGAGAAGGCTGATGGGGAAGTCAGCTAGATGTAGGCATCTAGGCAAGCAGGTTTGGGCAGCAACTGAGATAAAGCAAGTAGATGCATGTGTCAAGGCTCTGCGGTATGTAAACAGACACCACAGTGGTGGGCACATGACAGTTGAAGGATGGATTAGATAGATGCATGCGTGAGCACCAGCTGCACATACTCAGTTTCCCAGATCAGTCCTAGGCTTTTCTGGGTCTGAGTCAACCAGTTGTGCACATATGTGTCATATTATGCATGGTGTTGCTCTGTCCTTTTATTTTTATTGACTCCACATTATTTGCTACAAATCCTGATTTTGCAGTGATGAATTGTCTCACTGCCTTCTACAATCTCCCCTCCCTGTGTTGGAAGACAGATGTAAATTCAGTCAGCACCTACTGACATCATCCCAGTTTAGTTTTGTTTTCTGGGATGCCACCCTTAAATGCACAGCACTAAGATTACAGATAGAGCTGGTTTACATGTACAGGAAAGTTACTACTCCATCATTCTTCCTTCTTGTCCTATGTTAGAATCATAGAATATTTTAGGTTAAAAAAGACATTTAAGATAATTGAGTCCAACTGTTAACCTAGCACTGCCAAGTCCACCACTGAACCATATCTATATGTACCACATCTACACCTCTTCTAAATACCTCCAGGGATGGTGATTCAACCATTTGCCAGGGCAGCCTGTTCCAGTGCTTGACAGCCCTTTTGGGGTGAAGAAATTGTTTCTCATATCCACTCTAAACCTCCCCTGGTGCAACACAAGGGCATTTCCTCTCATCCTGTCACTTGTTACCTGGGAGAAGAGACAAATACCCACTTTCTGAATTCCTTAGAAGGACTTCTGAGAATCTCCAACAAGCATGTTCCCCAGCATTTCTTCTTTTAAATTCAAGTGTATGGTGGGGTTTGAAATTATGTCACCCAATTGTGTCTGCAAAACTTTTCTTGTGTTGTTCTGCAGCTGCAGCAAATACCTCACTTGAGATCGCAGGGACCCTCCAGTCACTCATGATGAGTTGGGAGCACAGTAGGACTTTCCAAACACCCAGTGCTCTAGGCAGTCATAGAATCACAGACTATCCTAAGTTGGAAGGGACCCATAAGGATCATTGAGTCCAACTCCTGGCTCCACACAGGACCAGCCAAGTGAGAGCATGTGACTGAGTGCATCGTCCAGACGCTCTTGAATTCAGCCAGGCTTGGTGCTGTGGCCACTTCCCTGGGGAGCCTGTTCCAGTGCCTGACCACCCCCTCAGTGAAGAACCGCTTCCTGATAGCCAACCTAAACCTCCTCATCACAGTTTTCTGCCATTATAAAGCCACATGTAAATGACTCCTCCTGCAAAGTGAGGGAGAAGAGTTGGGGAGAAAAGTTTGTAATATCCTCTGCCTGCATCAACACAATCCAACCTCCTTTGTTTTAATTATACTAAAGTATGATTGGAAGAATATACATTCCAAGATGGCCACAAATCTCCTGTTGATCTCTGCTGAGCAGGGGAGCGGNCATTCCAGGGCACAACAGTTAGGGAAACTGTTTCCCTTTCAGCCTCGGCTGTGTCCAAGCAGAGATGATGGGGCAGGTGATCACAGTCCTCGAGGCTTGCCCTGGCAAATATTTCTTCTGGATGCCCCTATGTAGAGATGTGCCGAGTCGTGTTAAAACCCTTATCTGGGCAAATGTCCCTTTCTTGCAACATGTAACCCCTCGGGGAAGAGTTCAGTCTGAGAACTTCAAAACCAACTGGGGAAAAAAAAAAAAAAAGAAAAAGGAAAGAATCCACTCCCAGGATACTTGCAAAACGTGAATGCTGCAAGCAGAGTTTGAGGGTTAGATTTCTTTGATTTTTTCAAATGCTGCTCGACTTGCTTGGTGCTGTCCTTTTTATGCACAGTTCCCAGTCCTCACTTCGCATCTGTGCATGCGTGTGCATCTACCTAACCCAGCGTAATGCGGAGACACACAGATTTTATCTTCTCTTTATCTCCCTCCAAACTGCAGTTCTCTCTGCAGTATTTTGTTTGATTTTCATAGCAAGGTGTGTTTCCCCATTACAAAACAAGCTAAAGAGGTGCAGACTCACATGTTTATGTCTGGGTTGTGTCATTATACATACGTAATTGTAGCTTTACTTTTATGTCATTTCTTTTTGCTAATATGCACACTCTACTGCTAAATTTATGGGTTTTTTTTTTTCCTGAGGATGCTTAGCACAGATCTGGCCACTCACAACGATAAAGATACACACATCCTAAGACAAACTTTTTTTCTGCTGGCCCCAATTCAGCCTTACCATCTGCCTAACACATGCCTATCTCTGTGTTTCATCGGTGCTGCGCTCAGACAGACTGGTGAACTGTGTGCACAAATACGTCATCGGGTCCTTTCCAGGTCTACTTGCAATTGATGGAAAGTATCTGTAAGTAGAGTTTTACCTATGTGGAGGAATTCTTTATGAGAAGTAAGCTGGAGAAAGCCCCCACTTTCTGCAATGCTTTTCCCAGCTACTCTCTTGCCACACAAAAGTACACCTGGAATGGGTACCTCTGGTAACCAGCTTCTCCCTCCTCACCCAAGTACAGCAGGTTTCCAGTAAGGTATGTGTACGTGTGCACATATGCATGCAAAGAAAGAGTGTGTGCTTATTTGTGTGTGTGTTTTGCATGACAAGAGGGTCAAAAAAGGTTGTAAGTTTGTGATTATCATAAATAATGAAGTATATCTACACCAGGGAAAGAAAAGGCTGGTAATGCCCAGTTGATCTATTCTTTCTTTGCATATTTGTGTGTGTTATTTCCAGCATATTATGAGACCTGAGTGGATTTTGACGGATTGTTTTGTCCTCACTTATTTCAGTGTGACTCCATCAGCTTCTAAACCAGTATACCTGAGCATACCACTAAACAAGTACTGGTTGCCATTTGTTATACAGATTTGATGCAGAGAGAAAAGAACTGATCCTGAGGCCTACCATTTGGTATGGATTGTGGTTACAGAGATCAGTGATGAGGACAGCACCCTTCACTTACGCCAGTGGTTTCTGGTAAATCTTTCTTTTTTTCCCTCTTTAAAAAAAATAAAATTAACTATTAGTAAAATTATTATGGGATGCTCCATTCCTACTCACATCCTGAGCAATGAACCAATAGCCTGAGAGATTTCATAACGCTAGTGAAAATTTACACTCTTAGTCACTATTTTGTGATAGGAGCGTGCTGGCCCTTGCCAGACACAACTGTGCTTAAGGCTCTGCTGGTGCCATGTGCTTGCACAAGCTGCCCTGGTGAGTCTTCTGGCATGTTCACTAAGAGCTGCTGCCTGCACAAGTGAAGTCTTGATGCATGTATGACATTTGGGATTTATTGCTTTGCTTTGACAATGTTTTAAAGCTAACCTCAGTTTCCTGTGCAACTTGAACTTGATGTTCGCAGTATGCCCTGATGTCATTTCCGTGCGTCTCTGTGTCTAAAGCTAAGCTGATGCCTGCAGCCTTGCTTGCCCTGGTGCCCAGCTCACAGTGCCAGCATCCCTTGGCGAGGGAGGTCCCTGCTCCTGGTGTTCAAAGCCACATGTGGGTCTCTGCTGGAAGACAGTGAGAGGCTGTCAGAAGTTTGACAACAATAGCACAGAATTGTGCTATTTGTGGCTCTGGGACTCACTGCTCCAAAATGTCACAGAGATAAAGAATTTAGCAAGATTCAAATTTGGGCTCAGCATTAAATGAAAATGGAACTGTTGAGAAGTAAATAATCAGAAAATATATTTGGGAAAGTTGCAAAGTGCCAAGTTCTGAAGATTCAAAACAGTCTTTATGAGTTGGCAGGACATCTCTGAGGGGAACAATTCATCCTGCCAGAAATTTCATGCAGATACTCCTAAAACACCTATATCAGAATCAGCCTATGGGGTTTATTTGTCCTGACCACTGGCCTGACTGACTTAGCTGTGGAACAACAGAAAGTAAGACTGAAGCAGAGGTAAATCCATGATGTATAACTGTGACCATAACTAATGTGACAGACATGATCTACAGTTGCAGCAGAGAAAGCAAAACCTTTTAATGAAAAATAGAATGTGCCAACCAAGAAATGAATCAGGTTTTGCAGCATTTCAATAAAAATGTCTTTGACACTCTATATGGACCCAGTCATGTATAGCATGAGTAGTTAAGGCATCTAAACTTGTTTCACAATCTCAGGACAAAAGCAAATCACTCATTAAAAGAAAACATGTTAGACGTGATTTAAGCGCTTTTGAAAGGCATTGTGCTGGCATGTGCTCATAGCCAAGTGCTGTGGTATCTGGAGAGCAAGCACAAAGTGGATGGACAGATTTCCCTACAATGACACAGTAACGTACCTCACTCAGGTCCCAAAAGACTGTCCCACATGAGGAGAGCAGGTAGTATGATGTGACTGATCATCCTGCCCCCCCACACCCAGACCGAGCCTTCACATGCTCCCATCAGCTACCAGGCAACTGACAGGTATCAGCCCCTCCATTTGGGCTCAGCCGGCTTTGGCCTACCAACCCAGGGAGCTGTTTGTATCCCATTTCTAATGCCTTGAAACAAAATCCTCTCCTTGCTCAGCTGCCACGGGACCGTCAAGTCCCTGCACTGTCCCAGTGCTTGCTCAGCAGCACTGCACACTGCCTTGGTGCTCCCAGTGCACCCTGATAGCTAGCTGATATGCACATCACAGCTGTTGGCCCCTGATGGCCAGTAGCATTCAGAATTTTCTGTCTCATCCCAGTGACCCTCCCTCTGTCAGGCTGTCACGCATGGACAGGGACCCTGTGCACCAGCTGAGGACCTACAAGGATGTTTCTGCAGGAAGGAGCCATGGAGACTGTCCTCCTCGTGCAGGAGGACAGCTCAGCACTGATGACCATCACCCATATGTGGCTGGAGCACTGACACCCCCAACATCCACAGCCTGGTGAAAACAGCCTAACCTTTCCTTGTCAGCAAGGTGGGCCTAGAAAAATGCTGAGGGACAGAAGCACAGCAACAGCTCAAATGGGAAAAATACATCCTGTTTATTTTTACAGCTCTCAGCAACATCAAGGCGACTTGGCAGAAGTTCATCTCTTTACTCCAGCATTCATCTATGCTTGTTCTCCTCTTATCTGTAAAGGTGTTAAACAGATTTTCCATCTCACTTTGTGGTTTTGACACTTCTGTAACAGGTTGGGGTTTTTTCCATTGCTCGGGTTTTTTTCCATTGCTCAGGTTTTCCCTGGAGCTATGATCTCCAAACACGGCTCAGGAACAAATTATGCTTAGTTTGGAGATCTGGTGCTTCCTACTTCAGCCACACTGACTGGTGTCATTTAGCCCTGCTAGAGCTGAGGAAACCAGGTTTGTAGCAAGGTAACTTACTAACTGTGATAGAATACATCCTCTTCTAGGCTAAGTGTGGGAGTTTAAACAACCATTTAACTCTGGCCTGGAAGAATCAGAGATCTCTCACTTAGGAGGGAAAAAACTCTACAATTCTTTTCACAATTCCACTCTAATTTACCTATTCATGTCCTTTTTACAGAAAAAGTACATAAATTACTGTGGCACAGTAATTACTGCTTGATACAAAACAAAGACCAAACACAGGAAAAGATTTTTTTTCTGTCTTCTTCCTTTCAGTGATGCCTCTTGCCTCAGTGCACTTGTGACTCTTGGTGCACTTACCAGCTCAGTAGAGAGAGTCCAGAAGCCTGCTGAATTAGGTAAGTGCACAGTTATTTTTAACCGAGTTGAACGTTACATGTTCATATGGCATGTTGAGAACCAGATACACGCTGGTGTCATATGACATTCTGTCCAGACACTTGTCCTAAATTTAGCTCTAAATTTAACCTGAAAGATGTAGGGCAAATAATTAAATGTCAGCCCAGCAAAACAAATCTGTTGTATTGTGATTTGAATTTAGAGGAGGCATAAACCTCTGATCCTCTTGCATACGTGCTCAAAGTGGTCAGTGCAGGACAATGAAGCTTCAGTGGCAGTATAAAAGGACAGCTCATTTGATCAGGGCTTCAGGTACTGTATTTATTGCATATGAATTTGACCACCTAGCAAAACCAGCACTGGCTAAATAAGAGATGATGTGCACAGTCTATTCTGGTTCTTTCATTGCTCTTGTCTGCACTGCACCCAGTGAGGTCCCAGGCTTGGCCATGTCATCCCAGGAGCAGGCCAGCATAGCATGGCAGGAGTTGATGTGGATGACAGCTTGTCCCCTTGCTTTGGGTTTCTGAGCCTTATGGCAGCAAAACCACTTCCAGTTGGGGTAGACAGAAGCCACCTTTGACATTGATTCCAAGACAGGATGGAACCCATCTCTCAGAAACAAAACCACCCACCTCTCCCAGAGGCTGTGCAGAGGAGGGTCCTGCTCTGCCTTGCCACTCCAGTAGCACCTGCTAGCCACAGTTTAACTCCAAATTGTAAATCCTTGAACTTCATTGTGCTCAGTTACAGACATTTCTGCAAGCTGCTGAATCTATGCAGGAAGCATCTTGTTGTCCAAGGTCTGTTTATCTGTGGCAATAGTAAGGCAAAGGCAGATGTGTGCCTAGAAAGCCTGTTGTTCTCATGTCTTTGAAGGAGGGCAAGGAGAGGAATGCAACAGGTCTCACTGCATACAGCAGGCAGAACAGAAACAAATCAGTCTTAAAGAAATTAGAGGGTAGCAGAGAAATGCATCAAGAGAGACTGTTTATAAACTGGCCTAAAGGATCAACTGGAGAGGTAAAACACCCACTGTATATTTTCAAAGACTGATTTAAATAAAAACAAAACCAAAACCAAACTGCGGAAAGGTTCCTTCCCATCAAAATAAATTTCACTTTTCCATCATTGCTACTTTGGAGTCACTGTTTTTCCCAGGACCTTCATTATTCACCATGGCTTGTGTCTCTTCATGCCATTCTCATCCTCCTGCTCCCCAGCAAAAGCCTTGGAGCAATGGGGTTGCAGCAACATCTCTGAATTTTGTGGATTTTTGAAAGGTCAGGAAAAAGACAAGTCGTTCATTAGAATTCTTACTAACATCCATTATAACTTAAGTTAAATGATATTTGCACAGCAAAGAGTAACTAGAAGATAATGTTCATGCTTTCCCTCTTCCTCTAAGGAACATGTATTTGTTTATATAGTCTCTGGGTCGCATTCACTTCGTATTAGCATTTCATGTTCCCACTAACTGATTCCTCTTTCAGTTTGAGTCAGTGGATGTGACCTTATGATGACATTTGCAGAGAGGCAGTAGCTGCACTCTCTTCCAAAGCTCACTGGCAGGGCAGGTCTGGGCTGACTCATCAGATACCTGCCATGGGGTTTAGGACCCCAGATTCTGGGTGTTCCCCTTTGTGCTCACCTCCTAATTCCAGAAGAGTGAGGACTGGTTTTATCTGAAAGGTAACAATGTTGTGTGAGGAGTTGCTGTCCAGAGGTGGAAGTTGTACACTGAGTTGAAGTCTGCCCTGACCAGGGGGAAAAGGGGTGTCAGGGACCCTTAGCATTCTGGAGCATTAATTGGTCCAGAAAGGGAAATTATGTTCAGAGTAGAGTGATCTCAAAATACCTACCTCTTTGCAGCACTGAAGCATTTAGGCAGCAGAGTCAGCAAGAAGTAACGTATATTGTATTCCCTACCCCAGGCACGTGTGACATCCTGCACCTTTTCCCATACAAGTGCTTCTGGCTCCTTGCCTCTCTCGGGGTACTGGGGCCAAAGCAATCATTACTTCCTGCAAAGGAAATTGAAACCATCTTCCCTGTGGGAGTTTCGATCTTCTTGTTATTTGAACGTGGGTTGTATAGCAGGAGGCACAGGAGGGTTGCCTTTGGTTCTGGTGTTCGCATTTAATCTTTGGGAGTGTCTGATGGAAGCACAGTGTGCCAATGCTGAATGCAAAGCTTTGCTCTCTGGAATGTGATTGCACAAAGTAGAGGGATGTGTGCCCTCAGTGAAATGTGCCACCCAAAACATCTTGCTGTCTTTCTACAGTTCAGACAAGTAACAAGGGAACGGTTCCAGGTAATTGGTGCACAAAGCAGTATGCTGTTCTGTGGATTATGTGGATTTTCTGTCCAGGGTCTGTTATTGGCGTAACTAATCAGTGTTTTCTTCCTCTAGAACAGCCACTGATGAGCCAAGTGTTTGGGTGCCGTAGAGTTACTCATCGTTAGTAGTTGCAGGCTGTGGACATGAACACAGTTTGTGCTACTGTCCCATCTCACCTGCCTCACATCACGTGATGGCACATCCATGGCAGCTCTGCATACAGAATGAGTTTGTGCAAGCTCTTTGGTCTCATGGGATGAACAAATGAATTTGTTTTCTCACCAACCTCAGTTGTCTGATTCAGTCTTGTCTTAGAACAGCACTTAGTAGAGATGAAGGACTATGTGATTCAACTAATGGCAGTAAAGACTCTGAATAAACCCTCAAACTAAGAAAATGTTAAATGTGGTTTCCTAACCTGATTTCTGCTTGCTATTGTGAGGAAACATGACAAATAAAGCAAATTTTGCTGTTTATTTAACCATTTGAAATTTTCACATGGTCATCGTTCTTTGTCTTCTCTCAGATTCAAATCCCTTTTATTGTGCCCTGTTTTTAAGACCCTAGCTGACTCCCCCATCAGCATGAGTTGGCTATTTCCATCATTTTCTATTTAAAGAGAAAGCAAACAGATCTAATATGCAGTGTCTGAGTTTGAAATCTGTCCCAGAAATGGCGTAAATTTATGTATTTATTTTTGCAGGTGACATTCTGTAATCTCTTGGAATGTCTTGGGGTTAAGCTGAAAACACAGATCCATAACTGTGCATGTCCCAGGGGAAATATTAACAAATCTGATGCAATGCTAATAAATCATAATGATTGTTATTATTATGCTTTGGATGTGTTGTAATAAAGCCACAGTATAACTTTATTGGGAGAAAAAAGATCAACCCCCAAATGTATGATTTCATTCCTGTATAGTAATATTTCTGTAATTAATGTTTCAAACTTCTGTGAGGTCTTCCTCTGAGGATACCAAATTATTTCAAAGGTTCTAATTAAATAAGGTCTTATTTGGCAATCTCTATCCATGTAAGTAGTCTTGGCTTCCCATCTGCAAGGAATTTTGGACTCTTCTCTAAAGTTAATGTGTTTAATTATTTCCACTTCACTAATGTAGGAAATGAGACACAGAGGAGTTAAATGATTTACTCAAGACAAAGAGAGAGTTAGCAGTATCTGAAAATAGATCTTCTGAAGAGTCTCCTGCACTTTTATTGGAAAATGGTGCAGCAGCATTCATTGGAGCTTCAAATACATCAAGGGGGTGCATGGGGCTTTGCAAGGAAACCCAGGAACGTGAGAGGGAAGGCAACTTGCTGTGAATGGCATGGGGAACGACCTGCAACATGCAGTGTTCATAGCCAATGGGACCTTGAGCCCTAGTTTCTCTTTTATAATCAAAAAGGTCAGTCCTGGAAGATGTAGACACCCTCTGCCAAACGTGAATCTGGTTCACAACATTGGCAATTTTCTATCAGTTCTGTGGGACATCAAGCCAGCCATCAGAGTGCCAAGGGTGTGAATCCCATGAGAGATTGCTGAAAGGCAAGCAGAGAGGTTAAATGGGAGATACTCACTCTTGAGTTTAAGCCAAGGCTGGTTGCAATCTTAAAGTAATCAGGAAAAAAAGGGCTGTGTGTTTAAAAGTCACAGAGGGTTGGCTGACATGTTTTCAGGGGCGTAAGAGTTTCACACCCTCTTGGTGACGACATCCAGGGCTTCTTTGCCTGCCACAGTAACTGCTGAATGTCCTTAACTTTGGACAAAATAACAGCCCTCGCACTAGTGAAGAGGGGCAGATGATTTTGTGGGCAGCAGAGAAGGCGGACATGTCAGATCTTGGCTATCCTGTCATGGTGAAGCAAGTTTGATTGAGGAGCAGACGTGGAGAGGCAATGATGCTGGTTCTGAAAGACCCTAAAAGTTAAGCAGGTGAGTTGGAAGGGGTCACCTGTTGGTGGATTGTCTGGTCTTGCTAAATTTGTTGCCTTCAAGACTGCACTTGTTAAGGCTTAGACAAGGGGTGTTGGTGCACTGATGGGGAGCATACAGCTAGCCTAAGGCTCCACAAGGAACTTGGAAAGGAAAAAAAAACCATTGCAATCTTTATATGCAAAGTTTTGCCATGGGAATCAGTGAAGCAGGAGCTGGAGGTCATTTCAGCACAGTATTATACTATTTCCCTTCATTCATTGAATTCGCTGGACAAAACCACGTCCAGGTAGAAACCTGCTCAAAGCGTGTATTATCCCCATATTCTGGCTAATCCAACAGTGACAGTTCTCCTGTTATATGCCTGAATCTTTTTTTCTAGTTCATCCCTGGATCAGCGCTCTCTTTCTTTTGGCCAGCTTGCCCCCTGCCAGATGTGGGGGAAGATGGCAACCATTTCAAGTTTATGTCCTCAAGGAGTTGGAGGGAGGGTCTGTCGTTCACAGTTATGTGGTACGAGAGCAGTTCTTTTCCAGTAGTAAGCTCTTAAAAATACTACTTGGAACGTATTCACGTCTGCTTTTGTCATCTTTTGGAATCCTGAAGTCTCCAACTGCAGCTTTAAAAATACATGAACCACTCTAAAATATCAATAAATACCCACGTAATGTTTGCCTGTTTTGTTTGACAAGCAGCAGCTAAAAGAAAAGTAAATTGAGCTCCTTGCTCCTTAAGTAAATAAAACCCTCCAGGACAACATATTTTACTTCAAAATTATAAAGCAGGGTTTTTTTCACTTTAGGTTCCAGAAACATGTCCATATATGGTCTACTTGTCAGGGACAATAAATAATGATGTAATAGAAAGGTCAACTTTGTGTCATTTAGCTACAGGATGCTTGATGAAGTGAAGTTCTGCAGATAATGCAACAAAGAAGAACTTTAGGATGGGCAAAAGTTTCTGCTGTGCATCTTCAAACAGGAAATCTGAGATTCAGAACAACTTACATTTTGGCTTGTATTTGCTGATCATGGGGTGATCCAGAAATAAACTCCAGGCTTCAAAGCGAGAGCATTTCAAAGCTGTCCTGCAGTTGATCGAAACATCCAGGCAAAGCACAGGGAGATGAATACCAGCAAGGATTTTCTGAATTAAGACTTAACCAAGGAGATAACCCTTTTCAACAGTATTAATACCCTTTTATTTCAGAACAAAAAGGTAATGCAAATATGCATGCTTTGAACTTATTTTTCATTTTCAATCTGTCAGTTTGCTATGTCTGTGCAAATGTTTATTCCTATAGCTGTTTGTAACCTAACACCTTAACACAAGTCTTGGGAGGTTTTGTGGTTTGCTTTTGGTTTTGTTGGGGTTCTTTTCCCCCAAATAAGCCATAAACCCCTCACTGGTGTTAAGCAGAACTTCAGTTCTGCCATTTTCTTTATTTTTCTTTTACTTGCAGGTGATGCTTATATTTTTGTCCCTAGACTGACTTGCTCAGAAATAACAGTGGTTGTTGTGACAAGATGCTAAGGCACACTGTAGTGTGCAAAGCACGGCGTGAAGGAAAAAAATATTACATCAGCAAACGATTTCTCTCATTTATAAATTTCCCGTCAGTGTGACACAAAGCTAACATTGCACTGATTGCTGAGTGAATGAATGATTTCTGAGGGGACATAAAAGCTTGCAGGTGCATGCGTTTTCAGCAAGGAATTTGCAGAGAGTCGCAGTTTGGTGGCATCGCAACATATACCAGACTGATAGGTGACCTGTTTTGACAGCTGGGGCTGGACAAGGGGATTTGTTTGTTTGGAGGATTCTTTTAGGAAGCCTGGCTTTCCTCCTTCAGCACTGGGCTAGAACTTGAGTGGTTAGCATAAGCTGTCATTATAAAATATCTTTGCCCGTTGCCGCAGCAGGAGAGCATGAGGTGCTGTTCTTCCAACATCCCAGCTCCGGCAGAGCTGATGGGCACTGCAAATCTTTCTGGTTTTTCAAAATCATTTGCTTCCCAGCAGTAGTTATTCAATACAATATCCTTTGAGAACTGCAAAGATTTATCTGAAATGAAGCAGAAATACAGCAAAAATGTGAGTACTTTAAGTGCTGCAAATTGGCCTGGCTTCCATTGCCAGCAGAGAATCCAGCCTGAAAGGTGCCTCGGTAAAAGCTAAAGTGGAAGTTTGGTTTACTGTGAAGACTTCCAGCCGTGTTTGCCTTCCCCCTGTGTGTGCTCCTGCTGCTTTCAGAAGTAAAGGCAAACACAGGGAAAGGCAAACGCATATCTGCGAAAGCTGGGGCTCAGTCGTTCCTTGCAAAAGGCAAAACAAGAAAGGTGCTCCTCTTCCCTCTCTTTATTTGGCTTCTAAAGACTTGTTTTTGTTTTTAGAAATGTGGTTTATCGCACCCTGAGCCATAAATACTGAAGGTCCTGTATTGAGTTACAAGCCGACTGGGGTAAACTCAGTGCAAAGGCAGGCAAAGTCCCTGGCTCTGCTCCTGTAATGACCTTATCACTCACCTGCCACCCTTCTCTGACAGCACCAAGTAATTCTGCTAATTCTGCTGCCTGGGCTCTATTGAAGAAGGACAGGCAGTCTTGCTAAGCTTTTCTTTGAGGAAGTGCTATCAATGGGGACCAGTTGTTTCAGATGCTAATGGTATTGAATAGCGCGGTTCTGCGTGTTCAAAGCCAGCTGTAATCCTTGTTGGTTTTATATGTTGCATCAGGGATCAGAGGCCCATTTTCCCAAACACTGTGTGTTGACAGAGCTTGTAGTCCAAATATAATAGCAACCTAATTGTCTTTATCTGTGGTTTTTGCTGTAATGTGAGTGGTGACTAGTAGTCACCGGGCGAGCGGTACCTGTGGGTTCAGAGACCTGCCAAGTACTGCTGCTCATTACTGCAGGCCAGAGCATCACCACCTGTCCTGGCATAAGCATTTTATTCCTAACCTTACCTTCTAGTCGCTGGATGCACCTAAATTACCTCTGTAAGGCACTGGCCTGATTTCCACATCTAAGTAAACAAACTCTTCACTGAAACTAAGATGGCAACATTAAGAATTGGGGTCAGGGTCGATGTGGAAATGGTGATAAATTTAGATCCAGAAGATCTGGTCAGACTGAGCTATTAAATGGCAGCATAGGCAGCAGTATCCTAAGATGTATCTCTGCCAAGGGAGATCACTGATGAAGCCATTCCGACCCAAAAGCAAAACGATCTCTAAGGGATAGTAAGATAGTAAGGGCACACCGACAGCTTTAAAAAACAGGTTCTGCTCTTACAGCACATGCAATGCTGCATGCCACCTACTTGTGAGGACAGGCTCTTGGGCTGCCAGAGAAACGCAGGGGACAACCAGACATTAAAACCCCTGCCAAAAACCTGAAGTCAGGGTGAACAGTAAAACCAGCATTTAAGTTACAAATGCGATTCCAATACTTTGAACACACAGTAAGCAGACTTAGAGCAAACAAATAGATTCAAGTTGTGTTTAGAAAGACATCTTTGGCTGGATCTTACTTATCCAAACTGGTTCAACCATTCCTAGCAACAACCATAGAATCACAGACCGGTTTGGTTTTGAAGGGACCTCAAAGATCATCTAGTTCCAACCCCCTTGGGACACCCTCTACTAGCCCAGGTTACCCAAAGCCCCATCCAACCTGTCCTTGGACACTGCCAGGGAGGGGGAAAAAGGCTGATTTTTTTTTTCATACCATCATTACAGAAGGTGGAAAATATTTAGTTTATAGTGCATTAGTCTAATGGGCTTTTGTAAGGTGGTATTTGGTAGTAAACCACTGGTTACCTCAGCCCTGCAGGGTCATCTGAGCCAGGGTAGGTCTGGGCAGCTGCTGGAGTGCCAGGTAATGCCACTGAGCTCAGCTGCAGGGAAAGAAGGTTAAACTGAATCAGCCTGTGTTGCATTAGCCTCTATATGAGGGCATGGCTTGTCCTGGTGATACAGCTCAGGTGGCTCACTGTGTTGTTACAGAAATAACTTGAACCTGTTCCCAAGCCCTGTGGCTCTGTAGCTTCAAATAAAAGCATCTCCAGGTGAAGGAGGAGGGTGGTGGTTCTGCTCTGGGTTGTTGTACAAGGAGTTGTAAAAAGTGGGCATGTGTTGTACTTCCTGCCAAACTCAGATACACCACACAGGTCAGTCTGACCAAGGGCAGACAGATAGAGGGATATAGCAAGAATGGTTTCCAGCCCAACTGGAGCCATTTCTGCTAGAGCTAAGGACAGCCAAGGCTGTCCACAGCTGTCAGGATGGGCCTGAAAGCTCCTGCAGCCTTGGGATGTGACCCTCACACCTTCATTGGGGTTGTGCCACTTAGATGAGCAGAATGAAAAGCTTTCTCTAGTTTGAGCCCTGCAACATTTCTTCCTGCCAGATGAGTTAGTGGTGGGATCTGCAGCCATACCTGTTGTTTCTGCACTTTGTGGGGCTCCTGTCAGAATATTAAGATTAGTGAGGATCACCAACATGCAAGGGAGGTTCTCCTTTTTCTCTTGTGAGTGGGACTCAGATAACCCATACAAAGAATAAGAGGGTGAAATAGGAACGATCCCCAAACTCAAATCTTCCTTTTCATTCCCTGTACCCCAGTGAGGCATGAAACAAAAGAATGAAGGAGAGGAAGATGTCCAGAAATGTCCTTTATTCATAGAACCATTGAGGATTCAGAGAGGCACCTACATTCCATTACCTGCTGGAGTGCAGAGTTGTACTGACAGTGGCTTCTGTATGCCCCTCAAAGGGGCTCCAGCACCCAGCTCAGAAGTGCAGTGAGGCTTGACCCACTGCCTGCTCTGCCTCCTGTGCTGTCTGGATGCTGGTGGTGGGTCTGGGGAGTTTAAGAAGAGGCATCTTTGCCCCATGCTCCACCAGTGCAGGCTGCCCTCAGAGAGAAGCACTTTCATCTCCACTCTTGCCACCTCTAGAGTCACTGTGCCTCACCTCTATTAGGAGCTTACAATCATATCCTGCCCTCTCCTCTGGCTGTGTAGTTCAGGTCTCTGAGTCACCATCAGGGCCAGATCCCTACATCTGTCCCTACATTTAGGCATTGCAGTGACAGATGCTGCAGACAAACCCTCTGACTCCAGCCCATGGGTTTCAGACTTCTGCAGCGCACCAGTGACTAAGTGAGTACCAAAGCTGACAGACTGAAAGTGCTGCCCAGCATGCCAGGAGTTGTGCAAGTCAAGCAGCAGATGAAGCTGCTGGGAAGACAAAGCTGTGTCATGGTTCCTGGCCAGCCATGGGCTGGAGCACAGCCAAGGACAGGTACCAGAGCAGCTGAGGCACAGGGTGGGCAGCAGCTCCATATCTGAGCTATCAGCAGTTTGATGCTGGGGCTTGGTTCCTTGGGACAGTGAGGGTCATAACAGAGCTGAGGCATGCCAGCTTGCACTGCAGAAGGTAACTAACAGCAGCCATGAGAGATCTGGCTGAAAATAAAAAAAAAGAACACCCAAAAAATTGGATTGCATTATTTGCAGTAACAGAAGGATTTATTATGGCAGTTTTCATGCTCTAAAGTACATCCTTCATTGTTAATAGTCATAAAGTCCACCTGAAATCTGCCAGGCTTCCCTTTACCCTGAACTCTTCCCACTTCTGGGGTGTGCTTGGAGTCTGAGGTGGATGTTGATGTGGGAGGTCAGCCCTGCTGTGGCATCGCTGGGGTAGGGGGTGACAGCCCCAGGGCAGGGAGCAGGCAGCTTTGTTGGCCAACATGCTCGTGCACTCATCCAGCCCTTCTCCTCTCTGTGCCTCAGGACAAGCCTCCACAGCACCTTTCTGCTGGCTCACTGTCCTCCCCTGCCCTGTCCACGGGCAGCTTGTACCTGTCGCTTATCGTCCCACCATTCTCTGTTACTTTACACGGTTCTTGCTCACTTCTGTGCTTATAAAAAGCAAAACTACCACCCCTTGGCTATCATCTTCTTAAAAGAGGCAAGCTTTTTCATGTCCTCCCATGAAATAAGCCCTCAGCTCTTAACACTGGTCGCCGGCGTGCTCTCTGGCACCCAGATGAGATCCTGCTAGAGGGCAGCGATCCTTCCCCATCACTGCTGGAAATACCACGGTGTTTTGGATTGTCTACCTTTTTGTAGAACACACTGTAGTGATGGTTCACAGTCATTCTATGACTGCTGAGTCTCCTCTGATGTTTCCTCCTTCTCTCATTTCCAGCTCTCAAACACCAATTTTTAGAAGAGAACCTGACCGTAAGTTTTAAAGCTGATGATATTGAACTTTGTTCTCTGAAAAGCAAACAATCAGAAGTGAAACTGATCAGCGTCACATTGCTCTCCTAGCTGAGTGAAACAAAGTAACTTCAAAGAATAGTTTTGCATGCTGCTCGAAAGATCTCCAGATAAACTGGAAAAAAATTACACCATGAACTCTCTTCAGACTTCGTGGTGGAGAAAACCAGCCAACAGACAAACCTCTTCCCTTAATTTTCTGAAATTAGAACAAGAAATAAAACCAAAAAAACCCAACTCCCGAACAAAAAGTGATGCCCGCTGGTGGTACCTCTTTCATCTTATGGGGATTCCCTTTACCTATTTTTCTTTTGAGCTGTGGTAACCAGAATAGGTAGGTAAGATTCTGCTTTTCTGACATCAGCTCCTTCCCTTTTTAAAACAACAGCTAAATCAGTTACTTCTATGTGATAGAAAGGAGTTAGCTCACTAAGTTTATATACAGATTTTACTTGCTAATATTGTCTCCCTGGTCAAGGATTTCTGAAGCATTTTCTGGTCTGCCTAATCAAGAGGCATAAAAGCACAAAATAGTTGAGTTTGCTTCCTTCATTTTCCAGGTTTTGATGATCACGATTTCTTTTACAGGAGAGAAGTAAATAGAAAAATGGCTACAACGGCAGCAAACACTCAGAGACAAACAATAGGCTGTGAGGAATACAGTCTGTACAGTAGCTTGAGTGAAGACGAGCTGATAAAGATGGCCATCCAGCAGAGCTTGGAAGAGGACCCCACAGGTCAGCCAGCTGCCCAGAGCCACCAGAAGGCAATGGTGGCAGGTCCCAGCGAGGCAGCCGCCCCCAGCCGTGCCAGCAGCCACAACCCCCCCTACCGCATCTACCCCTGGCAAAGGTGAGTGGGTGCCTGCCTGAGCTGCGCTGTCCCAGAAAACACCCTGCCTGGGAAGAGAACAACAGCTTCCCCTGCTAAACACATGCTGTCTAATTAGCTTTACTGAGCGGCTGCTCTGCGAGTCTGTCATTAGTTTGAAAGCTGGAGTCTGCTATAAATCCGATGAGGTCAACAATTGACGCCCTCGTAACCGAACGAGAATTTGCTTGTCTGTTTAAAGAAACAAGTAAAATAAGAAAAGAGGTGTGCTGCAAGCTCTCCTGAACAAAAGTAAGCCTGCTGAAGCCAGCAGCTCCTCTCTCCCGTGGGTGCACACTGAACACCAGGCTTAGGGTTTGCCAGAGAGGGAGCACAGCATTTGTTATGGGAAAACATAGCAGAGAGGCCAAAACACAGGCATATGAAGCAGTGTGAGCTGGATAGCTTTTAGATACTGCGGGCTTTAAATGCTGTAGTTATTTCAGATCAGAGTCTGACCTTAGGCACGTTGCTCTCAGCCGAGAGCAGCTCCAGACACCAAAGCGTGGTGGCATCGCCTTCCCCTGTGATGCTGGGCTGTGGGTTACAGAGACCTGCTGACAGTTTCCAAACCAGACATTGTTCTCCTTTCATTTTTAAAAAGGCAGATTTCTCAAGGGGAAGGCGGAAGAGGTTAAAAAGTCACCCCCAAACCAAGGAAGACAGAAAAAAACATACTTTAAAACTATTTTATTTAATAAACTGGGAGTAACTGAAGTTCTGTTCCTTCACTCCACTATCCTCTGACATCTCACTCATTACCACCTGTGATCATTTGGTTTTCAAAGCTGAGAAACTGGGGATAATTTGATGAGCAGTAAGCCTGTTTCATAGCTGAGGAGTCAGGATGCAGGCATCAAAGGTCACAGCTTCTCTGTGTCCTTACCATGCGCTTGTACTGTCAGCTCTGCTGCAGGGACCCGACAGAGGGGACAATAAGGACTTCCCTGGTCATCTGGTCCTGTCCTCCTTGGGGGTCTTTTGACACCTGCTATTTTGGCAAAAGGCAGCAGCTGCAGTTCTGTGTGTTAACCTGTCCTGCCTTTCCGCCTCAGCCCAGCAGCTTTTGACCTCCCACTGGAGGGAAAACTTTGCAGCTTGTAGCTCCAGATCTGTAGCACTGCTGAACTCCTCTGCTGCCTGGGAGAGCCACGCTGGAAACAGAGCCAGCACCTCCGGGTGCCCTGGGTCCTCCTCCGCCCCCGCCTCTGACCTGCTTGCGCGTCACTTCAGAGGTGATGAATGTCACCTCGCCTCGTGCCTGCTTCCTGTGTGGTGGTGGGAGGGTTAACTTCACTGTTGTCTTATATGGTCATTTGAATCCCCTGACGCTTCCTCAGAGGGCCAAAAATAATCTCGAGCCGAGCAAGCAGCTGAATCCAGTGCAGAGCAAGCTGTGGCCATCTGCTTTTATTCAAAGCCCTGACCGGCAGGCTTTCTCGCTCTGTCTCTGTGGATGTGTGTCTCTGTTCCTGCCTCAACATGACCTGTTTCTCCTATTCGGAGTATTTCTCTTTATTTCATTCATGTCATCGCCACTCCAGATTGGCGGCCCAGCCGAGAGGCCGTGCTCAGCCATCCAGCTCAGGGGCAGCCTGGGGGGTCAGGCGAAGGTACGATGGCAGCCTGTTCAGCACGTCCCAACCCGTGTAAGTGCCTCCCTCTCCCTTTCCGGCTTTCCCCTGTGGGCAAAACAAGCCTTACTACCCACTCCTTCCCCGAGCCAGCTCTTCTGGGTGGTGGTGTCTCATGGGGATAAAATAGTGGTTGTCTTCTGGAAAAGCTCATGAACTGCTTAGAGGGGTCTTGCTGATACCTGCACCACATCCTTGCTGCCTTCCCACTCTTCCTTCTGACCTCCCAGCTGCCACGAACCATGCACAGACTCTTGAGCGTGACCCTCCTCAAACCTCCTTTCTTCTCTTCTCCCCCTTCATCCTTCTTCATCCCTCCAGTGCATGTGTCCTGAGGACCCTGGGTCATTCAGTAGCTCTGAGGTGACAAGGACAGCCGGGAAGGGATGCCTGCGCTGTGGTTTATTTATATTGGCTGGCTTGGGCATCAACACAGTAGATGAGGCCGGCAGGTGCTGGTAGTAACTGCATTGGTATTAAGTTCATGGTTCAGCGGTGGGGAAAACAAGCATTTTATTGCAGTATAGAAACAGGGTGATAAAGTCTGGACTTTCAAGGCAAATATGTTACGAATGCTCCCAAGATGCTGTGTCTGTTCCCAGCAATACCCTCACACTACAGAGGGCTGCTGGGGAACCATACCACATCTTGCTTGAGGGGGAAACCAGCTTGACTGTCTTTGATCCCTCTGGCCACAAGTTGCTATTGGCAGAGACATAAATAAGCTTAGGGGAACACAGTCATGAAGGAAGAAACCAGATGGGCAAGGGGGTGGTCCGAGCTCTGCCCCAGTGCCTGCATGTCGTGGAAATGTCTGGTGGGCTTATTACAGCTCTCTGCAGGGCAGAGTAGACACAGGCACCTGCCTTTAGCTATTAGATGAAGAGAAAGTGTTGCAGACAGCGCTCTGTGTCCTGCAGAAAATTCTTCCCTGCCTTTTCTATCTACCCAGCTCAAATCCACTTTGTTTTATCTATCTTAGAAGTCCCTCTCTGGGTGCAGGGTTGCAGTGACTACCCCTCCACTACTCTTCCTCCTTCAATCTCTCATCCAGCTCTGTAGTCTTTGCCACCTCACCCTGCACCCTGGCTCATCCAGGCTATGTCCCCAGCCCTCCCTGGCATAGGTAAAAATGTCTTTCTGCTGAAACATGGAGCCACCCTCATCCCTGTCACCTGCCACCTCCCCTTGGCCACACTGGCATCCCTTCACTAAGTGCTCTGCGCACCTTGCATGCCTGTCTCCTGCTCTGGGTGCATGACTCAGGGGCAGGCTTCTCTGCTGCATCTGGTCAGTAGAATTCAGTCCACAAGGAAGGCTGAGATAATGCCAATAATCTAGCCCTCCTCTGCTGCCAGGTGAGAGCAAAAAGGTGGCTGGGAAGCCACAAGAAAGACTGTTTTATAGCCCTGGTCTCAGAGCCAGGCACGGATTATAGCTGGCTTCACATGAAGGATGTTCCTTCCTGCAGCCTGCGTCTCACCAGGTTGCCAGGAAAACAAGGAGCTTCCTGAACCCTTCTGTACTCCACTGAATCTCTGCTGCAGCACTCAGAATTGACCCCACCATACATCTCCTCTGCAAGGAGTACTTGCTATCTTGGCTACTGGCCTTCAAAAAGCAGTAATTCTTTTGATAAGGTCAAGATTTCATTAGATTTTCAGGCTTCTTCCATAGTTCTAATGCTCATTTCTTTCTGTTTCTGACAAAATGCAAGCAGCAGAATGTGTTGGTTTTTTACAACAGCCCACTATGAGCCAGGCAGAAAACAAAGATTTCACATGGAGACTCATTAAACTTTCTGTATTCATCTGGAATTTGTTTGGCTAAAGCATCCACAGCCTGGTCCAGCAAACCCCCTCATCTTACTCAGGAATCATTTAAGGTCAAGGAGCCTGACAGAAGTTTGTTTCATTCAACATCTGAGGGCACAAGCAGAATAGTAACTGATTCTTCACACATTTTTAACCCACCACAGATCTGACATACCCTCTGCTTCCACTAAGGTCACAGCTAACATGATTCACCTTGCATTTGCTGTGTGCCAGCCCCATGCACAGACTCTTGCCATGGCCCACCTGGTGTGCAGTAACTCTTTAAGTGCTGGTATTTGGTATTTTGTGCCCAAATCTTGAATCCCAAGGTCAGTGTGGAGAGCCCTGCCTGTGTAACATGAACCTTTGCATAGAGTGACAGATGGCTCCAGCAGCCTTCTGCCAGAAGCTTTTAAAGACAGAGATCCCACACCTCCTCCTCCTCCTTTCCCAGCCAAACATGCCAATTGTTGCCATTTAACTGAATTCAACAAAATGCTCAATTTCAAATGCCTATATAAAAATCTATTATCCATACAAAACTAGCAATTTTCAGTTTAGTCCCCAGGGTACTTTAAATACTATGGAGATACAGCAGTGTCCCTGAAACCTCAGCCTGGCAGTTCTTAGAAGGTCAGTCGATTCCTCCTGGGTGGGCTGTGGCCAGGAAGGCAGTTGCCTGCTCTAGCTGTTATCTCCTCAGGCAAAACGCCTGCCTTTCTGTTCCACATCTCCCCCCATTCAGCTGTTGCTATTTTTGTGACTCTGCTGTCTTGAAATCACTGCTTCCAACCATAGAGAAGGAGCAAGTGGCACCAAGTACTTTTTCACCTGGTAAATAGTGTCTTTTCCCATTCCTTGGCACACATGTTGTGTTCACCTGCTTTCACTCCAGGTCTGGAGTCCATCCGCAGAGAAGCAGCTTGGTGACTTTTCTTTCAGTGCTAATATCAGTGCCCATGGCACAGATCTGGTACCTTTGGGTCAGCTGAAATTAATGAACTCATGTGAATTTCAGGCTGGTGGTCTGTGCAGCCCTTGCAAGGTCGATCCACTAACCTGCACTAAATGCAGAGGTTCTACCAATGATCTGCTTTTTGAGGACTCCTATGCTGAACTGCCTGTATGTTTCTGTCTCTCATCTCACTCAGTGGTAGCATTTTAGACCTTCTGTCATAACCAGAGTTCCAGGTTGTTCCCATCGTCACTGCCCTGCATGACCTTCATCACATGCTGCATCTGACCCCTGTACAGATATTATCTGGTTGTTCAAACCACAAATTCTCCTATGTTTTCAACTTCCTCTTGTTCTGTGCGCCTGAAAATACAGCCCACGTTCATTTTTTCAGGTCCCCATTAGAACCAGAAAAATGCTTTTTCCTTTGCAGTGTTTGTGGCCCTGGAGCTCAGCCACTTGGTGCCGCAGAATAAGGAAGCAGTGGCCTCCTTGTCCCAGCACAGCTCAGCAGGAGCAGGACCAGGTGCTAGTGCTGGAAGGTGCTGCACAGTGCCATGCACAGAGCCACTGCCCACCATGAGCAAGGATCCTGCCTGCAGCGGCTCCAGGCTTCCAGCTGCTTGACTCTGCTGTGCTGTCAGCAGTCTCAGCAGGGCTGGAAAGATGGAGACAGGTCCTGCTGCAGGCAGGGCTGATCAGCAGTATGGTGACTCTCAGGCAGTGTTGTGACTCCAGCAGAACAGGGAGTCCCGTGGCAGCTCTTGCTGTTGGTCTGCAGAAGGACTGGTGTGCCCAGGTCAGCACTGCTCTGCAATTGCTCTTACAGAGCTTGGAGAAATGGTCGGTGCCCTGACTGTGCAGAATGCATGCTTGTCAAAGGGAAAGATTGTCAGGTTTCAAACCTCACTTGTAGGCTGCTCCTCTGGGTGGCATGGAGCAGACTTCATGCTTAATGAAGATTTTCAGTGATTCTCTTCTTGAAAGCTTCAAAATGATGCCACATCAAAGATTACTGTCACATTATTGTTGTTTCTGCTGGAAAAAAATGAAATACTGCTTTAACACTTTCCAGTGATTCTACACATTTCAATTAATTTCTACCCCAAAGAGGCTTTAAAATAATCTGTTCCTTCCAAATATTTTTTTTTCATTCCATTTGCTCCCTGTGCCCAGAAGCTGCTTGGCCCTGTGGAGCCTGACAGTGGTTTGCTGGAGTATATGGACTGGAACACAAACCACGTCACAGCTTGGCACCAGGTGTCAGTTTGGGTTCCAGAGGCCCCTCACTGATGCAGTTACTTGGGGAACCACGAACTTGGCTAAAAGGTTTGCAAGAGTGGGCTTGTCAACAGAGCTAATGGGCCTCCTCCAAGCAGGCTTCTAAAGACCAGATTTTCAGCAGTGACCTAGCTTGTCTTACCAGGACACCGAACTCATATTTTTGAAGGACTGTAAAGTCTGAAGTGGTCATATTTTCTGAAAATTTGAGTACCCAGTAGTGAAATAACAGCTGAGGATCGCTGGGGCATCGTCGTGAAGAGCAAGCAGCTCAGAATTTCATTTGAGTGGATGGATTTCTTTCTTTTAATCCTCCCTGGTTGAAGAAAGAAAAGCCAAGACCAACACTGTTTATGTGATCTAACCAGAGCTCTTCCTTCTTCATAACTTGTCCAACTAAATTCTGAAAACAGGCTTGCGTAAGAGAAATAGGAAGTATCTTTAAGATACCAGAACACAATTTAGGCAGAATTTCTGCTCTAGGGATAAGACACCCACAAATCAAAGTTAAATTTTTATTCAGGGATGAACAGGGGCAATTCTCTTTGAAGCTGATCTTGTTTAAGAGACCTCGTATGGAAACACCTTGCCACATAGGTGGGAGATGTGATGATCCCAACCGTGGAAGCTCATGGGAGTGTACAAAGCACAGGTAGAGCTAGTCTCCCCCAACTCCAGATATCTGAAATATAAATGGATATGTCAAAAATTAGACACACTTATACTTTTATTACACTCTGAGGAAAGAGATCAGCACCTGCAGCCAATCATTCATCTGTTGCGAATGGCCAAATTAGAGCAGTCAAATTTACCTTCACAGGCCCTGTAGCACTACTCACTTTAGGGACACAAATAGTTATTATATAAACTGTAAGGGTTACTATTTTGGCTAAATGATACAGTAAAGTTGCTGAAAAATATCTTCTCAGTAATGAAGGAAGCAGTAATCAGATTTTACTCTTGTTTTAAAGAGAACTTGACCCTGTAGTGGCAGCAATCAAGGATGGAGATGAAAAAGCAGTATGTAACATGATGAAATCAGGAAAAAACCTTTCTGAACCTAATAAGGATGGCTGGATACCCCTCCATGAAGCTGCATACTATGGCCAAGTGGGTTGCCTGAGCCTGTTGCAAAAAGGTCAGTGAAGTTAAAACTAATTCATTACAAAAGGGAGAAGAAGAATATGAATAAAATAGAAAGCAGAATTAGACACAGACCAATCCTTTCCTGGGATTGTGTGTGAAACTTTTTCCAACCTTTTTTTTCTGCAGTTCCCCCAGTTCCCACTGGCTGGAGATCCAGCCCAGTACCTCTCTGCTGGTGACTGAAGGTGTTTAATATCTGCAGCCCGTTTTCAAACTGCTATTAAAGAGCATACCTCAGTAGCTTTCTGAATCACATCCGAACATTTTAATCTGAGCCAGTGACTGGTTTACATACTTTAATCTGAGTTACACTAACTTTATTGTATAATCTTAACTTTGTTCATGGAGAAGGAAGAAATAAATGACATAAGCTCACTTAAAGCTCCAAGGTTTTTGGAAGGTGATGGTGCTCCAGATACTTGTGAACTCCATGCCATAATGACTCTGGGCTTGCTGTTTCTTCACAGCATACCCTGGCACAATTGACCAGCGCACCCTGAATGAGGAGACAGCTCTCTACCTGGCCACCAGCCGGGGCAACCTGGATTGCCTGCTCACCTTGCTGCAGGCTGGGGCTGAGCCTGACATCTCCAACAAGGCCAGAGAAACACCACTCTACAAAGGTGAGTGGCTGCTTTTCCATGGATGCTGAGCTCTTCTTTCACTGAGGCAGAGCTGCAGAGCTGTTTGTGATGCGGAGCTGAAACTCAACAATTAGCTCCCATTTTCTACCTCACTGCAGTAGTCCTATATCTCCTATGCCTGACCTTTCTTCTCATCCACATCAGAGATGCGATTAGTGGCTGCCCTGTCGGGTGCAGGCTGTAATCTGGCACTGAGGGTGGGGGGTGTGATGCTTAGAAGGGTCTTCTCAGTGCACGGTGTCTCCACAACATCCCAAACTAAGATGTGAGACTGTAGTAAGTAGCTGCAGACATGCCAGTGATTCATACACTGTGTGGGCCAGGCCAGGCTATGTGCTACAGGAGATACATAAAGTTATAAACAATGCAGTGGGGTAGATAAATTACTTAACATGGACATTTAATTTTGCTGCTGGTACAAAGGGAACACTTTCTTTAGCATTACATTCATGATATCACAAAGATTCAGAGGAGATAATCCCTCACATCTTTATGTCCCTCCTCTTTTTATTGACTGCTCCTGTCATGCCAATTTCTAGTGCTCTAAAGCATTTTAAAGCATATATTACCTCCAAGTAATCTTGCCTCCAACTTTGCCTGGCATCAGAGCTGCTCAGTTTAAAATGCTTCTATTTTAAAATTCTTGCTTATACTCAGCTAAAGGAAAGCTGCTCAGCTGTACATTAAACACACAATACTAGTAGTAGTAGTAGTACTAGTACACATAACAACAATTATAATAACAATAAAATGAAAGTACCATTTAAGCAGAGAAAACTGTTATTAAGCATGTACTAAATATGTAAAAATCCTCTGGTCTATCCTCCAACAACAAAAGAGTGAAAAAATTATCATAACAAAGTACTCATCCCTTGTATGGAAGCAAATTAAGCTCTGCAGAGCTGTGCATAGGTAATTACAGCAAGGTCTAATCAGATGCTTTCAGTACACATATTTGACACCTATGTATGGGAAAGGAAGCTGTGGTGATGTCCCAGTGGGAGAAACAAAACAAAAGGCAGGATGTCAGTGAAAAAAGCATGAGAAAAAAACTTTTTACTTGGAGGGTGACAGAGCACTGGGACAGGCTGCCCAGAGAGGATGTACATGATCCTGTGCAACCTGCTCTTGGTGATCCTGCTTTAGCAGGGAGTTGGACTAGAACCTCAATTGTTCTGTGTATCTGTGAGAAAACAACACTATTATTTCAAGGGAAAAAACAAAACAAGAAAACACAAAACAATTGCTGTGGAACGTGCTGACCTCTATCTGCACATTGTAAAAGAAATGCCAATTGGGATTTGTAAATGTGGCTGCTTATTCGAGGGGCCTGGGCCCTGGCTGAAGTTTGGCTTCACTGCCTGCCTCATCCTTTGCAATGTCATTTGGCTGCAGCCTTGGCCTTCATGTTGACTCAGATGGATCTTTGGTCTTACTCAGTGTGGCCTACATGCATTTCATTGCCCTATGGTACACAAAACGGATACCACAACACTGAGAAGCTTTTCAAAAGCTCACCCTAATTACTTTACTTTTTTCCCCAAAACAGCCTGTGAGCGGAAGAACGCAGAGGCTGCGAGACTCCTGGTACAGTACAACGCTGACACCAACCACCGTTGCAATCGAGGATGGACAGCTCTCCATGAGGCTGTCTCCCGAAATGACCTGGAGATTATCGATATCCTTGTGAAAGGGGGTGCCAAAATTGAGTCTGCAAATGCCTATGGGATCACTTCTTTATTTGTGGCAGCTGAGAGCGGGCAGTTGGAAGCCCTGAGATATCTGGCAAAGTGTGGTAAGTACAGTTGTACCACGACATGCCTCTACTCCTCTTATTCTTAGTATTTCAAAATACCCATGTATTCTCCCTAGCTCAGTTTTTCTGTCTCTGGAGACAAGGCCTAGCCTGCAGAAGTCCTGAAACCTTGTTGCTCCAGATGGCTGAATTGTGTAGGGTCTTTCAGAGAGCATGGTCTAGATAAATGTGTTTCTTCAGCATTCATTCATAGCCACCTACCTTGGGAAGCAAAACGGTGCATTCTAATTGCATTGCTTGACAGCTTTCAAAACCCACATTGCTGCACACACATAGCCTAAAATCCATTCAGTCATAAAAGACAACTGTAGGTTGTAATAGATGGCAGAAGTTGAACATTAGCCAACCCCATCTGCTCATGAGCATCTGCAGCAATAGAAAGGTTAGCTCTCCTCTGAAAATAAAGTACTATTGTATAGTTAATGGATTTACATCGAGGAGAAGCGGACTCACTCTCTCCATGTGTATATTTGCAAACATACAGAGTGAATTTGATTCTAGTTTACACTGAACCTACCTTTCACTGCTCCACTCATGTAAAACAGCTTTACAATAAGCACAATGTACTTTACTACTGTTCTGAGATGTACTTTGTTCTCACTGTGGGCTAATATCTTCAATGTAGGTAAGAACTGGGCCTTGCACTTCTGAAACAAGAACTTAACAGTGATAAAGTTAGGAAAAACTTCAGAAGCAGTTAGTATGGCTAAGAAAGATACGAGAGTTGGAGAATGTTCTGCTGTCCAGCTAGCATTGTCAAGTCAGTTTTATATGACCAATTAGTCCATCATTCTGCCTGCAATTTTAGAAACTAAGCCAAGATGTGATTTGTGTTTCAACTTAGACAGATAATAGGATTTCCTTAAAGTTCAATTTTGAGAAAAATACACAGGAGAAAATCCAATAAAATGGTCCAATTATTTCAAGCCCAGAAAAAAAACTCCTCTGAGAATCCCTGGAATGGTATCAGTGCATTGTTTACAATGAGCAATGTTCATCATAAAAAGGGTTTCTTTTTTAATTTCTTTTTCATTAGGAGTGTAGTCCTGTGTTATGTTTTATCACTGCAACTCTCCTGATGTTTCCAGCTACAACATCTTCAAAGGGCCAAACAAAACACAGATGTTTCGGTTTGGGGTGAGGGCACAGGGAAATGTTCTCTTTGGCAGGGAGTCTTCGTGATCAAACAGGAGACTGATTGGCTTCTTTATTGGAGTTTAGAAGCAAAACTCCAGTGAACTGTCATTCCCATTTAGAATACAAATAGAGCAGCCTTCCTGAAGACACCACAGTACAGTATGCTGTAGTCAAAACCCAGGTTTTCAGGCCTTAAGTGTCTAGCACAGAAAAAGTTAGGCTCTGAATTGATTGTTGTCCAAAAAGTATTAGGTCTTGATTTAGTCTTGGTGTTGTTTATTAAGCCAAGCACACACAAGAGCTCAAGAAAAGAAATGCCCCAAATAATCTAGTAGCTCATTAATAGCATTTATCTTTTTCTGGTAAAACTTATGTTTGAAGCCTAACTTGAACCATTGTGGAATGAAAAGATACAGCCTCCAGTGCTGTGTTTTGAAAGGAACTATTCATTGACTAAGGCATACCTAAATAAACACTGATTAGAATTTTATAATTAGTATAAATGTACTTCTAGTGTGCATATATATAATATGTATAAACAGAATCATAGAAACTTCTAGGGTCAAAAAGACCCTTAAAATCATCCAACCATAAACCTAACACTGACAAGTCCACCACTAAACCATATCCCCAAGCACCACATGTCCATGTATTTTAAATACCTCCAGGGATGGTGGCTCCACCACTTCCCTTGGGAGCCTGTTCCAATGCTTGATAGCCCTTTCTGTGAAGAAACTGTTCCTCATATCCAATCTAAACCTCCCCTGGTGTACTTTGAGGCTGTTTCGTCTCATCCTGTCACTTGTTACCTGGGAGAAGAGACCAACATCCAACTTTCTACAACCTCCCTTCAGGTAATTATAGAGAGCAATAAGGTCTCCCCTCAGCCTCCTTTTCTCCAGACTAAACAATCACAGTTCCCTCAGCTGCTCCTCTAAGGCTTCTGCTCTAGACCCTTCACCAGCTTCGTTGCCCTTCTCTGAATGCTCTCCAGCACCTCAATGTCTGTCTTGTAGTGAGGGGCACAAAACTGAGCACAGTGTTTGAGGTGCAAGAAATATATATCACAAATACAAACCCATATAGTTTTGGAGAGCACCTATTGAGTGCTCTCCAAACTCCTGTTCAGGAATAGCATAAAACTAAACATGTAAATATTAATGGAATTTTTGTGCTTAAAGAAAAGGCCATGCTATGTAAGGAACAGCACATTTGAAAGTTTCTTGTTGTTGAGCTACAGCTGAATGAAGCTTGGATTCATGATTGGGAGCTAATGGTTGCCACACATGTTAAACTCTCCCTCATAAAACTTCCATCATATCAGAAGCCAGTGGAGATCTATGATATAACTATATATAAATGATATGACTGTATTACCTCTGATACAACCTTGGTCACATCCCTATCCAGCACATTTTGTAGCTCTGATGTCATGGAGATGTAATCATTCATTCAATGTATCTTCCTTCCCTCTCATTGTAAACTTTTGGTGCTACAAAGATTTTCTTCCCTCCCAGGTGCTGATATAAATACTCAAGCCAGTGATAACGCTTCTGCTCTTTATGAAGCCTGTAAAAATGGACATGTGCCTATTGTGGAGTTTCTTTTGTCCCAAGGAGCAGATGCCAACAAAGCCAATAAGGATGGTCTATTACCTCTTCACATAGCAGCCAAAAAAGGGATTTGCGAGTAAGTTTTAGTTCATTTCATAGTTTTCCTCTTCTAAGTAGGAATCAAAAATCCTCATGAAAAGGGGAATGTGATGTCCTGGATCTAATTCTGAGCATTGCAAATGAGAGAACTGCCAGTTGAGGACTCTGGGCTTTCCATTGCCAGGGCTTGGCTTGGAAATTATAAACTGAAGAGTGTGTTTGCAGGTTGGGTAGGGTGGATTGGGGGGAGCAGGAATGTGGGGTGCAAGATTCCTTTAGGCTTTTCAAGATATCACCTATTATAGATAAATAACCTCACATATATTGAAAGAGGATTAAATTGAGCTCTGCAGAATATGCTTGAGATGGAACAAAAAGTATCGTGGGGAGGGGGGGTGTGAGTCCTCAACAGCTATTGCAGCTTAGTTTGCAGACACTTCCTATGTGAGCCCTCTGATTCTTCTGTGCAAGCAGAACATGCTGTATTCATCCCTGGTGTGCTCAGGTTTTACTAACAATTCTGGCGCTGACAGTGGGAAGTGGTTAAGTGGATCTCTAGGGCATTAGTGAGATTGTTGCTAGAATATAGTGTCCAGTTCTGGTATCCTCCCTTTCAGAAACCCTTCAGGAAATTGGAAAGGCTTCAGAAAAGAGTTACAACGATAACTCACGGTCTGGAAAAAATACTTTATTAATGAGTGATTTAATTACTCTTTAGGCATTTATCAGTTATGTTTAGAAGATCCAATGTTTTGTTTCTGAAATGAAATGTCTTTGGGATAGAGATGAGCACATTCTTTAAACACTGAGAGAAGTAACTAACGGAAAAAATAACCAGGAATTGGGTAGACTTACCAGTCCTCTGAAGTGGAGGTGTTTATAGGAGGGGAAGAAACTCTATTAAGCCTGTGATAGGCATTGATTTAGAAGATGATATTAGGTATGGGATTGTTGCACTGTCACGTGCTCCATGTTTCAAGATCTGGGACATATGCTTCTGAGACTGAACTCCTTAGCATTTAATTCTGATCCCAAGGCAAGTTTTACCTCCTGCCTTTAACCCCTTGCTGCTGGGGGGGCCAGTAGCCCACAACTACTTTTACAAAACATAGTAATGCCTTGCAGTGACAGACCCTTTTGATGACTGAGGTGGATACTTCTGACTATCACAGTTTCTATCAAAATAGTCAATCATTTCTGTCACTAATAGTCAAAGGAGAGAGTATATCCAATGGCAAAGACTGTTTCTGGATAGTAAAACTATCTCCAAAACCAGCTAGAGCAGGTTCTTACATGGTTCACAATGTCTGAGGAATGAAAACTTTTGACATCACTCCACCTTCCCACAGCACCTTTAATCCTAGTGTTTAGGTCTGCTAATTAAGCTTCTCAAATCACTTTAGTAGACCTGAGGATATTAATTTTCTGTAGTTGGAGTAAGTATGCTTCTTTGTGCAAACTCTGTATTCTAGAGGGCAGTCCAGTGTGAATTTATATCATGGATTCATCTGCTTGCAGCATATACGTGAATATCCTGCATAGGCTAAAGCAAGCATGATTCAACATTTTCTCAGAGGGTTGAGTTACAAAGACATTTTCTTGAAAACAAACACATTTTTGATGAGAAATGTGCCAGAGACAGAGCCCAGCTCCAGTTGCTCACTTTCAAAACCAGTAAATTGGTCTGAATCCAATCTGTATATAAAATTTGGACCAGCTCTCTGAATCTTTTCCTCCCCCTGACCTGAAAAGAAATTTACATGGAAACTCTGCAACCTGAGTCCATCCCCATGTTACAAAAGAAAGGGCCTGATTCAGACTTCATATCTGTTATTCCAAAAAAACAGCAGCATAAATGAGATGAGAAATCATCCCAAACCCTCAGTTCCTTAACTTGTTGAAGACTGAGTACAATTTTTTGTGCACAACTTCGGCAAACTAAGTACAAAAGAAAAAAGAAAAAAAGATCTTCTCTTATAAATATTTATCTAGATGACAAAGCTTTAGCCCAATTGGCTGATCATTCTTAATTCCTTTGGTATTCTTTAAAATAATAACACCCTTCATGGTGACCTCTCTTTGTATTCCTGCAGATTTAATACGTAATTGTGCAGGAATTCCACACTTCAACTTTTTGCCAGAGCACGAAGGCGCCCTACCATCAAAAAGCCAAGAATATGGTCCCAAGGCTCAACTGTCAGCTTTTGTGGCTTGATGTTTGTTTTTTTTTAAATGACACCTTGTCAATACTGACCTGAAATTCATAAGGGTCATCTCATCAGCTGTAGAACAATCAGAAGCAGTCATTTAACTCCTTCCCCCCTTGGAACTGAGATGCTGAGAAGGGAAGAGTTTGTGAAGTGTGGACAGATGTATTAAATAAATGCAAGTCAATAGACTCTTGGCACATTCATACTAAGGATGCTCTGCCTCCTCCATATACTTTCTAATAAATAGAAATCACAGAAGCAGGTGTCAGGGATGAGGGGAAACTCAGCACTATTTCAAAACTGTACATGAAGCTCAGCCCTGTGATGGACGTGGGACTGTCTGCCTTCACTTGAGCTGCCTTCTTCCTCTAGACAGACAGGAAAGACTGCAGAGCAAAACAGACCCTTAAATCTCCAAAACAGTTGATCATGGGATGACTAATGTTGGCATTTGGCACGGTGTCCTCGAAATGCTCTGTGCCCTTTTTGTTATTACAGCTCTTACAGAACTTTGGGTAATAACTGGAAGCTGCCAGCTCACCAGCACCCAGACCTCTTGCCCCCTGGAGTCACAGTGCTGGAAGATTAGTGATGCTCCTTGGAGAAAAAAAACAACCCTGTGCTTAATTTCCCAAGATATTGATGTAATTAAAAAAGCCTTTTTCTTTAAAAATGAGATGTAAGAGTAACTTGGAGACATCAACTGTTCATCATGTAATTAGGAACATAATCCTGTAAAGTGTTACATCTCTTCAACTCTTATTTCAGCTCCTGGGAGCACTGGAGGCTCAGTCTTTCACAGGATCATTCAGTGCATTGCAAAGGTTTTCCTGAGACTAGCACTTATATTTTACTTAGCTCATTATGTAACTATGTATTTGAGGGCCCAGTGTTGGGACCAGCCATTGCAGGTAACACCCTACATGGTAGGAAACCAAGTTTTGCATGTTTTTGCATTAGAAGAGCTATTGACTCCTACATAGAGGAGTCTAACTGGGAGGAAGAAAAGGAGAAGATGGTGTGCTTAGCAGGCTGGCTCCCACAGGTACATTTTTAAGAGCATAAGCATCTCCCAGGACAGTAGGCAGACTCAGGTTGGATGGTCCCTAATGTCTTTCTGGCAGTAGCTTAAAGTGATTTGTCTGTATTAACAGACTCAACATAGTACTCTGGCTAAACCACCCAACTTTATGAGCAGGCCATGAGGGTTTAATCCATGGTGTTGGTCATACAGCTCTGGTGACACCCATGGAGACAAAAATATGGTTATGGACTTGTGACTGCAGGGCTACTGTGCACCATATATTCAAACTTCACATTATGTAATGAGAGCAGTTTGATTTATGTTGCTGTGTTCAAGGCCACATCACACTTTCCAATAGCAATCCCTGATTACTGAGTTTTAGGACTTGGCTGTACATTTTTCCTCCCTGGGCTAAAGCATGGAAACCAGCCTGGAAAATAACTTCATTTATTTTTCTCCCCTGTTCTAATTGTCTTTTTGGCTCCCCATGATCTGGGATGGATGTTGATAGCCCCATGGATTTGTCACAGCTAAAAGCCACACAGTAAGGCCCTCCAGGAGGGGTGTCAATCCAGGGTAATAACTGGAAACCAAATATGTAGTTTATCCTAGATCAGTCCTGCAGACCAAGGTTTGGTTTCACTTCTTTTCTGATCTCAAGCCTCTTGCTGCGGGCATAACTCAGAAGTCACAGACAAGGGTGGTTTGTGTTGGCACCCTCCTCTGCTGAGCAATAAAACAATCTGAATGGAAGTGGGGAGATACAGCCTTTCTGCTGACATTTCAGTCTAGAGGCCATGCACCCGTTCTTCCAGTCTTATCCACAGTGTGATGATGAAGGTGCAGGATGTCTGGGAGATCTGGGCTGGGTATCTACCATTTGGGCTGCGGTAAGAGCCACAACAAGACTTAGCACAAGTTGTGCTAAGAATCACAACAAGGTAGGTGAGGTGCCAGCACATTGTCTCTTCCATTGTAACTGTCCCCTTTGGCTGCTACTACTGCATAGAAACTGGGTGATGATACTAAAAAACTTGTTCACTCATGAAAGAGGGGGTCATACAACTCACGTTTTTGGCAAGGTAGGAGCACGGGGAGCTGTTGACAGGTTTCAAGTTTACATCCTGATTTCTCTGGGACAGCTGTTCCTATGCCCAGGTTAGCAGGGTCTCTCTTATGGTTACAATCATACAACTACGATTTGCTGTATGGCTGTACATCAGCTAGAACTCACTGCTTCACTGACTCTCTGCCCTGCAGGATTGTGTCCATGCTGATCCCTGTGACAAGCCGCACCCGCGTCAAGCGCAGCGGCATCAGCCCTCTACACTTGGCAGCCGAACGCAACAACGACGACATCTTGGAAGAGCTGATTGATGCTGGCTATGATGTGAACACTGCCCTCTCCAATGAACGGTCCTGCCTTTACGAGGACAGACGCACCACCCCCCTCTATTTTGCTGTTTTTAACAACAACATCTATGCCACAGAACTCCTGCTGCAAGCCGGAGCCAACCCAAATGTTGACCTCATCAACCCATTACTCATCTCCATCCGCCACGGATGTCTGAAGACCATGAAACTGCTCCTTGACCACGGGGCAAACATTGATGCCTATATATCAAGCCATCCCACTGCATTTCCAGCTACCATCATGTTTTCAATGAAGTACCTTTCTGTGCTGAAGTATCTCCTAGACCTGGGCTGTGATGCAAGTTCCTGTTTTGAGTGTCAGTATGGAAATGGCCCACACCCTGCATTAAATTATAGGAGGGACAGATTGAATGATCCTCAGCTGCCCAAGGAACCAACTGTAATACAGGTAAGCAGTGCCTGGTCTACCCATAGTACTTCTCCTACCCATGCATCTAGACAACTTCAATGTGGTTTTTTTCTCCCAACTTTCCTGTGAGACAGTAAGGCTTTATTCCTACTTTATCTACAAAAAAAACCACTCAGTAAGAGTTTGTGAATGTTTCATGTCCATGTTCAATGAGACCAGGAGAGTAGCAAACAGCCACTGTGGCCCTAGTTTGAATTAGCAGTGAATTATAGCCATTTTGACAGCTCTGCTGTCAGATCTATGATACTCTTTTTCTCTGGACCTTGGGTGCCAGGAGTGAAGCATGTTTTCTTGACAGTGTCATATGGGCAGTAGCATATGGGCAGTAGCAACCTGCTTGTTTTATCTGCCCTGTAAGGTTTGTTTTCTTTGATACGGAATTTAAGCTCCTGGTTAAATTAAAATTGTCTAGTGCTTCACTTTATGAGGGTAACTTAGTGAATATAAATAGTGGCAACTTCCGAGTCCACTGGATAAGCTCTGGAGAAAGAGTGTAAATTGCTACCTTAGTTATACAACTTTATTATATTTGAAGTTTTCGAAAGAGATCAGGAGCTTTAGATCCATGATTCAATATTTTCAAAGCAGTTACAGTTTTATATATCCATTGTACTTATGTATCTGTGCAGAATCTCAGATTACACTTTTTTTCCCTCTGATCACTGCATGCAGACTCATTCCAGCATTCCCCTAACAAAATCTGACCCTCCAATCAAAATTTGCTATTCTTCAATGTGCGACACAACAAAGACATTTCAGTGTGGCAGTCTTTCTGTTTTGCTAAGGATCAGGGAAGAAATAAATCGGCTTCTGTCTAGTTTAAATTTTGCTTTGAGGGATTCAGAAGAACGTGTCATTTAGCCCAAAGAGATGGTCACCAATAAACGCTCCTTGATGGTGAAGAGAATACAGGAAAACATTAAAAGATCCTAGGAAATCTTGGCATTTTTATCAGTTGTGTCTTCCGAAAGACTTTACTTTCCAATAACATGCCTGGGAAGCAAACAAAAAGACAGCTTAGAAAGAGGATTGTGAGAGTCCATTAAAATAATCTCTTATCCCAAACAGAGCTGTCTTCTCCTTGAGAGTCACAGCAAAATTGCTCCAGGAAACCACATTTTTCAAAGAAAATAAAATATATCATCTCTAGTTGTTGAACCATGAAACTGTAGCATGTAGAGTGAATGGAGAGCTGGAGTTCCAAGGTGAGGACAGAGGTTTTGTCTGTAGCCCTCTATAATATCTTAGCCACTCAAAAGCAGTCCTATTTCCTCTTATTTAAGCACATTTATTCCCCCTGGATTTCACCTAAACCCACTTTTGGTGCCTAACAAGTTATTAGGTCATTCACAGAGTCATCACCTCGCAGGTCAGACCGCAAGAGGCAGAGTTAGCAAGAGCTGTGTAAATTTACCTGTGTCTGGAGAGAGACCAGCAAAGGACAAATGCAGATGGAGAAAAAGCAACCCCTTCCCTCCAATATTATTTTAAATTTGCCTCTTATTGCTAGGAATTTGGGTAATGAAAGTAAGGCTTGCATAGTATAGCTTCATGACATAGTTGTGATACGGTTAGTGTTCTGAATTACAGAGACTCTTATGAAAGCATAGCCTTCTCCTCACAGATGTGCATTGTTCATATTCTTATGTAAGATTCCTTAAGGATGACAAGCCTGAACGGTTGGTCTTTATACAGCAAAGACTATGAGCTACTGGTTGTGGATTTGAAAAAAAAAAAAAGTTAGCTATAAATCATTATTGTTGCTACTAACTTAATGTGCCCTGGTGAAAAGGAACGCAGAGCGATGGGTGCTGTGCCACTGCACGTCCCCAGAACCGCAGTGCCAAAACCGCGCGTGGGGGAGTGCAGTGCCCCGCTGCCGCGAGAGGGCATGCGGGGACCCCTGTCACGCTGTCCCTGTGTCAGCCCCGTTGCCGGCACATGAAGGCATGCGTTTCGTTGCTTCGTTTTGCTGTGCTGCTTTTCCTGCAACAAGTTTTGGAACGTTTTTATTCCAGATAAACGTTTGCATAGACAGCTTGTGAAGAGGGAAGGGAGGAGAGGCAGGCAAGCTCTCAGACAGGCACACGGAGCAGTCAGATCCACAGTTTTACTGTCCTATGTTTATCTTCATTTAAACTCTGGCAAAGCAGAGCTACTGCTTGGAGGTGGCAGTGCAGATCCCCAGTCTGCACATCCCAAGGCTGACTGCATGGCAGTGGTGTATGCACTGGAGAATGACAGCCAGATACACTACACTGAACTTCCTATGAGTGGTTCAGGTAGGAAACTGTGGGTTACCTGCTAGGATCCTCCCAACATTACGGTATCTAATTTTCCTGGAAAACATAATGTGGAGATGTTCAGTGCAAAAAACAACAACCCCAAAGCCTCAGAAAAGTAGTAAACACCTCTCTGAATCCTCACCTCACATAAAACACCTGTGTGATTTCCTGCAGCTTTATCCTTTCCCAGGTGAACCAATATAATTTCATTTCTGAGTAACCACACAGGAGTTTAATGCATTTTGAGTTAGGACTCATGCAAGTATAATCAACTGTGATCTAGCTACAGGGGCCTAAACTGAAAGAGGTTTAAGCTGGTACATCTTCTTTCCTGTTTGGGGTGGGCTTTGAAGGTGCCTGCAGACAATCTCAGTGACTAAGCTGACAGATAGTGTTTAAGCCACCATCATTCAATTTGGTTTGGCCTTGTGCCCACATTCTTATCCCCACAATATGATTTAATAAATCTCAAGTTTTCTGATTGCTCACCTGCAGATAAGTCCACAGATACCTTCATCATATGCAGCACCATAACAGAGATGGATGAAGCTGTCTGGTATAATATACATATTTAGATTAAAGTGTGTAGTTACTACTTTTTTTGAAATGAGACCACTTAAAATCAGGTCCCTATGTCTGTTCTTCAGTATGTCCATAGCAGCCCTCCATGCAACAGCTCTGAGTACTTTGCAGCTGGCACTGGGGGTAACCAGAGATTTGCCTGATTTGGGACTGATTAAGGAAGATGCTGCTGCTCTGTATTACGCCCAGGGTCATTCTCCCACAGACAAGTAAAACTGCCTGGGATTCATTTCTGCAGAGATTGCCCCAGACTTGTTCCTAGTGAGGCGTTTGGTCCCCAAAAACTGCAGATACCAGTGGGTTCACCAGAAACAGGAAGTGTTTTGCACTGCTGAATTTCCCTCTTCCCCTAAGCCTCCTTTGTGCACAGTTGCCCTGCAGAAATCCTCACCAAGATGGGAAAGAGACCTACCACAGTGACCAGGGCTGCACAGATCTTTCAGCAGCTCCCTTACTGGCCTGGGGCTCTGAGCACTCCTCAGCCCTTTCACACCTGTGAAAGTAGGACCTTTGGACCCTGTAAACAATTCAGTGTCCTTTCCATACTCCAGAGTTAGGACTCCACTAGAGTTTCCTGTCCTCCTATGGTTGGAAAGAGGAAATTCTGTGCTTAGTTGCAAAAAAAAAAGCCTCTTTAGTTGCAAAAAAAGGTGCAGGATTCCCTAGGGGGAACTGGAAATTGCCCTCATTGCTGTTAGAAGTGTGTGACCATCAATGCAGTCAGGGCTGTACCTATTGTTGCAGTTCCCCTGGGTGCATTCATGTCCCACTGACTGTAGTCAATCTGTTTTCCCTTGAAGTTTTGTGAAATGGTGTCTACTCCAGAGATGAGTCGCTGGGCTGGCCCGATCATCGATGTTCTCCTGGATTACGTGGGTAATGTGCAACTCTGTTCCCGGCTCAAGGAGCATATTGACAGCTATGAGGACTGGGCTGTTATTAAAGAAAAAGCAGGTATGGTCAGTCAAGAGAGAATCTGGGACAAATAATCCCACTATTGGATTCAGAACCTCAGCTGCCATCTCCTCTTAGTATTCATCCCTTAAACTTGATAGAATTTCCCTGCTGAGACTGAACTGCACTAGAAATTTCTGGGTTGTCACTGACTATGTGATATTAAATTGCATCAGCTGTGGATCCAACCGACTGGGAATGAGCACTGCCAGTGCAGGAAGGGCCATGAGGCTGCACCTGGCATGTGGTCAGATTGGGCCAGGTGGGCCCTGTGATAACCTCCACAGCAGTCCAGCAGGCACCAGTGTTTACTAATATTCTGCTATCTTAAACATCCTTTCCCTCAGGATCCAAAGTCTTTCATAGACTTTATCAGAATTCACTTTCTTGCACCAAGTTTGGTACATGTTATATTTATTTTCAGTGGAAAGGCTGAATAATATGAAGCAGCTTGTTTAAGTCCTTATAGAAAGTCCATTGCGAAGGCTGGGATGGGATACAGCACTCCATCATCCAGCCCCGCTTCCCTCCCTTATGCCATGCCTCAGAGTAGATGAGCTGCCACCAATGCCAGACACATCATCCCTCCATTACAGAAACTCCCTTTTTTTCATCCCTCCTCCCATTTTTTTGCCACTAACCTGGCCAAGCCAAGCTGTCCCTCTCAAGTTTAAACCTTTTCTGCTCACGCTTCTGACCCGCCTGTCTTTCAGAGCCTCCACGACCTCTTTCCCATCTCTGCCGCATCAAGGTACGAAGCCTGGTTGGAAGAAACCGCATCAAACTCCTTGACGCCTTGCCTCTCCCACACAGACTGATCCGCTACCTACAGCATGATTACACACAGTGACCCCAGGCATACTGGACAGGCAGCAGCTTCCCGACATGGCACCCAGAGTCATTGGCATGGTGAGGGTGCACATCCTGCACGGTGGGGAGGAATTGCTGCTGGCTTGGTCAAGCACCTTCCAATGATTAATCTCAGAGAAATATGCTTCTGAAGCCTGAGTGAGAAGGAGAAGGGGAGTCAAGTTGGAGAGCTGAACATAGGACTGTTTTTAGGTTTTCCCAAGAGAAAACACATATGATTCACCTCTGAGCTTGGTCTGCAAAGAACAAGAATTGAAAGCCAACACTGAAAAATGAATAGGGCTGAAGCAAGCATCAGTGAGGAATTGAAGGGTATCCTGGGGCTGTGGTGAAGCTTAGTGTCCTTGCTGTGTTCTCAATTCAGAAATTGTCGAGAACTAACATATTTGGGAAAACAATCACATTTCCTTCACTGACTGAAATTTTTCTTTCAGTTTCTGTTCTACTTTTTGGATTTCTACTAGGTGTGCTGGTTGCTAATTTCTGATACTTCGAAACCATCTTGCTAACACTTTTGCTTTCATTTTTGGACCTTTCTTGTTCAGTAGAGTACTTGATTTCTGAACATTCAAAGCTCAGAACTTTTTAATAGACTCAAATCCAGAAATGCTGATTCCTTGAAAAGTCAAGGTGAAGGTTTATTTAAGAAGGATGTAAGAATTGTATTTGTACATAGCAAATACAGTTCATGCTGTATTACATTTGCAGTAAGTATTAGGTAAAATTCTGCTTCAGAAAATTATCTAGACTGGGGATTTGAAAGCAACTCCGATCCCTTCTTTGGTTTTGGGGTTTGGTTGGGGGGGTGGGGGGGGCATTGGTGTAAATTAGTAGTAGCTGCACTGTAACCAGTAGCTTTACTCTGTCATGAAGCTGGTGTCAGAACAGAATAAAGCCCTAGAGGAGCATGAACAGAAAGTGATGTGCAGGAAAGAAGCAAGGTAAATAGGGAGAGACAACACTGGTAAACCCATTTTACCTGTTGCTCCCCTAGCAGATCGCATCCCTACAAAACCCAGCCTCTCCTACCTCCATGGACCTCTCTGGGTATGACAATACCATCACTGGAAGAAAAAAGAGATTGTTTCAAAATTGTGAAAGTCAGACTTTGAGATTTATGGGAATGAATATCCAGAATTAGGCTCCCAAATCCTTATTCAGGTGCCTGAACAATGCCAAGTTGGTTGCACCAGGTGTACTTCCACTTAAGCCAATGGAACCGCATTTGGTGTGAGATACTACTGAGGCATAATAGAAGTCTTAGCACTTAGCCCTGAATTTCCTGACTTTGGAAGCCTGAAGTATCTATTAGCTCCCTTTGACACTGATGAAAGTTATTATCTCAACTTCCTTGAAAATTAGGTCACCTATTTACATCTCAGATCCACAACTGATTTATGGCAACTTAACAAGTTACCATCTATCAGCTGAACCGCTATAATTGTCCGTGAAATTCTTGTATTGAAGTTTTTAACAAGTCACATTCACTCACAGCTGGGGAGTCCAAGGAACCCATGAAGGGTTATTGGCAGTGACTACAGCTCAGTTGACAGGTGTGACCTGCTGAACCACTGGTTTGGTGAGCGCCTCTTTCCTTACTAGGCACTTAAGGAGGAGCCTAAATTTGGAACTGTCTTTGCAGATCTTATGCTAGAAGCACGCTCATTCTTACCTTAGGTGACAAATGAGCTGTGCACCATGGTTTGTTTGGATTCCTCACCAGAGACCTGACAGATCTGGTTTTGTTTGTTGGCCCGCATACCATCCATGGAATCAGATAGAAATTAAGTAGGGAAAATGCATTTCACTGAGTTTTATTTGTGTGGAGTTTTATACCTTAACACAGGACTAAAAGTGTGTTGCACACATATAAGTCTGTCTGGGCACATAATTTCAGAATCTGTGATGGTTTTGTGTGAACTGTGTTTGGCACTTGTGAGACAGGATATGAGCAGAAGAAGGTTTGGTCCCTTTCCCAAATGCATAAGAAGTCAAAAAAACAACAGAGTTTCAGTTCACACTGAACAGTTATCTCCTTGCAAAGCTTTGGAAAGTTAAGTGAGAGTCCTCCACTGCTGAAATTGAATTTGGTGACTTCTATTACTACCAGTTTATGATCTACTCCCTTGTCTCCTGCAACATGAACAGGGAATTTCTTTAGGTTGGAAAAACACTGGATGGAAGGAAAGGGTTGGGGAACAGGAAATTTTTAGACCAGTTTTGCCAGTAAAGGCCCTGTATCAGTAAGCAATAGCTTGAGAGATAGAAAATCACCTGTGTGGTTCTTACGTCACTCACTTTATGAGAGCAGAAAAGGTCTGGGTCTTACATTAATCTTAATCAGAAGAAAACTCCTTGAAATTAAATGAGTGTAACAGAGTCATAGAGGGTGATGGATACAGGTACAGCCTGGTGAACTTAAGCACTTGTTTGGTGTGCAATAACAGCCGTGGAGACAACTGACTGACAAAAGGATTCACAATCGCCAACTGCATGTGTAAGCTCCAGCGTGGGATTTCATGAGCTACCCCAGGCTGGGCATTTCCCATGTGTCAGCACTGTGACATACACAAAAGTCTCACGAGTTGCAATTTCTTTTTATGTCTTTGGAGAAGTTGAAACTGAGTTTGAGTGGAACAAGAATGGAAAGTTCCTTTTCTTCTGGGAGACCCATGTCCTGTTTGCTCTCAACCAGCAGCAGAGCCACTGAGCTGGAGAGCATTGGTCTGATGGGAATGTACTGCACCTGTGGGAAGTCTAAGGGCACACTGTGCACAGAAACTGGGAAGAGCCTGTTGGAGGGAGAATCTGGTATTTACAATGTTGTTAAGTCCCTTCTGCTTGATCTTTATGTTTATTTGCACTGAAATGGAGCCCACTACCTCTCCACTCCAGTCATTGACACAATACTTTGTGCATACTGAATCTGCCCAGATTCAATGTGCATTTAATACACCTACCTAGAAGTCACTGTGAAAATACAAATATCCCACAACCCAAACAAACCAGGCTTTGTAAGCAGATCAGTAGTTCTAGTGCAAGGTAAAGAGGCTTGTTTTAACAAAGTGTGATAGAGTCCTTCAGAAATTATGACATTATGTGAAATGTTCAAGGAATATTTCATGACCAGGTTACTGTACTTTTTTTTTACTGCAACGTGCAATTCACTTGATGTTCTTGTGCACTTTTTTTGATTTTTTATTTCATTTTATATGAAAGCTTTTTCATTTACCTCTACCTTCCCATAATTTATAAAAGCTATTGTGGTTTCAACAGTTTAAAATTGCATTGTTGTAGTAAATAGCAGTTCTCAAATGTTAACTTTCAATCTTTCAAACAATGTATCAATAAACAAGTAGATTCTGGAGGGCTATCATCTGTCCTGGATCACAGCATTGTACAACTAAACACAAAAATAGCCAGGAAAACTTTGAATTATTCTAAGTTTGAACAGTTAATAATTTTGATGACAATCTCAGGGGTGAGACAACAGTAAGCATTGCTGGAAAGGAGACAGGGTTGCTATTCTTCGCAAACCTTTTGGAAAATCTCACACATCCCCATTCAGTGATTTTGAATATGCTTAACAATTGTCTTCTGTTCATTTGTGTTTTACTTCACTGCTGCTCCAGTTCAGAACCCCAGCAAGTGCCACTGCCTGCCCTGAGCTAGGGAGGAAAGTTCCACATCACAAAGGATTTTAAAGATTTTTTAAAGTCACATCACTCTGAATCTGAGGGTAAGCATATAAACATCTGTGTCTTGGAGGTTATTTGGAGAGGTCTGGTTCAATCCTTCCTCGTAACTTAAAAGCATACTATTCTACTATGTGGGAAATGTACAGCAACACACATTCAAATAGAAACAGTTTGAAAGAAGAAAAAGAAAAACAAAACAAAGAATTTAATATCCAAACGATAGAAACTTGATTTTAACTTTTTTCTTTCTCTGAATTTCTTCAGAAATGAAATTTCTACAAAGGCTATCTACTTTGCCAAGTATTTTAACTTTGATGGAAATCTATATTCTAGTGTGATATGCAGCACTTTCAATTTTCCCTCCTGAATTGAATCAGGAACACTTGTCCACAGCAATCACTGCAATACCTGTGGTACATTCCACAGCCTGCTCTGGTCACCCAGCTGGAAATCCAGAGCATTGCCAAGGACATTACTCTGCATTGATAGCACTGCCCAACATTCACCCTCTGGCTTCATCTGGGTTATAACATGGACACAGAGCTATTGATGTGAGAAAGCACTCCTATTTCCATTAAAAAACCCCTTGCCTACAGCTTGGCAAATTAAGAGCCATATTTGTCCTCCCATTAACTTAAATGGGAGTACTTGCTCTGATTTCTGGAGAGAGACAGAGTCTCTTCATGGATTTTTTTCTTCCAAAAAGAAGAAGACATTCAAGTAAAACTGTATCTTCACTTCTGGATCAGGAACTAACCCTTTAACCCTTAAACCAGCTCATTACCACCTTGTATGTAATTTCAGGTAATGTGCTACCAAAGCCATTTCTTACTCTCTCTTACATAGGAGGAGTTTACACAGGTGTAGATAGATTGATAGATAGATAGGCAGGCAGAGTGTTGGTAGTGAGGAGAAAATAAGAAAATCCATCCATGTTTCTACTTTTGACCTGCCACACATTACAGCCATTGTTTCCATAAAAGTAAACTTTGGAAGGATATGCCATGAGGTTTGGGGAAAGAATGTGCTACTTTTAGCCTGCGAGCAATTTATATCCAAACAAAAGTTGCAATAATACTCTGTGATGGCTTAAGATGATAATTTTTAATGACTGTGATGTGCTTGAAAGCTGCGTTGCCTGGTTTTCCCCTTTTGGAGATATCAAGAGTCACAGAGAGCTATGTGCTAGCCACAGACCAAGCCGTTTGAGGCCACTTTTTGTTCAATCTTGGGAGAAGTTCCCATTAGCTTCAAGGTGAGCAGGTTCAGGCCCTGGGAGATCACAGGTGTCATTTTTCTGTCCCTTTCCCCCCTACTCCTACATCTCTTGACCTCAGCGATTTACTCCAGTATAAACAAATAGATACAGAGGCCTGCAAAAGTAAACTTTTCAGATCTCATGTTCTGTGCCTTAGCACCACAGGTTTAAGAGAAATATAATTTAAAAACAACCCCTTATTAACTTTTCTAAAGCCTCTTTGTCAAACCAATTGGGAAAATTCTGGGCAAATCATTTGCTGCCAGTTCTTGTGATAGCATCTTAAAATCAGGCAAAATAAAATATGCCTGTGAGCTAGAAATCAAGGCAGGTTATTCTATATGGTTTTTTTCTCCTATCTATCATATTTTATCGGTTTATATTCAACTAATTAAACAGTTTCTCATTTGTTCTGTTGATGTGGAACAACTCCTGATGTGGAAATTAACCCTTCTTCCATTTGCACCAGCTTAACACTGTCTAATATCCCATCCCCAGAAGGATTACTTTTGATTTACATCACTCTCAATTGGTAGAGATTTCTGCCCTCCTATCAACCCACCAGTTTCAAATCAAACCTGAGTCTACCTGGAAGGGCAAAAATTAACAGACTGCGTTTTCAGAATCACCAAAATAAAATTGCTTCCTTTCTTCCCTTAATTTTTTTCTTTTAATTCTCTCAGTATTTACATACAAGAAGAGCTTAAATCAATTCACAAGCACAGGCTCTACATTAAATACTGTCCTTCCAGTCTCTTGCATGCAAAAGGAAGTGACCTGAATATCTTGACTTCTCTGGAATTACTTTAAAGTACAAAAACTCTTTGAATGAGTTTAATTCATTTATTTCGCTGCTGCCGCCGTGGGGCAACCCTGGAAAGATGTTCCCACGTGGAGGAGGTCTCCTAGGTGTTGCAAGTGCAGCTATGAATGGCCTGCAGCCCCGTTTGCTGCAGCACAGACAATGCGCATCGATGAAAGAGCCCTGGTTTGCCTCACACTCTGCGCCACCAGCTTTGTAAGACTTATTCCCGATTTACACCCGTGTAGTGAGAGTGGAGCCCGAGTAGCTTCCCAACAGTTAGTAATTCACTCCAGCACGCCCAAGAGAAAGAGGGTGTGACAGCTTGCCTCTTTCTCCTTGCCACTCCATGCTGCCAGAAGCTCACGCCCGGTGCCTGGTTGGGTGTTTCAATTCACTCTCAGAACTTGTCGTGTTCAGCATGACTCTCATATCCCCCTGGCTAAAGATAGCCAAAAACATTGAAAATCGGTGGGGGGATGGCGGGCTTGGTAGGGATGGGTTTCAAAACCACAGGCCTGTAGAGTTTCTGTCCCATGCCATCGGTCTCCTTGCAGAAGTGCGGCACCTCCACTGGCAACGTGGCTGCACTCTTCCTCCATAGCCCCAGCCCTGGGAAGGGCGACGGAGGCAGGGCACCTGGGGGCTGGTACACCCCTGGCCCAGGGCAGGGGAAGGGGCAGCAGGTCCAGACACCCACCCGGCCCGAGAGAACCCCAGCAAGGTCCTTCTCCCCAGCATGCGGGGAAGGCTCAGGGAGGCTCTCTGGGCCAGTGGTGTCTGAGCTCCGTTTGCTTTTCTTCCCCTCCCCGAGAGGAGGGTCTCTGGGGGCTGGGAGCCCCTCGGGGCTCGTGGGAAAGGCCCTGGCTGGCAGGGTCTGGGCTGGCCGTGGCTCTTCCCAGAAGGAGGCAGGGAGCTGTCGCTTCCTCATGGGCACCTGGTCCGGCCTGGTGGCTTCAGGGTTTTGCTCCTGCAAAATGCATTCCCCGGTGAGGCCCTCCTCCAGCTCAGCTGTCCGCAGCACCTTCTCAACAGCAGCCCCACTGTGAGGGCCAGGATTAGGCACCTCAGGCTGGGGGCCCCGGCCCCGGTCCTCCATACCCCTGCGCCACCCGCTCTCGGGGAGTTTGCTGGGGTGGCACCGAGGGATCCGTGAGTACTTCTGGGAAAACCGCTTGAGCTGCTTCTGCAAGTATTTTCTGTGGTCAACCGACCGGCGACAAGGAGCTGATTTATCCAGAGCTGCTTTGATGTCACTGGAGGCCAGGTTGACGAAGTTCAGTAGGGTTTTTACCTCACTGTCTGATGCCATCTCACTGGATGCACCGTGCAGAGTTTCCCATTAAAAGTTTATAATCCACCTTTGGACAGACCTTGGCAAACCTGTGAAACATAACAGTCAGTCTTAAGAGCAGGAAGCCTCAGATCAAAGAGCACCAAGCAAACGAAGGGAGGGTGGGGGGAACATGTCAAACACCTCAGCCACACAAACAACTGTCCATCGATTTACCTCTGTGCCAGCAAGCTCCCAGTGGAGCCGCTGCGCGCCCACAGCCCACCGCCCCACATTGCTGCCCCGGCACACACCGGCACGGGGCCTGGCTCACAAATGCCAGCAAGCCCGGAGCCTAATCTTGTTAGATAGCGCTTAGGTGGAAAGAAGCTGCAGCATCTGCTCCCACCTCCCTGTAAGCAAGCGTGGACACTCACCCGGCGCACGGCGGCTTTTCTCGCTAGTGCTGGAGGCTGCGGCGTCGCTGCGAAGACCCTCTTCCCCGCTAATCTCGTTAGGCAGGTTACACACCGCCAACCTCGGCAGAGGCAGCCGGGGCCCGCCAGTGTTTGGACGCAGTTTAGTAAGCACTTGAGCAAGCTGAATGAATATCGACTCCGGCGAGTTCGGGGCTCTCCCAGGCCAATCAGAAGCCACTTTGCCAAATACAAAGCATCCCAATCAGGCATCAGCCTCCCCTCCTTGCATTCTTTGCCATCACAAATTGTCACCATGGGGACAGCCAGAGAAAGACAGCTAATAAATACAATCATTTCCCTGTGATTTCTACCATTCTCCCCTATCCTCTTCACCCCTACCAAGGCCTTTCTTTTTAAAAAGACCCAATCCAAAGTGAAAACGCTGAGGATGAGTTAGGAAAGTCTAGGCACCCTTTTCTCCGCACTCCCTGAAGCTGTCTGGGGGCCGACACTAACCATGCTTCATTGGCACAGGACAATGTAATACGGAGGACAGGGCTAGCCTACTTTTAACCGTTCCCCATCACAGCCTTTTTTTTTCCTTTTTTTTTTTTTTTTTTTTAGGGGAGGATGATGTCAGAAAAAGGTAGGAAAGGAACAAATCTCTAAAGAGATGTGCAGATATCCATGGAAAGGGAGCTTGAGCGCTCAAGAATCTTGTCTTTATGTTTGCCCCCTCAATTGAGTTACACAAAAGCTGAATTACCCATTCAAACTACCCGGACAAAAGGATGGAGTTGGATAGTACTCTTGCATCTGTAGTCAAACAGTTAGAGACTTAAATCGAGTCGTCATGATGGAGAAAGAGTTAGACAAAGCCCATAGAATTGCCATCAGCAAACATTTTCCTGTGTCATATTAGTGGGTCTCCATGACTCCCCCTGGCCTGGGGACAATAGCACAAGTTTGCACACTCCACTACTGTCACCCTGCCAACGCTGGCAAGGAGCAGAAACAGGACAATCCTTTAAGGGGAAAGCATGCCCGCTGCAGGGAAGGTAAGAAGAGAGGGAAGAAAAGGCGTGTGAAATGCTAATTGAGCTGCTTCCTTTACTGATCCAGAGTTATGCGAGCTCTCCGCCTTCTTGCAGGCTTGTCCCTAAGGGGTGGCAATAACTTAATAGCATAGTAAAACTGAGAGCTGAGGGAAGAGGAGAGCAGAAGGGCTGCCCTCAGGGTGCACCAGACACACCAAGGACACAGATCTGGCGGCAGCCTGTGTGCCACCAGCCCAGATTGCGCTGACTCCTACAGCCGGAGAAGCATTGATCCCGCTAACTGGCAGTGTCCTGGGGATAAGACGAGTGGAGAGGGGCACAGGATGTGTGAACCCACCTTCAAGGACATGCTGCCAGCTCTGGCCCAAACACACACATGCCTTGGGGAAAGCAGGCACTAAAATCCAAGCTGGTTTGCAAATAACATCTGCCTTTCTGGGGCATCAAAGGCCTGACCACTGAGTGTTGAAAACAGCTACATTTCATTTATTTTACTGTGTTTCTATTACTTTCAGCAACTTTGGGCAGAGGTCTCAGGGACAGCTCTCCATCCTGCTGCCATCCCTATTCACATCATTTCTCCCAGTCTGACCCACGCTACAGGTGCCAGCACCCCGGCTCAGGTGTTTCAGGTCTAGGGAGACCCCAGGGCCAGAACATCCTGCCATAGAAGATGCTACAGAGCCTTTGGCACCACAGTGGGCTCTAACAGCATGGCTGATTTGCCATTGCAGATGTGGCTCTCCCCTCACAGTTTCTATTTCAGAAGCACTTCATTCCTTGGGAGACATGGGGCAGCGAACCCTGCCTGCACCCTTTACCATCTGCCTCATGTCTGCATGCAAATCTCTGTCAATCATCTCCATTTTGGGGATGCTCACCTGCCTGAGCCTCTATTTCAGCATGTGTTGGCCGGGGCCTGGCCTCTCTGTGACCTGACAGATCCTTCTGTGCAGCTGAGACTACAGAGAGGTTTTGTCAAGCTCGTTGAAAGAGATGCACACCAAGGGATCACATCTCTGTTTGCAGGAACAAACTGTCTCCTGTGCCTGAGCATTTGAACCCAACCTGGACACCATGTTGCATGGAACATTCTCCTTATAGAGCTGGCTGGTTACCCAAGACAGTGACAAGGGAGAGACAGGTGCCTGAGAGAAAAGGACTGTTAATGAACTGTGTCTTCAGAGGCCTGGGAAACTCAAGCCATGTATTATGAGACAGACCCTGTATCTTATCATAGGGGCTGAAGACCCCCTGGGCTATGCTCTGAGACTGAGGGCTAGTGGGTCCGTTAGATTGAGGAGGGTTGTTAAGGTTCACCTGCTTACCAGAGGGTAACGGAAATACAGCAGCCCTCCAAAACACCCATGGCAGAGCCCTCTCCAAGCTGCTGGACTCCTGCTGTGCCCACACCTCCCAGAGGGACACTTGCCTGGGATGCAGCTCCTTTGGCACCACATGGCAACAGCAGAGGGGCTCCCCATGCCCTGCTGCGCTCACTGTTCCAGCATCCCATTCCCCTGCAGCTGGGTAACGGTGGGGAGCCAGAGGGGAATGAACTGAGCAGGATTTAAAAACCAGAGCAACCCACCCTTTCAAGGTCAGACTCAGGTTGAGCTGCACAGGGTTTTCACTAAGAGGCCACCGGAGCCCTTTTGTTCCTCGCTGCTCTCGCCATGTTCATCCCAATGTACATGTGAAAGGAACAATTAACAATAGGGCACTCCTCTCTGAGGATCCAATGCACTTTGAAGTGTCCACCAACCAAAGGTTCAAGAATGATACATCATTTTCCACTGTGAACGTGTCAAACTAGTACAGCAATTGAAAAAATGTCTCCACATGCCTTCCCAGCATGCAGACAGGGACCAGCTGGAGAGCCACTTCATATCCGACATGTCACCCCCTGACAGCTGTCTTCTTGGGAATTTTTGGTATGTGAAGTTTTCTAACTCCTTTTTTTTTAAAATAAAGCACAAGAATAAATCCATTCACTTCATAGATGCAGCCAGGCCCCTCCTAAACACTCAGTATTTCTTTCAAGACTGAATAAAGGAGAGAGAAAATAAGATTTTCTTACACAAAAATACCTGGGAAGTATTTTTAAAGTGCCATTCATTGTAAGCAATGTCAATCTTTAGCCACTTCTACACCAAAAACTCCCACAGCTTATTTCCAGGATGAGGGGCCCATTCAGCAAAGGTATTCAAGATTCATGTGAGCAAACCCACTCACTGCAACGTACACCATTAACTGGGGTAGAGATCCTTCCACTGTAAGAGCCCTGAGCAGTTCAAACAGCATGAACACCCAAATCACAGAAGCTATTTTAGTCAGCTGTAAAGCTAAGAGCAGCTCAGTGAACAGCTGAGTACTACAGAGATGATACAGAAGTCACTGTTTTAACCCTACTTTACTCAAAATTCTTTTTCTCCCCTAAAACAGAGCTTTTTCTTCACTCTAGCCCCACTCCTAGCTCCACTCTTGATCATGAATGTTAAAACTAGGCAATCTCCATTAACTTAAAAAAACCCAGCACCAACTTTCAGATTTCTTCTTTTAAAATAAGGCTTCTTAATGGTCAAAAGATTTTCCCTAGCAATTCCCTAGAAGTTTTACTTGTTTGTATTTTGGAGAGGAGAGGAAACAGGACATTTTTTAATAGAGAATTTCCATTATTCTCCCCATTTGGGTCACTATCCTGTGACTCCTTGTTAAGACTGGCAAAGATGCACTTTGAAGCAAAGGGGAAATGAGGGTTCAACTGTTTTGAAGCATGATAAGAAAATAAATTGCCAAATTCCTAGATGCCCCCCTGGTGAATTGTCTCTTTCCTCTGTCCAGTAAAGACAGATAAAAGCAAAGACTTTTCAGCTGTATGATATCTTTATACTCACCTTCTCCTTCTTAAGTCTCACCTCTGCCTTCACTCTTGGAAAAAGAGAGAGCATGGAGGGAGAGAGAGCAAAGGCAAGGGTTTTGAGGAGAGCCAGGAACCTGAGGGGAGGTGATGATGGCTCATAGTGAAACCAGAAGTATTGGACTGAAGAGGAGTACTGGGATGGAGGAAGACAACTCAAGCTCTTCCTCAGGGGTCCTGATTTTAGGTTGATAGTGACTGAAGTGAAGGTATCTTAATGATGTACTGATGGCATAAAAATGGAAGATGTTTAACTTCATATAGCAAGAACTGGGTAATCTTGGGAGTGAATGCTAATGGGAGAGGAAAGGAAGGTAACAATGGGCCACACACCTTGGGCACCAATGGCAGGAATTTCTGTCATGAGGACAGATGTAATCATCTGGTAATGAAAAGGAATAACAGGTTATAGGATGAAAATTAATCCCCCTCCAGCCAGCTGGACCTTCTTGTGCTCCAGGATGGAGGCTATTGATGGTGTTCAGATATCCAAACAATTTGTCCTCTGGACTCAGAGCCTGGCCCCAGCCTGGGATGTGAGCCTGCCCACCCCAGGGTTTGCAGATTCATTCTGAAAAGGAGAAAAACTTCTAAGTTACCTTCATAAATATGTCTGAGGATGAAATTAATCTGTGGAGAAAAAAAAGGTGTGGGCCAAGCTAGAAGTCTGAGGACCTGAAGAATATCTGGGACAGACAAATGGTGACCATGGTTGCAGGTCTGTGGTCTTGCCAGCAGGCCCCAAGGGATGTCTGACAATGTGTGCACAAGGGTGCAGTCAAAGCCCTCAGCATCCCTTCCCGCACCTCAGCACGAAGGCACTACAGACAGCAGCAGGGATGTCTCGCCCTGGTGCTGACCCTCACACAGCTGGGTCCTGACCCAGAGCTGAATCCTCTAAGTTCAGCAGGGGAAAAAGGAGGGAGAATATATGATTTCTCCCTAGACATATGCTGTCCAGTCATCCCTTTTGCTCTTCCTCCCCATCTTGTTGAAGCCAACACCTCTGCTCCCAGGAGAAGAGCAACCTGGCACTCCCACCAGATGAAGCTTTGACTCTCCCTGCCTGCCCCCCCCAGCTTCTTTTCTTTCTCCTCTTGACAATCTGCTTTGACCTGAGTGACATCCTCTCTTTACTTTCAATCCCCGATTTTCTGCACTTGGGGACAGACTTTGAGCAGGCACTAAGTGCTGAGGCCGTGCAGAGGCAGCGAGGGGGGCCGCTGCTACCCCGCAGCCTGCCATTCAGGCAGATGGTGGAGGGGGCCGATGTGAATAGCTCCTGTCAGTCTCATAGAGTGAACTTTACAATTGTGCTACGTGTTGGACTGCACGTGACTAATGCCATTCTTCTGCAGGCTGCAGGCAGGACACAGCTGTTTCTTTAAGGAAAATTTTATCTATCTGGGCAGAAAAAAACATGCATGGCAATAATGTATCCACGTACCTAATACTATCTTCCATAATTAGGCATGATCAAAGCCCATCCTGCCTTTCACTGCCTCTCTTTACGGTAAATTAGATAATGTCTAAAAATGATCCTGCCTTGTTTTGGTCCTTCTGGAGGTTTAAATCCTGCCACTCCACACAGCAGGTATGCACTGAGAAGCAGCAGCAGAGCCAAATATAGGTTTCTTTACATAATTCTGGAGTACATATGTATTTAAAGACCAGTGATGAATTCAGTGCCAAGTGCTACACGGAGCTTCTGTTGATGAGAAATGGTGCTGCAAAAAAAATATTAAAAAATGCAGGCACTAACGTGAGCATCTGAAAAGGTCGAGGCCTCTGAAGAGCTGCAAAAGAAACATGCAGTGATCCCTGGACAGTGAATGAGTCTGGAACTAGAGCCTACAGTACAGAAGAGTCATGCTAGACCAGAAGGGGAATGCTACTTCTGCCCACTTTTTGGCTGGGCTTGCAGTCCTGTTGCCTGCTTTGCTGTCTTGGATGGGGCTTTTCCGTGCAGGTGTTTTCTGCAGTGAAATCAGTGCCAGGCTCTCCAACTCACATGCAGCCTGAAACACACCCCAGTTACTCCAGCACCTACATTTCCCTACCAGGGGACATACCCCTGCCCCCAGTGGCAATGAGACAAGGTGCAGGAAGCCCCAGGGAGTGCTGCCTTGAGCTGGCCTCCTGTGACAGTCTGGCCACAAGACTACAGGTGGGCAGCTATTGCCAGTGATTATATCCCTACAGTTCCTTCTGCCCGCCTCTCTTGTTGCATTTAGAGGGCATCTGCGTACCAGTGCTGCTGAAATGCCCAGTGGAGTGCAGAGCAGGGCAAGAATTTGACTGGTGCAGACCTGCTGGTGCTCAGAACAGGAGGAGTTCAGAGAAGCTGAGCTTTGCTTCAAGTGCCTTTGCCATCCCCATGGAGGGTGTGAGCAAGGTAGTGTTTAAGCAAGAAGAGTGTGTTTGATTTCCTTCCTCTCCTCACATTTGGTGAGACACAGAGTCTGTAACATACTGTGTTTCTGTGGCATTGCAGTCCTGGCTCAGACTGTCTGTGTAGCACCAGGGGCCCTGGGACCCACACCTTGTTTGAAGTACTTCTCATGTAACATCAGTATAAAGAAAAAAAAAAGCCAACCCTTACTATTATTTTAGTTTCCCTCTGTTGAGAAACAAAATTAAAGATAACATGGGCATCACTGTCAAACCCTTCAAACCTATAATGATTACTAGAAATAACTGATGAGCTACACCCCTCTTCTTAGGCCAAATCTTCAAACTACTTCAACCCCTCTCTCTCCCAGTAGCCTGCAATACAGCAGCTACCAGGGAGCTCATCCAGCCCCAAGTGTCTCTTCCTGAGGGATGCTAGGATGAAGGCTCAATGTCCAGGCTAGCTGTATGAATTATCCACGCAGAAGACTTAGCAAAGCTCCAGAGAGACCTCTATAGCTCCTCATACTGTCTGTTGACTTGAGACATACCTTTGGTATTAATTATCATTTGGGAAATTCAGCCACTTTTGCTATAGTCGTCAGTTGCTCAAGGAAGTAGCACCAGCCAATACCAAGTTCAGTGTCCTCCCTCCATCACAGTTCTGGAAATCTCCTTCTCTAAAGTTGGACATCAGGACCGATGCTTCAAAGGAGTGTTGAAAGGTGATGACTGCTGCAGCTGTTGATGAGGGAACCCCTAGAAGGGTCATGGGAAGTGAATGTCAGGATATGTGAACTTGCAGAGAATCCTGGGTGGAATGAGCATTGCAAGTCCCACTTCTCTGCCAGATGGGAGAAACTTCCTCAGGAGAGGCAGTGGCTATCATACGGACAGGAGAAACAGGTGCTTCTCTGCAGCACTGGCTGCTGCTGTCCTCACTGCATTAACAGTGCCCAAACGTGCACCCTTGCACTGAGCACCCTTGGGCTGAGCTGGTGTGCCAGGGTCTGTCTCTCAGCGTGATGCAGATGACTCATGGGCCGCGCTAACACAGCTAGGCAGCCATCCCCTGAGGAAAACACCTGCCTGCTTCCTGCCTCCGCTCTGGGCAGCCATGTGCCTTTCCCGGGGATGGGCTGAGGCCATTTGTACTGCGAGGCAGCGGGGCAGGAGGGAGCGGTACTCGTGTCCCCATGAACCAGCTCCAGGAGAGGACAGGACCGTGGCTTTCCGGGGAGGGATGCGCTAGCTCCCAGCCTGGCTGTGGGCTCTGGGGGACCCCGGGCTCTGGCGCGGAGGTGCCGCTAGAGCGCAGTGTGGGAGCCCGGCTGGACCGGCTCTGCTCTCGGCTCCCTCAAGTTTGCGCTGTTTGTTTTCCTCTTCGCGATGATCCTCCCAGGGCTGCTCCCTGACTGGGCAGCAGCAAAACACTATGACTCCGGCCAGAAAAGCCATCATCGGGGTTTTAATTGGTGTTTATAACAAATCTAGTGGGGAAAATTCCAGTACTCTCTTCTCACCTTTTACACCGTGATGCCGGAGTGCATTTGGGAGGTGGACTCCTGACACAGTACTGCTTCTTAAACAATGCACAGTGGGAGAAGCCATTGCAGGCAAACAAATGAGCCTCTGTGTTCAGGAGCTCCTTGTACAAGCAAAAGGTTCAAAGATGCCTGAGCAAAAGCCCAAGCAGCCTCAACGCTCCCTCAGTTCAATGGTGCCTGAGACTGCTCAGCACCTTCCAGATGCTCAAGTCCAGTTCTTCAGGAACAATCCTGCATTCATAAAGCATCAGGAACAGTTTCAGAAAAATGGGATCTGCAGCAATATTGCAGTGAAGAAATTAAATAAATCACAAAGCCAATATTAAGCGAAGCATCAGTGATCAGAATCAGTCTCTGCTGGAGCTTGGGTGGTTGCTACAGCAGCTGTGGGGCCCTTACTCCCACTGAAGCCAAATTTGAGCTGAACATGGATTTCTACAGGTGTCAAATCGGGTTCCCCTGTGAGTTTTCCATTAAAAACACAAGAGCACATAAGCATTGTCCTTGTCTGGGATATCACGGTGTTTATGTCCAGCGGGTAGCTATATGTGGGTGTTGATGGGAGGCAGGAGGGTTTGGTATGTGCTACTGCAGAATATGGAAGACTTAGAACAGGACAGCAATATGCTGATGTTATGATAATAACAATAAAATAAAGAATATTTATTGGCCCTAACACAGTCTCTTCAACTAACCCAGGCTGGCAAAGGGATATTCCATATCATATGACATCATGCTCAGTATATAACTTGGGGGAAGCTGGCCAGGTGTTGGAACTGGAGCACAGAAGCCAACTGGGCATCGATGGGCTGTGGGTGAGTGGTGAGCAATTGTGCCATGCATCACTTGTTTTGTATGTTCTTTTATCATTATTACTATTATCATTATTTTATTCCTTTTCTGCCATAATTAAGCAGTCTTTATCTGCACCCACAAGTTTTACCTTTTTTTTCCCCGATGCTCCTCCCCATCCCACTGGGGGAGGGACCGTAAGCAAACAGCTGTGACGTTGTTCTAGCTGCCTGCAGGTCAAACTGCAACAGTCACTAAATGAAATCTTGCAAGTCTGATGCCAATTTTTCCTCTTTTCTTTTTGCCTCCAGTGGATCTGGTAGACAGGAAGGTCTGTCATGGTTGCACGAGCTGGATCTGTCCATCAGACTGCTGGGCACATGTAAATCTCCACATAAGAGTCAGTGGTGTTGGGGAGCCTGGGTCGATCCATCATGGGGACTACAGAAATCAACCTGGATAGATAATGCTTTCAAGTAGAGCTTCACTCACAAAATTCTGTAATCAGTGGTGAATGAGAATTGGTTGTGGCTGTTTCTAACAGTAGCTTAATGTCTATTACCTGCAGCATGATTTGCACCTTAGCAAGAAAATCTAATAGGTTTTTCTGTCTGAGGAGACTCTCATACCTAAAAAACGTAGCCAGAATTGGTATTGCATTCTTCATGAAGTGTACCATGGAGGCAGGCTGCAAGGACAGCAGTCAGTGCACGGTGGTGTGGATTTCTCCTCCCAAAGAGCGGTACAAGCAATACTTTGGCTCAGCTTTGGCAATCCTCAATTTAGCAACTGCTGCTTGTTCCAGCACAGAGTAACCTAGAAGAGACCAGTGGTTTACCAGTCTGCCAGCTTGGCTGAAGCAAAGCTCAGCTTCTGCTTATCAGAGAAAGATCTATAGACCATAGCACTGCCTGCAATCAAAGTACATGGGAAAAGGGTCAAAACACAGCTTGCCCTCCTGCTAGGAGTTTCCTTCCCACCCACAAGAAGAGGTATAACCATATATGCCTGTTGCTATAGATCCCAGTTCAGGGGAACACATGAGCCCAGGTTAATGTGCAACTCTACAGATGGCAACACAGATTTATTCTGATGGGCTCTACTAAATTAACATTCAATTAGCAGCAGTCAGTCCCATCTACCCCCCATTTTTTTGGACAATAGTTCTCAGAAAGGCATTACTCCACTGTGTTACATGCTCAACAGAATGCAAATTCCAGCACTCCAAGTTTGCAATGTGATAAATTTTAAACAGTTCTCCAGTTGTAACTGATAGAACTTAAATTTTGGCTGAAAAGGAGTTTGCAGGCCAAAGTCGGTGGAGAAATCACCCTCAGTCTAAGAGCTTAATTTAGGTGTACATGGTCCTTCTTTTAGGGATTATTATTTCTGGAAGAGGCAAAAGGTCAATATTTTCAGATAAATGAGTCATTATACCTTCACTATGCCCCATGCTGGAGCTTTGATGGCAAGGGGGAAGATTTTTGGTCAAACAGAAGCACAGGCAGCCTCTGGAAAGCAGATCCTCTTGGATAAATTGTCCTGGATTAAACACGAGGGCAAGATGGCATTCAATTAAGTGTGCTAAAAGAGCTCAAATCTGGGATTTCTGAGCTATCAATGCAGAGCTTACAACAGCCTCCACCCCAAGGAACAAAGCTGAGTAATGTGATAGGTAGTTGTATGAATGACAAAATAAAGCAACATTTCCTCTGGATTGGAAGCAGATTTACCAGAGGAGTGCCCCAAGGGCTTCTGCTGGATCAGTGTAGTTCAGCATCTCTCTGCGTGACGTGTCAAAGTGGGTGAATACTGGCAAAGTTTGCAGATGATACAAAATTATTCATAATAATCAAAGCTAAAGCTGACTGTTGCAGAAGGAGCTTATAATACCAACTGACAGTGAAGTGCCAGATGAAATTCAGTATTGACAAGTGCAAAGTAAGGCACTTAGGGAAAAAATAAATCTACTTATACATCTGCAGTGACGGGCTCTAGATAGCAACACTCAAGAAAGAGATCTTGGGTAACTGAAGCAAAGGTATGAGGTTTCTGAAAACACCAATTATTGCCCTGCAACAGCCAAAAGACAAATTGGATACTCAGAATCGCTGAACGAGAGAACACAGTAAAATAGAACAGAAAACAGTATTACAGCACTGAGCTAATAACCTTAGAAAACATGCAGAGTGGGTAGCAAGGCAGCAAGGATATTCAGAGTTTTGGAACAGTTTCTTTGTGAGGAAAGACTAAATTATACCTTCACAGCTTAGAAAGAAAACTACCCAAGGGGAGTTGATAAAGGTGTATAAAATCACCACTGACACAGTGGTAAAGAGGACAAGATTAATTTATGTTTCTCCAATGCAAGGATTAGAGGCAACAAACTGAATTATCATACAGTAGGTCTAAACCATAAGGAAGGAATTATCCACATGATGCATTAAACCATGGGACTTGTTGCCAAAGTAAAAATGATATAAAAAAAGACAGAGGAAATCATGCCATATAGGAATGTTATTAAGCTGAAAAATCCACCTTCAACCTGTGGCTCAGGAACTCCTGAAACTGTGGATTCTCAAAAGCCAGAAGAGAATATCAGGTACAGATCACTGCGTACTTCCCTTGTTCCAGTGTCCTTTCCTTAAATATCCATTTAGGCTGTCATCTGAGGTGGGATACTGGACTAGATAGAATTGTGATCTCATTCACTAGAGCATTTGTTACCTGAAGTAATGGGAAAATACATCCTGGATATGATTATGGAGTGCAAAGCAAGGAAAGGGTGTACTGAACTGTGTGAAAAACAAAATACCCTTTCTTTCCACCAACTATTTACAGGTTTGTTTTGGCCTATCCTGCATCCAGAGCAATTTTGGTTTGATGCTTGTAAAAGGAAGTTTGCAACTTGGAAAGATTTACTCATGATGCTTTTTGAGAAAAAAGGGTTGCTCTAAGGGGAGCTAACATATTTCAAAGTGTCATCCATCATGAAAAAAATACCCTTTTTTGAGAAGATTTTGTTTCAGCTGCTGTTGTATTACAGTCTCAGTCTTTTCTGACACCAGAATATACAGTACTGAGTCCATTTCTGAAAACTGCACACATCTGCTTCATCTGAGGCCTCTCTCCAAAGTGGCTGAAGTCAGGTACACGTTCCTTTTGGTACACATGCATGTGTACACACTTGCAGATTTGAGGCCCAGGAGAAAATTCAATTCAGAGAGAGAAAATTGCAGTCTCCCACATTTGCTGATTTGCAGAGCCCATCAAAGGTTCAGATGCACTAGTTCAGTGGTACAGTGTCTGCATCCAGGCCTGACTGTGGGGTCTAAGGCATAAACAAAGCAGGCAGTCGTTGAGGGCAGCACACAGCTGGCAGCAGCCTGGCAGCAGGAAGAGCCAAGCTCCTTGTTTGTGGGGCGGCACAAATTCAATTTTGCTCAACTTGCTGCCGAGTCTCAAGCTGCTCTCTCTGCCTGGTTTACAACCACAGAGGAGGCATGTTCCCACTGGAGCTAAAAAGCAATGAGGTGGGGCTGCTTCTGATGTCCCATTTTACTCACACAGATTTCATACCACATTTGAGGACACTTTTGATACACAGACAAAAGCCAAATATTTTGAGCTTTCCCAGGAGTGAGCCAAATACCCATGCTCAGCCCTGTGAGCCTTCAGATACTGCAGTCAAGTGTTTGGTAGGAAAACTTTGGTTGCTTTCCACTCCAAACAGCTCCATTTTGATAAATGCAGCTGGATTGATCTGCGCTGTATGTCCCTTAACTGAGTTACGATGTATAATCCTCCCTGGAACAGAACATTTACATTTCACTGACCTAGTTGAAAAAATGCATTAATTTTAATTTATGCAAAATTCTCCCAATAGAAGAGTGAGAGGAGATGTCTTGCAGTCCTTGCCTGCTTGAAGCTAGAAGTGAAGTCCAACTTTTTAATCAGGATTTTTGAAAATGCTGAAGCGTTTCAATGGGTGGGTTGTTCATGTAAATCCGATACAGCTTTATTACCTCCCATATTAAACTCACAGGGTCATGAATAAAAAATATGCCAACAACCTGTCTCCTCTCCACTGAGGACTGCCTCTCTCATCCTGAAGACCCCGGGGCAGTGGTTGCACCAGGGGCAGTTTGAAGTAAGCGTTTCTCACCCAGAACCCTCATTTCAACTTCCCCCGTGGCACATCTCAGTGGAAGCTGAGCGCACCGCATGGGTATTGGGGAACTTTGCTGTTGAGGGAGGAGGTTAATGGTGCATCTTCCTACATCAGCTGACCTGGAGAGCCCAGAGGGCATAGTCAGCTCACAGCCCAGGCCCAGTGCTGCAGTGCCCACAAAGGAGAAGTGACCAGCAACATTCGTGAGAGTTGGTTATGTAGTCCAAAGTTTGGCTGTAAGTTGCTTTATCCATCTCAGTGAGCCAAACACCACAGGTACATTTACAAAAGGGACAGAGTGGAGGGTGGGTTTGTTCCTCAGCACAGAGAAACAGCTGGAAATATGTCTCATGTTAGAATTCCCTTTAGTAAGGATTACTTGTGGGGTCGCAACTCAGCAGTGCTCTTCCTGCTTCAGCCAGCCAGCCATGTTTTCATGTAAGAGCTGTCCAGAGCAAGGAAGTGGCATCATTATATGCTCAGCTGGCTTTTCGGTTGCTACCAGCATTACTGTAGCCAGTGGGTAATAAAGCCTATTCAGGAGCTTTGCATACCAAAGCAGCCTAGTATCAGGTAGGCTCAATGATATCCAAGTAATCTTTTCCTTCCTTTCTTAACTCCTGCATGAAGAGTAAATCTGGAGCAGGTGAGCATCAGGTCCGTTCTTTGTCCCTGGAGGCTCAAACCCAACTGGCCTTACTCATGCTAGCAGCCCAGCTGTGGCTGAGGGGACTCTTCTTTCCCTGCCCAAAGCAGGAGCTCTGTGGGCCTGAGCAATGCCACAGCCACAGGAGCAATGCCACAGCCATCCACAGGAGCCATCCACAGGAGCCTGTACGCAACCTGATGGAGCAGCTCAGAAACTCACCAAATACAAGAGACATTTGGATCCAGACTGTGCATGAGCCCTAATCCTACAGCAGAAAAATCTAATGCAGCCTACTGCTCATGCATCGTTGCTGCACAGCATGTTGTCTCATGCAGTGTTGACAAAAGTTGCCATGTAAACACAGGAAACAGAACTTGATCAAGCAAGAGGAAAAAAAAGTAGTAAGAGTTGTCTGTATATAGCAACTGTGTAATTCCTACATCTCCATGTCATGTAGTATCCCTGCTGTTTAGACTTACACTTTTCATTCAAAATCATCCTTGTTACAGCTCCAGGAATGAGAAGAGCTTCCCTTGTAGGTGCAAGTAAGCATCTGTGTCTAATGGAGATAGCACAGGGATGAATTTGATTGCTAATGTGTAAGGACAAGAGCCATCATGCTTTCAGGAGGGTATTGCCCAACTGACATGACATTTTTTTCTTGGTTGCTGGTATCTTTAGCTTAAAGTAAAGCTCATTTCAGATGGAAAGTACTGTGGAAGTTTTGCTCATTACCAATGGAAATGCAACGGTGTGTTCTCAGTCAGGCTCTGAGTTTGCTTATCTCCAGCTGTTTAAGGACACATTTGTACTGCTGAAGAAGGGCAATCCCTACGCTAGACTGCAGCTGCTCAGAGAGATATAGTATCATAAAACGCAGAGAGTGATTTGTGACAACACTGAAATTTTTAATTTTTTCCCAGTCAAAAAGCAGTCATTTTACACTCTACCTTATGCAACATGAAAAAGTTATTATGGAAAATAACCTCTTACTGGTTTTTTATAAATTAATATCAGCAACATCAGAGGTCCAATATCAGGCAGGCATAAATAATGAAAGGCAAGGAAAGCAGGAGGGATATTGTCCACAAAATCAAGTAGCCTATCAGCTCCCAGAACAATTCCAAAGATTTATTTGGTAATGAAACCAGCAATATTCATTTCAAATATTAGAATCCAATCATCATCTTTTCAGCCCTGATAACTCACAAGCTGTCAGATCTCCTTCCAAATGCACATAAACCCTCACAAATTTGTCTTTTTCTGCAGCTGGACTTTGGCAGAGTCTTAAAGCAAATGTTTCAAGAGAAATGGCAATGCAATGATATAGCTTTCACTAAAAAGGTAGAAAAGATAATTCAATAAGTAGTATCAATGAACCAATGTACATCTCTCTGTAAAATTTAAGATTTGGGCAACTCCAGCAGAACAGAAGGAATTTTATTAACGATTCTTTCAGGTATGGAAGTGTTGAGAAAAGATTGGAGTTAATACTAGCATAAGTAGACAATGTTTGGTAATAGTAGTCTGCAGGTGGAAATACAATTTCAGCAGTATCTTTATTTTCTATGGATTTTCTCATGATCTTCAGGTGTTTGATTTACTCAGTTTGTAGGGATTTTCTATTATTAACCCAATTTGTTTTCAGAAACACCATGATAAAGACTGTCATTCTGCAGTGTCACGCTAAGGGCAAAGCTGACAAAAGGATTTCTGACTGAGAACATTGTTCCGAGATACACACTGGTATTTTGTTCAATCCACTGGCTGTTGCATCCAGATACTTGCTAAGAAAAGGAGCATGGATGCCTGAGTATCCATCCTTTGTTACATGTAGGATTGTTTCAAATAGGGATGGCCCAGCGTGCCAGGCCCAGGACCAGATCTTGTTTCCTATGCAGGGTGTCTGCCACTGCAAGCAACTCAGTGGCTCAAACTGGGGATGCTGCTAAATGTGTTTTGAGGGAAAAAGCAATAGATCTATCAAGAGTCTGTCAAGGTTTATTATATCAGCTGAATTGACCTGATGTGATCCCTGAACATCTAGGAACAAAACTGTCCCTGAATAACTTTTGGTGTTTAACTTTTGTGTGTCACCTTTAGGAAAGGCTCAGTTAAATACTAGCAAGGATTTCTGATACAGAAGCCTTGCTGGCTTGATGCAGATGCATGAGCCTCTTCTTTCTCTACTTACTATTCCTTTAGTTCATATTTGTGCAAACACACTGCTCAGACTCTCCTTGAGATTAAAATAAAGCTCCTTTTCTTTCCAAGAATTAGTCACTAATTATGCAGTTATGATTTCCTGGACCATTCAGGTAACCCAAGTTTCAGCTAATGGGTTAATTCATTTTATGTCTGTTCAACTGGGTCATACTGTGTCATTTTTGCTTCTTGAGTGGTGAATGAAACCTTTAAAATGGGATGTAGCAAGTAATGAATACCCTGTTCATACAGTAGAGTAATTCTCGGGTTTGTGTGTGGCTGGCTATGCAAACAAGATTACATCCAGGCCAGTGCAGCCAGCCACCACGGAGTGAAAGCAGCACGCCAGCTGCACAGGGAATAAGTGGACTTTGCAAATGTCATTGCAGACCTGGTCCAAATGCTCTGAATGGAACATCCCCCTTTTACAAAGCTTTTGTAGGAAAAAAACCCAACCCTAACTGGCACTACACATGGATCAGCGTTGTTACATGGGGTATTTTTAGCCACCTATTTTCACCACTATATTGAGCCTGATTTTGTTATCTGAACTCCTTTCCCAGGAATAGCTGTTACCAAAAAATGAGTAAAAATAAATAAAACCACGGCTACATGCTGCCCAACAAAACTGAACAAATTCAGAAGGCTTGGGGTTTTTTTCCTAAAATTGTTTTTATATTTTAATGCATAAGCATGCCTGTCAACCACCACTCCGTGGTTTTTTTGTAGCTGTACTACACAGAAGTCTTAACATACCAGGACCTCATTGTCTTTTGCTTTAGTCTTCTGTACAGACTGAGCTTCAGTCACGAAAATCTATTTCTCCAATAATTATAAAGGGAGGAGGAATTTTCTGGAAATACATGAAAAAGTAACTAGCAGAACAGTAACTAGCAGATCAGGAACATGGATGAATCCAGCAGTGTTTGGGGGGTTTCACAAATATTTACAAACGCTGTTTGCAGTGTGCAGGCAGCCCTAATCACCAGTACAAAAGCCGTATCAGCTTGGTGTTTAGCAACTGTGGTGAGCATTAAGAGTCTGAATGCTTGTTGGCTCTGGAGAGATTGCTTCATAGTGGGAATATTGATCTGCAGGCAGAAGATTTAGATAATCCATTTCCAGGAAGGCTTGTAGAAAAAATAAGTTCTGATTGCTGTGTATTTGACACGAAAGAAGGCTGCACTTTGTGTAGTTGCATCTGCATTTTACACATGAGAAGCTGAATAGCTTTCCCTTAAAAACTGCCATTTGCCAGGCTTCACACTGTTCTGCTTCAGGCAGATGGAAGCAAGGCAAAAAGGGGTGGAAAACCATTTTATCGGTGCAACCGATACAATTGGAAAAAGCAGGTAAGCTTTTGAACTCACATTCTTTATCGTTCTTTAGGTCTGCAACAAGCATCAAGCTTCAAGCAGAGTTTAGTTTAGTTATGATAATTGATTAAACAGCAGCACTGACTGATTGTGGGCAAGGCTGGTTGGTACCCATGGAACAGGTGAGTGAAGTGAGAGGAGACAGGTCCTATAGCCCGGACAGTAACAGCTATCTCCTGAGCAGCTATGTGAAGGCAAGAGAGGAGATTATGATATACCACAAAACTGATGTCTTTGTTGAGTTGGTAATACCTAGTATCCAGCGGAGTTGTGACTTTTTTTAGACAGGTGAGCTAACCTGTTGGACTACACATTGTCTGCCTGCGACAAGGAAAATGGAACAGGCCCTTCACAGTTTTATATCAAGCACATTATATTAAGTGCATCTGGTCAATGAAATACATCCAGGCTGTCTGACATGTCTCTCAAATGCTGAGATGTTTATTCAAAACAAAACTGTGGGGCAGAATGAAAGACCAGTGGGGATATATGTCGCTAATATTGATTCAGTTAGGAGCTTGCTATAAAGCTAAATGCAATAAGCTTCCAGTGAATTTGGCTGGCTGCCTCTGTGTCCCACGTCCTTCAGTGCTGCTGTCCATTAGTGAATCTCTTTTAGCCTGGGGTGAGTAGCTAGAAAGGCTTGAACTGCTCCGGGTCAGAGCTCCAGACCCCTCATCATGATCCTCTTCTGCTCTCCTGTGTCAGGACTGTTTTCTCTATGAGTTCTTCTTCACTTTGCATTTTCCTGTCATATACTGGTATTATTTCTAACATTATGTTGCTAATAGCTCTTATGTAGAAGTAGAGGAAAGTAGGATCTCTCACCTGTATGTTTGTCCTGCGAATGGAATTATCTGACTAGAAAATGAGCACAAGCAACACTCATTTACCATGAAAAAAGCAAGCTGGAAAGCGTCAGAGAGATGCAATGAATGAACTCCTCTTGCTAATGTCTGACTGGCCTTGTTATTAATATAGATATAATGATGTTAAGCTTCTCTATTAAGTCAGCAGACCGGGGCTATTGGTTACATTTCATTCCTAAGAAACAGGCTCATTTTTCAATTATATTGTAATTCACGGTGTCTTTAAGTGCCTGGAAAATGCAAGTTCAAGAACATCTCACTGAGGATGCTGCAAAGTTTCACTCAAACAAAAATCTCAGTACAGAAAGACCACATTTTCTGTCTTGTGATTCACTTCTTCCCTGTTCCCAGATGAAGAGAAGTGCTTGCACCCTACAGACTGGGAGCTAAAGTTCATAACAGGTAAGACTGAAAGTAAGCGAAGATTATCCTAAGGACACAACTGAAGTTGCCTGCTTTGAACCTCCAGCCAGGGCCCTCCAAACACTGAGTTGCCTGGGTGCACTTGACAGTCACGTACTGGTGTGCAGCTGCAATTTTGGAGTGCCTGGTGGGGTGAGATGAAAGGTATTAGAGCATCTTTCTTTCTTCTTCTTGCCTCCGTGCCTCTGGTGGGAACACTGGGACCATTTTCAGTCCTGGCTTACTGCTGGGGCACAACCCTCTGGGGGCTGTCCGGGGGAGCAGGACAGCAGCACCTTCATGTCCCCTGAGTTTCCAGTTGTTCTGGGAAACAGTATTATGCCAAGGGTGCTGTTGAACAGTGATGAAAGCAAACCGCAGGCCATGCCGTTTGCATCTGGATGACTACACACACACACTGCATGCATCTGAGTGTCCAGCCTCGCCCAGGCTTGGCAGCATGTGTTGCGTTCCCCTGCTCTCACGCAGCTGCAGGGCCTGGCTTTTAGGTACAGTCTGTCTCACAAGGTCCCTTCCCTCAGCAGAGACTTCTTCCCTTTCGGTTTCCTTGTTTTCATCTGTGCAATTCAGTGATGTTTTTACATCTAGGAGCTGGGAGTCCCAGAGGATACTGTATTCTTTCGGTTGGAAATCTTGCGTGAAGGAGACAGTTAATGGTTGCCCAGGAGGATGAAGCATGGCACTGGAGTGAAGAGCTGGCTCCGACTTAAGTGGTGAAGACAAATGTAATGGTGGTTGGCAAGAGGAGAGCATTTCCCTTGCCAGCACCTTCCCTTTGCCATTGCTTGGGGGCACCAGACCACACACGAGGCCCTGCTGGGCCTCCTCAGACCTCTTGGCTATGCATATTAACAGTGTGTCAAGGGTTGCCCTCCTCTCACTATTGCTGGCAGAGAAGCCTGCCCAAATCCTCACAGCTACTGCCTTACTCTCATTTAATTTCAGTAGCAGTAGCTTCCCACAAACCTTTACCCTTTTCTCTCAGCTGAAACCCTGTTCAAAGGCTGCAAACCCTTTTGTACCTTCAAGTCCCAGCACCTACGGAAAACTACCAGAAAAGACTTCTGCCTCTGCTGACCCTTGCAATACTAGTTCACCTCTCCCTCGTGCAGCAATAGCATTGTCCCATCCTGCTGTCCTTTGTCTACTTGGGGGACCTTTACCTGGAAAATCTAAAATGCTTGTAGAGGTGCTCTGGTCATGGGTTGCCATATTCATGAACAGGAGCTCCCTCTTGCTGTCTGGTTCTCATGGGTTATCTGGTTCAAGAAAAAGGAAAAACACAAGGAAAACCACAAATAAACCAATTTATTCACAGCCTCAAAATACACAAAAAATTTATAATGCTTGCAAAAGATGTTGGTGAAGATGATAAAGTTAACTTCCTACCGAATTTATTTATGTTAGCATTAAACCAAGAAAGTGTCTTTCTCCAGTATCTCTCTAGAGACATCAAACAGCAATCATCCCCTACAGCTGCCTCCTGCCGGAGCCAGAACCCTCTGCTGCCCTCTCCCACATGCTGCAGCAGGGGTGGGATCTGATGCACCTCAGAGCAGCCAGCAGCCAAACACATGGCAAGGGCAGCTGCACTGCAGCCCAAGTGCCACCATTTTCAACCTGCACGTTTACACAGCTCAATGTATATTTTATTATATTTCAGCACCCGAGGCTCTTAGAAATACTGCACATCTAGTGTGGCAGCTTGAAGTGACAGAAAATGGACATAAGCAAGAAATATAAGGAACATGACCTATAGGCTAAGTCAGGGCAGGGCTGGGCAGCGTACACAGCTCTCTACCAGGGCCCACAACAGAACTGAGTTTTTGGGCCACAGGAGTCAGCTCAGATGCGGAGCAGGGTGCTTTAGGTCCAGAAAGCTAACAAGCTTTTCCTACTGCACACACAGCATTTGGATTTCCCATTTAGATTTCCCATTTAGATTTCCCATTTGGAATCCATTTGGATTTGGGTTTTCTTTCTGCCCAACTTCAGGCAACAGCGTTGGAGCAGGACAAGTTCTCAGCTGGATGTAGGCTTTAGTGGCTCCAGTGCCAGACCCCAGACCGACCCACCACAGATGCTGCCCAGCTCCCAGCCCATGCCCTGGCAGCCTGCTGGTCTTGGGGAGGGAAAAAATATGTAGGGCAGAGAAACTGCACGCACTTCACACATGGGGAGCAGATGTGTGAGATCAGTTCATCCACATGAAATTCAGATCCCTGTAATGCTGCCAAGGTCAGGGAGACCTGCCTGGCTGCCTTGCGCTGAGCAAGGGACAGTCAGGCAAACAAAAACTGCCTCGGCACAGCTGAGTGCTGCACCTGTTCTTTTTTGGAAGATATAAACCAATACTAATAATATAACTAATAATAAATGAGGAGACACTGTGTGCTTTCTCTTGCTGAGGCATATCCACATGTTTTTCTGCTTATGGACATTGCCTCATCCTCCAAGACACACACCAGCCCCTGAGAGGGGAGAAGTTGCTTTTGCCTCCCAGCCAGGAAACAACAAAGGTCTATTCCCTAGTTCCCCCTGAGAAAAACCCTCTTTCAAGGTCTCTGCTGGAGGCGCTGAGCAATAGGGAAGCCCCCTGTGGAAACGGGGAATGGTCCCACGGTGTTGGGGAAAGAATGAGCTCTGGTGGTTGAGCTGGGCTGCTGTCTGTAAGGTCCCAGTGCTCAGAGTCTGAGGAGGGGAAAACCACCACTTTTTCTCTCATTCCTTTTTTCTGATTCTCCTGAGTTCCACCCCAGCTGCACAAAGAGGCTTTATCCTTATGCTTGCCTCTATATTTCTAAGACAGCCAAGTTCTAGCTAAAGCTGTGGTTACTCTCCCACAATGCAAGAGGAAGAGGCTGTACTTTGAGAAACTGTTAAGCAAGGCACAAGTTCAAACTTGAAGATGATCCTGCTGCACAGTGTGTCCATCAAATACTCATTCTTTGCAAACATCCATTGCAAGTAGAAAATAAAATATTTTCTCTACAATATTTGGGAGACCCAAGTGTTGGGTCTTCATCAACACTTGGCAGGTGATCAAAGGCAGTTCAGTTAACCTCTGTTTCTTGCTTTCTTTGTATGGCTCCAGAGAGACAGCTCAGCTCCTGCCAGCATGGCAGCAGTGATTTACTGCTAGTGTTGTGGTGAGGGACAGGGCCTGAAGTATGTCACTTATCCCCCATTTCTTGGTCTTTCATCTTCAGTGACTCACAGTACACTGGATACAGAGCATGCCTTTGCCCATTGTCCAGCTCAGTAGGACTTCTGGTAAGCAAGCTGGCCCCAAGCAGTGGGGGCTGTTGATCAGCTAGTGATCGCCCTTCGTTTGGGAGTGTGTGGGTCTGTAGGATAACACCAAGCATCTCTGACACTTTCAAAGCAAAAAGCTGGCTGCACAGCGCAGCCAGTGACATTTCACTTCCCTGATTACGAAGAAGCAAACTTTTGAATTTTAGAGTGACTGATATTCATGACCTTTTCCTTTTAAAAGTGAAGGGCTGTCTTTAAAACACACTCTGCCAGTGTCTGGGGATGCACAGCGAGCTGAGCTGCTCTTGAAAACAAGACTTGAAAGAACTTCATTTCCCTGGGTCTTGGTCAGGGACCAAGAACTTACCCTGCGAAGAGAGGGGAGTTGGGAGTTTGCTTATTCGGGGTCAGAAATAATGTGCGAGGGATCACGGGGAAGTAGTTGTGCTTTCCATCGTGCATGGCTGTGAGGATCAAGAGCTGGACCCCCAAATCCGGGACATGCTGCCACATGGGCTGGTGATGGTAGAAAGGATGGCTGGAGGAGACCTCCCAGAGCTTGTGCAGGTCCCATCTCCCACCATAGGACCACAGGGGAGGACCTGCAGATAGCTCATTCCCATCCCAGTATACCTCCTCTGGCGTTTTGTGATAGGAAACATTTCACCCTCTGGAATATTGCCACCAGCTCATTTTGCTAATAGACTGAAACCCCCATAGCTGCCACAAGGGTTTGGAAAGCTGAAGCCACATTTTGCAGATCCAGTGCAGGCTGCTGTGCCCTGCATGGGACAGGAGAGGAGCCCACATGCCCAGGGCAGGGGAAGAAAATGCTTCCTTAGCACAGATGAAAAATGACTCTGTGCAGAAACATACACAGACAACATGCACAACCAAGTAAGGGCTGAAGATGTTTTCATTGCAGATATAGGGCTCTTTCTTAGTTTCAAAAATACCTCTGGGTAAACAAATACCTAACAGACTGGGGATTGATTCTGATTCCTTGTAGGAAAACACCAGGCTTGTTGCCAGCAGTGTTACCAAAAATTCTTTATTAAATTATTAAATAAATTAATTAAAATAAAATCAAGGAGTCAGAGAAGATGATGATGCCAATCTTGCATCATAGTGAACCTTTTATGCTTCAAAATTATGGTGCTACAGAAAGGTTATTTTTTACTCTGCCACACAAAACCATCTGCTTTTTGCTACAGAATTATTACAACCATTATCACTAGTAATGCCGAAACCAAGGCAGAGTTTGTTTCCTGTCTAAACAGTGGAGGGGAAGTCCTGAGAATTGCAGAACCACTGCTGAGAGTTAAATTAGACTCAAGATATTTTTACAGCTTTTGGCTTCTTTTACTGTACCTCCTTTTGCGTGGATGCTCTTTATAAGCTGGAGCTCTGCAGCTGTAAGTAGGCACTGGGAAAAATTCAAGGGAAGTTTCTCAAATACACACATCAGCAACTAGTCCCGAGGCTCATTTGAGGCTGTTGTACTGTGTTTGAAGAGCTTTCAGATCATAATGAATTCTCTCACCCTACTTCATTTAAATACACGGAGACACCATTTTCCAGTGCATAATCCTGAGCTCTCCCATTTCATTTGGCACAGCAAACAGGAAGGTATTTGGGATCAGTCTGACCCCATTCGCACTGCTGTCATGAGAGAATAAAAACTCCCTCTTCAATGAGCTCACAGAGGGGTGACACCTCGGGATGGGGTCACACCTCAGAATGGGCTGTTCAGTGCAGTGAGCAGCATCAAAGGGATTAATCCAAGGACACTTGTGCCCAGCCAGGCTGGCAGGGACCAGAGCAGAGGGGCACTGTGTGGATCTGCCTGTAAGCTCCCCACCCCATCCCAGACCCCTGGGAATCTGTGCCCTGTGCCACAGTTTCCCAGGGGTCTCAGCCCTGCAGCAGGGAAGGGGGCTTTCTGAGCTGTGCCTCTCACTCCATCCATCTATCCATCCATCCATCCATCCATCCATCCATCCATCCATCCATCCAATGCCAACAGAGGAAGGGATAACAGACTGTTTAGTGCAGATATTACAGAAAATATGAGGGCTTTTCAGAAGGTGGGGTGGGGGGAAAACTTTTGCAAGCACAGAGGAGGGTGTGTATATTGACAGACAAATCAGTTGCTGAGATTCATAGCAAATAATGCCCCACTTCCAACAGACTTCCCACCTGGATACTTTTTAATGTAATAATTCCTTCAGCTCCATCATCTCCTTGTCCCAGTGGTGGACCTTAACATGCTTCCGTACGGCTTTTGGGCACACAGTGCTCCATGGTTTACATGGCAAGAAAACTGTCTCTGCCTGTGTAGAGGAACCTTATGTGAAGGCAGAAAGTTACACACTATACACACACTCTGTGCTTACTTATACCTAGACCAAAGCTTTTTATTGCCCTTTATTAATACAAGGGCACCTCCACAAGCATGGGGTGAGGCATGCTCCCAGATTGCAACACAGGGCTCTCTGCGATGTAAAATTTCTTTCCTCCATGCCAGCCTATACAGGTAGATGGAGTTTCCTGTAATGCCAGTGGCAAGGGCTCAAGAAGCTCTGACCAAGTTAGATGACCCCAGAGAGCATCTCTCCTCCCTTTACATCTCGACCTAGCCCAATCCAGACCTCTCCCCAGTAGGGAAAGTACTAAAAAAAGGAAAGAAACCCAGGGGGAAGAGATGTCTGGTCCAGGGGAGTTTCAGATGGCCATGGTGTGTAACAGAGAGCTGTCTGCAGATGTAGAATGACCCTTGGATCGACCTAAAGGTACTTCCATCATTGACAACGAGTAGTGGAGGTTGATGGCACCAGTCCTTTTGATGCTCAAAGTGCCCCTCACCAGACCTTATTGTTGTGACACTTGTTGCAGGCACTCCAGACACACTATTGCCTCTTTGTATCTGCTGTGGCTGCTCCAATATGTGGGCACACCCCAGCCCATGACCACCTCCTCTCCAGCAACCTGTCTCCAGCATGTTAGCCCTGCTCCTGCCTCAGCCAGGTTAGCCAGTCACCAGTCTGGGGTCACAAGCTCTGTTCTGGAGGTGCTTCTGAAAAGGGAAAAGGGGAAAAGCCTGCTGCAGGCTGTGCCGGAGGAACCTGAGTAGGTCAAGTAGGCACCTCACTGCCTTTTTGTGGCCCTCTGTGCAGCAGCTAATCTACAATGCAGATAAAGTAGTTGTGGGTGATGGGGAGTTGACAGTACTGCCCTCTCCTGTGCCAGAGGGATCATGGATGGTGAACAGGATGGACGTGGTGGCTCTAGAGCAACGTCAGCAGGACCCGTGCACACTGCTGTCAGCGAGAGCGCTTCCGATCACGTAGGGCCTGCAGCTGTTTTGCAGGAGTAAGCGCAGTGGATGCAGCCTGGTGCATGAATCACAGAGTGTGCCTTCCCGTGTAATTTCATCAGCCCTAAATCATGAGTCACAACCAGGTGTGCCAAGTATTGAGTTCAGTGCAAGCCCACAGACAGTATCCACACCTGGAAGACCCTGGCTTTAAAGCATTTTGAACATAGTCTCCAAGCCATGTTGTCCATAGCTTGGTTTTTACCCTCAGCAGCCTTCTTGAAAAGGTTGTCTCAAGCACAGCAAATCTCCCTCCCTACATGTGCCCTACTGCTCTTCTTTTCACCCAGCATCCAAGCCTTCCCAGGGTCTTTTGACACCCTTTTTCCCATCACCAGGATGAAGGAAAGGAAAAAGGGAGTGCTATTTTCTAGACATTGCACAAGAAGTATGTCTCAAACTCAGGCAAACTGCAGTCACCGTGCACCTCAGGTATCACTGTCCATCTCACAGGTAGACAGATCCAGACAAAGCCTTACCTGTGCAATTAAGGCTGAAACCTGCCTGGTGATGTGAAGGAGAACAAGGCCAGGAGATCTCCTGCAGCAGTGGGTCTACAACTGGCAAAGCAGCAGCAAAAAAGACTTCCACATATGTCTGCTTGGTGACAAACTTGCTCCAGAAAGCTGGTCAGAACCACCTTGGGTACACCTACACTTCAAGGAAAGCATGCCAGGATCCTTCAGCCTCTTCTGAAATTGTAGAGGCCTCAGCCTGCCCTCTAGTCCATGTTCTGAGTGCCTCCTATGTAAAGGAGAAAGTCCTTTCACAATTCCCCACTTCCCTCCCTGCCACTGCCCTTTGCCTATAATTAAATAATAATGGACTAATGGAACATGGCAGGTTAGTAAGTACTTAAAAGATTTATCTTTGTGTCTTCATTTAAGACACTTATGTGGAAAAACAAGACATTCCACAATACCTCTAAGACGGCTCCTGGAGCGTGGCTGTTGCTGGCTAACACTGCCTCTGGGAGCCAAGGTACTCATTTACACCTTGTACTTCACATCTCTGTGGGGGGGTGATTACCCCTGATAACAACACCCCTTGCCAGGGATTTTAAGCATTTCTGCTTGAACAAATATGAAGCTGCATGGAATAATTTAAATAGCACAGTGCACAGGAACAACATGGGGAAGAATTATTTCAAGAGTGCTCAGTGCTGCAAAATGAAAGGACAGGAAAAGAAACAAACCCCAAAAAAGAGATTTCCTTAAAGTAAAACCAAAATGTATTTAGGAACTTTAGAACAAACACTTGGGGTGGGTGGGTGATTAATCCGTGGGAATAGTCAGACACTAGACACTACCCCATTAAAGCTTTCAGAAGCATTGACTGAGAGCAGCTGCAGAAAGTACTTTTTTGTTCCATAAAACAGTGGTGAGCCATTCCACAAAAACAAACAACCGATGTAAAGGATCACCAGTGCCTCTAGAACTGCCTGGTTTATCCATTTGATGAGAAATATTGCCACTTAAACAAGACTGCAGTGTACTAAAGCCTAGTTTATCCCATTTTTGAAGGCCTTCGGTGAGAACTGTCACCTATTCCTCCTTGGAGGAATACCCCTGCATGTTACATTGACTTGCAGCCTGGGAGTCCAACCCCCATCACCTTCAGCATTATGCAAATACCTTCCTAATACCAGTGATGTAATATCACCAGCTGTATGACATCCTTGTCTACATATGTGGGTCTAGGGGGATTTTGAGACCCATCCACCTGCCAGCCATGAGTCTCCCAGCTGGAGTCAAAGCAGCCTTCAGTAATTTCTGCCCTGTGGAGATGAGGTGCAGGAGCACAGTGCAGAGTGCTGGTGCACCTGGACCTGAGCAGGGAGGGAGGCTGAGCAGAGCATGGGGCACAGACCAGGGTCGGGATGCTCATGCCCAAGGCACTGGGGAGCTCTTCCATGCACCCACAGATACCTGTGCATGAGAACATGCTTGCAGTCTAGTGGTGACACCGCAAACACCATGTCAGAGATCTTTGGATGGAGCTTGCTTAGCTCTCCTCTGTGCATTTGTGTTTTCCACCCTCATTTTGTAAAGTCAGTGAGTAAATTTAGACCTTCATCTGGTGGCTGTGACTTTGTTAGGGCCTTGAGCATGTGCCTCTGTGTCAGAAAATGACACACAAGAGACACTCCTGCCTGCATGAGGCACTGTGCATCCCCACTGATTCTCTTTCCACAGCATCAGTTGCCCAGCACCTGGCATGCAACAAGTTGAGCAACAAGGCAGAAGGGAGCATTCAGCCTTGCTTTGCATTTGCAGTCAGAGGCAGCTAGCAGAGCAGAAGGACTACTCAGAGATCTTCCAAGTACTTGAACATTTTTCACTTATTTAGTAGGAGTATTTCTAAGATTAAATGGAAAGTTATTTTCTCTTGGGGACCACAAAACCTGTTAAGCACTACAGAGGGTACAGCATTTCAGGTAAACTAGCAGATGTGGTGTCTCAGGCCACAGATAGAGAGCACAAGCCTGAGGTGTGCCTGCCCCGACTCTCCTGCTCTCTGCACCAGGTCCTTGCTCTCTGGGACTGCCAAAGCTTTACTGTTACCACCTGAGCAAGACCTGCCAGTGCTGCCTAGGTGATAACATGTCATGAAACTGCTGCAAGTGTTTGCCATGTGTCTCTCCCAGTGCCCCACCATCCCCAATCCCATTTCTCCATCTCTGAGAAATTTCAACAGAACCAACAGCAGTAACCTTGATAGGAAATACCTGTTTCCCAAGGCCACTGCTGATGTGAGCAAATTAAACAGCCTTCCTTCTGGAAGGTTAGGGCATTTGCTCTCATTATGCTCAGTAAGATATGCCACCAGTGCAGGCTTTCTCAAAAGGACTAAGTTTTCATCAGACTCCTTAGCTTTGATGTTGGCACAGGTTTTGATAAATAATAAAAAAACCCAACTCAGAAATAGCTATTCATTATTCACTGGAACCTCAGTCACCACATGTCCCAAACCAATGCCCTAGTGAAGGGGGAGAGTGGGACAAGGGAAAAAATAGAACACAACAAAACACAAATTTGTTTCACACTTTGCTCCAGAGTTTACTGGACCTGTGTGCTCACAATACTGCTTCAGCTTCTTGTGAGTAGAGCTATGTGTATCCCTCTGTTACATGGCAAGGAAGGGACCATGCTGTTACCAGGCAAATGAAATTAGTTTTGTGACCAGGGCAAGCCGGTGCAGGTCCTTAGCGATTAAAGAAGCCATGCTGAGGTACAGCAGTTGCATCCCAGCCTATATTACTCATATTAGGTCTTACAAGAAAGAAAAGCTCTGAACGAGCTCAGTATTCCCTTGCAGGGACTCTGGGACCACAGCCAGGCTGCAGTGTTACTTGAGACAAGTTGGCGAAGGACCATCAAAGCACACAAGATGAAGTAGTAAGATAGCAGAGGGACCGGACATTTCAGGACCATTCTTCTCATAATATCTCAGTGCACACCACAGGCACGAATGAGGAAGAAACCTCCACACCCTGTATCTAGTTAAGCTCATCCCCATTAAAGAAGTCAAGATGTGCCTGCAATTTGTCAACTATGATAATGACAGGTGATACCTGCCATCCAGCATTAGTATTTTTCTTAATGACCTCTTCTGCATGAGTTATTATCCTTAGTCTAGAAATAGGGAGGATGAGCACTGTGAGGTAAAGTGACTTGTATAAGTTATCCCAGCTATTATGGAATGAAAAACATACCATTTGTTTCCCAGGCTCAGCGTGCCCATGGGTCTTTGCTTTCTCTTACTGTACTTTCTTACAAGTACAGGAAAAGGTTGAGGTAGGAAGACCTATATTCCCTTTTTTCATGTTCCTCCTAATAAAAAGGGAGTTTTCACCTGAAAAACAAACATTATCCCTGATAGCAATTATTATTGCTCAAAAAGAAAAAAAAAAAAGGCTATATATTTTTAAATTAAGAAGTGTGTCCTTCACTAGTGCATGGAGAGGGCTGAGGGAAGGGGGAAGGTGTTTGCACACAAGGTTCTCATGCAAGTCATGGAGGAAGTCTTCTAATTCAGAAACAGCAGATAAAACTACCAAGGCTCCTATGGCATGGTTGCTGCAGAGACAGCCAGCCAGCCACCACAGAACCTTTGGTTTCCCCCAGCTTCCTCTAACCCCCAATATATTTTATGGAGACATTTTCATTCTAGGCTTGAGAAAGATGTTTTTGCCAAGTTTCAAATCTTCATATGCATCAGTCATTCCTCTTGAGATAGGAAAGGGCTTTTGTTACTGATTTAGGGCTTTGTACTTAAAAGTTTTTATAACCTAGTGCTAGGAAAATTAAAATCAGGTATATTTTTAGCACATGGGACCAAAATGTTGAAAACCAACAATAAAAGCAACCACAGACTATAAAGAAATACTTCTTGGAGAAAAAAAGGGGGGAGAAGCCCCCACACCACTGTCTGTCCTTGCTTACCTCCCCCCCAAAAATCCATAAATCCATTTAGTAGCCTCTTTCTTTCTCTCTGGAGTCTGATTCTCTTCTCATTTATGCAGCTGTAAATTCAGACTCACTCCTTTGTAATCAGAGGAGTCTGAGGAGTTCAAAACACATGAAGTAGGAGAATAGCTGGTCTCTCTATAAAGACTCCCCAGCTGTCCAGATCCTGATCCTGTTGATTTAGTAGGTGTTTCCCATTGAGTTGAACAAGAGCAGGAAGAGCCATTTCATCCAGTTAAGTTACACTTGTAGCCAGATCTTCTACTGACTCCATAGCCTCAGCTTCATGGAAGTTAGATCAGACTCCAGTGCCAGAAGACTGGGGATTTTATTTTGTGTCTGCTGGCATAACTCAGCAATAATCTGAATAAGTAGGTGAAGTCCAAGTTAGGTCCATTATTTGCAATGATAAATATCTGTCTTATTTGTCTTCAAAACACTGATTGCTGTTTTATAGCTTGAATCGGGCAAATCACTAGTCATAAAATATCATTAGGCCTCCAGCTGAAAGTTTGATAGCTGATAGGCAGTTTGGAATAGTAATTGGTGCAATTATAAGGTAAAGAATACTTTGAGGAGATATACTAAGGACTAGTCTGGCCAGGCACCAGAATGAAGTCAATAAATAGGTGTCAAGCGGTTACTAAGGAGAAAAGGCAATGGGCCTTCTATTAACAGAGTATGTTGATTCAGTAATAAAGTGACACAGTCAGGCAGCTGGATAAAAATCTGGAGTTAAGGAAAAAGAGTATCTTAAGTATTAGAAGGACTTGTTGATTCCTGTAAGTCTATTAATCTGTAAAATCTACAGTCTTTACATTGTTATAATTGTTATAGATTTTAAGAAACACAAATGGGGTTTTTTTTACATTTTTCAACAGAATTAACGTTGTGTCTTTAAAGACCAATAGCTGGTGGAAACCTCAGTGATCTCTTGGAGTACAGGCTGTAGAAAAAATGCAGAAGTTGAAATTAAATACACAACTTACATAGCTGGAAGGGCTAACTGTTGTTCTCTTTGCACACATGACAGTAACTGATTTGATCTATTAACACACTTCCAAGATGCAGTACTTTCCTCTCACCATGCTATCTCCTGACTGTAGATAGCACTGTAAATGATGGCTCTTAAAAACTATTGACATGGCCTAAATGCTGTGGCATATTGTGTTTGCTTTGACCAAAGCACGCAGAAAGTCAGGAACAAAGCCAGATGGTATGTCCAGCTGAGAAGGGGTGTTCCTGCTGGTGTGGTTCAGACAGACACAACCACTGAACACATTTAGTAAATTCATGCCCACAAAAACATTATAAAATGACACCAGCACTGACATACCATCCTGTCTGGAAGGAAACTGTATAACTATAGATTTGATTGAGGTTCTGCTGGGAAGTCCATGTAATCATCACCTTCAAAAACAGGTCTGTTGTCTGTAGCACAGAGACAAATTGCTTATGATAGCTTACAGCAGTTCAGTTAGTCTTACCTATAACAATTTCTCCAGATGCTCTTTAGCACTTTTGTTCCCTTTGTAGGTAGGGTACTTGGCTTTAGCAGGTGTTTGACTCCACAAATTGAGTAAGTTACCCTTCTCAAACTGCTGGGTCCCCGGCTTATTGCATCCATGGTGCTCTACAAGGATCTTTGGGAGCTGGCCACAGGCAGGCTGATGTGACAAAAGGTGGCAGAGATCTGCAATGTGTCATTGGCTCCAGCTATTTTATCAGCACTTATTACACAAAGCAGAACTTGCCCTCAATATTCTTTTGTTGTTCTCACATCAAAGGGCTAAATTATGCCCCCTAATATGTGTAAGAGGCTTTTCAGTTATCTTTCTGATGCAAATTATATCATTTTGCATTATCCACTGATTATCTGCCGTTTGAAAAGTACAGCAGATGTTGTGCAAAGCCTACACGTCAGTTCTCTCCTCCTCTGAGAACAGCATCCAAGTAAGCAAATTTGAAGCAGCCCCCATGGTGCATTCACGTTTAGCTTTAGCTCAAGGGTGGAATCAGTCTGGGCTTTAGAAAATTTGACAAGCATTTGGGGAAACTAGGCTTGAAGGCCTGGGTGTGCCCAGCTCAACACCTGGGTGTATACCCATTCATCTCCAGGACATACATCCTCTCCCCTTGCTAGATGCCTATATTTAGGACAGTGCATCATTACATTTAACAGGCGCTTCAGGTGCATTAGGCAACAGCCCAGTGTGAAATCTGCCCTCAGCTCTCATCACACAACATGGAATAAGTTGCATTTGATTGTGGCAACATGCCGATAATGCCAAGGTTAATGAATTAAAGATGTTAAACAAAGAATGCCTAATGAAGTTAAATTCTGAGTGATTGTTTTATGAGGTGGCATTTAATATTAAGAATAATCATAACAAAGTAAATCCTCTACCCACCTCTGACTGGGCTCTTGTTGAGGTGTGCAGCATTTCAAAACAGTTGAATTGAGAAAAAGGTCTGCAAAGCAACATCAGCCTAATGTGGTATTAATTACTGTTTTTAAGAAGCAGCAATTGGAATGTATGGAGGCAAAGAAGGAACAATGTCGTGACTCTTTCCCTTGTAAATTTTATTATCATAATGTAGATAGACCATCTTTCTATCTTTCTGGTTTTGCCTGTGTTAAATCTAAGCAAACTGGCTCCTTTGAAAGTTCAAGACTGCGTATGGCTATACCATAGCCTGGGACTGTAGTCTACAATTACTGATTTAATGGTGGTTCTGGACCACATCTTATTATCTAGTCAGATATATTAAATTATGACAGAAGACCTCTCCAGAAGTCCACTGAGGGCACTTCTTCAAAATAAGAACACTGCCAGATGGTCAAACATCTAAGGCAGGAAGAAGTGAGATGAGCCTTTTCACCCAGTCCCATATATCCCTCTGAAAGTCTTAAGTTTTGTCAAACTCTTCCAGTCCTTACCTCATGGAAGTTAGGGAAGATATAACTCTGTAGGAGTCTCCTTCTTCCACCTATGCTAGACAACCCACAAGGTTGTAATGGGACCACAACATGCTTAAGACACGTCTTGACCACATATCAAAGGGCAAAGTGTGAAAGGCAGCTGCCAGAGTTGGAAGAATCATTGTCAGCTGCTTTTCTTTGCCAAAGACTATCGATTCTCTGTACTTGCTCCTGTAACTTGGCTGACAGGTTTGTAGGACAGCAAGAAACTGAGCTAACAGCAGTGCTTCTTCAGCCAGTTGTTCTTAATAACCCTGCCAAGATTTACAGAGAGGAGCTGAACAAGGCAAGAGGATATTTTTTATTTTTTTTTAAGGTAAGCACATATCTCAAGGCAGTTTGCTTGCGTACCACTTTTCTCATATTCTTTTCCACAAAGCTGCAAGAATACAGTCTCTCTGGAGTGTCTGATGGGCAAGAGGTGATACATGAAGCTGGGGTAAGAGGATATGCATAAAGCTGGTTGCTCTGGTTCCCTCACACGGGAGTAGCAGTACAATAGCACAGGTTCTTAAATCATGACCCTGTAGACTGAGGACTACCTCCTTCCACCTTTAAGTTAATTAGAAAACTCTTGGTGACTTATATGGGGGTTATATGCTTACCACAGTCAAGTTTGGCCCTGAGTGTGCCCTCTCCCTAAGGCCATCAGCTTGTTTGGCTGTTAGTGCCATGTGCCCACATTCTTCATCAAAATTAATAATTAAATCCTTCCACATGACCCCTCTGCTTTGTCAAACATCTATACCATCCTTTTCTATTTCAGATACACTACAAAATCTGGCACAATGCACTGGCAAATAAAGGCAATACAATAAATATGGGAACGAAGGTGATTGGTTGGATGCTGACTGCTGTGGCAGTATATACGTCAAAAGAAGGAATATGCCACACTGAATATAGGATAACTCTGATTTACTGTACATTCAAACCATACCTTAAATGCCCTTGGTTTGTGAGCACACTTTGTAATTTTTTTTTCTTTCAGTCTCTTCTATCCCTTGTCTTTATGTACCCTCTGTTCTCAATGGGCTGGAAATACCAACAGCACAAAGCATCTTACAGGTTGGAAATCTGGACTTTACAAAGCTTATATGGGAGCTATAAAGAAGACCACCAGCAAGCATAGGCTGACTTCTGAGATAGTGTTTGCACATGATGATATGTGAGTTTGACTGTGACGATGCCACAAGGTGGAAATAGAAATTTATCAAAATCTGCCCATCAAAAAGTAGAAAAAAGCACAAGTTTCTTTTGTTCTGTTTTCTTTTCTTTTGGGAAACCACTTTTCAGTATAATACATGGGTGAAAGTAATTTCTGTCACTTACGTGAACTGTTATGTCTTAGCTATTTATTGGGCAACATCAGGCAGGTAATGTTTGGAGTATTTTGAGGACTTAAAGCCTCTCTCTTTGGTCTTCTACAGCATATATTCAGTGTTGGAACAAAAAGCCACCATCTTTGACAGCAAAACTTCACAGTCTTGTAAAAAACCTGCACTGCACAGGGAGTGAGCTCTGAACTCTGAGACTACAAGGTGTGCCTGGTTAGTTTTAGTGCTAGGGTGAGAAAGTCCCCTGGAGACCGAGTATTGCAGGAGGAGAATTCAATCACTAAGGTGTTTCCAGGCTGGATTAGGCTGAAATCCATTCACAGAAAGTGCTGACAGGTTTCCTCCAAGCAGGAACCAATTATAAAAGAAAGGCCATTTGTTTCTGTAAGTGCAAATCTAATTTCTGGTTATTCTTCTGGATATACAATACAGAAATTATCCTACTTCAGTAGATAGGGATGGATCCTAAGTTGTGCCCATGTCTCCCAGTACTAAGCAATTATTTCTTCTTTTTTCTCACCCGAAGCCGTAGGCCAGTTTATCAAAAATAACAATACCATTCTAAAAGGTTTGCCTCACTTTGCTGAACAGTGGTTTCTAGCTAATAGGGCACAGCTCACATTCAACCTGAAGAGGCCTGTGGTAGAAACTATTAAATACCCCAATTAGGAATAAGATGGAGTGATCCTCTAGGGACCTTTGCTCTCTGATGTTCTCACCGCCACTGGAAGAATAAATAAATGCAAAGCCTGTCATCCCAGCTAATAACTCACAGAGATAGAGGTTGCAATTACGCAATGGGAGTTAGCCCATGTTTCAATGATGTTTTGCTATTAAATTTGCCTTCCTGAAAGGCTTTTTACGACTGTGAGAAAAAAAAGAGGTGGCAGATTTGAAGCATATGACCCAGCAGTCTGGGTTTCATGAGAGCCAGCACTAATCAAGCACAGAATGCATTTTTTTATTTATAATGTGCCAGTAACTGTCCTTTGGAGGGTAATATGAATGAGTATTGACCAGTCTACAAGGGCGACAGCTGCTCTCCAACCAGGCAACGTCCTGGACTGCAGAGGACCCTCCGGGGGGGCGGAGGGGGTGTCACCAGATCCCGTGTAACTGCAGCAACAATCAACAAGGATTCTGCATGGCAGTGCTATGTGGCTGCAGACCTCACATGGGGCATTTGAACCCCTTACTCCTTTCACTGGGATGCTTTTTGTGCCATAATCTTGTTCTGCTACAATTTTGATCACAGTTTTATGAGCTCTCAGATTAAATTCTGACCTCTCATAATGAAAAAAATCAATTTTTTGTGTGCTCCAAACCTCACATTTAGATAAATGTGAACAAATATCAGTGCTCTGGAGATATTTAAGTGGAACTGAATTTTATATACATAACCAGAAGATGATGTGTGAAGCAATTTGGCTTCAAACATACAGAATGTTTAAGGTAGAAATTTTGCTGATGGGAAGTGTCAGGATAGGAAATTACAGCTGGAGCCTCCAAGGCTGGGAAGGGTGACCGAGTTTAAAATGTTAATGTTTTTGAGGGTTGTCTGTATATATGTGAAGCAAAGTCATCTAAGATGACAGAGAAGTCGTGTCACCAGAGAAGGGCTGGTGAAGGGGCTGGAGGGCAAACCATATGACGAGTGGCTGAGGGAGCTGGGAATGTTTAGCCTTGAGGAGAGGAGGCTAAGGGGAGACCTTATCACCACCTACAACTACCTGAAGGGAGAGATGGGCGATGGTCTCTTCAGCCAGGTGACAGGTGATAGGACAAGGGGAAATGGCCTCAAGCTGTGCCAGGGCAGGGTCAGATTAGATTTTAGGAGAAAATTTTTCACTGAAATAGTTGTTAGGGCCTGGAACAGGCTGCCCAGGGAGGTGGTTTGAGTCACTGACTCTGGATGTGTTTAAAAAAAGGGTAGATGAGGTACTTAGGGATATGGTTTAGCTTAGGATGGGAATGGTTAGATTTGATGATCTTAAAGGTCTTTTCCAACCTTGTGATTCTGTGATTCTGTGACAGCCAGTGTTAAAGTAATTAGTGCCAATTACTAATGGAAATGAATGATTTAGGGCTTTTATAAAGCAACCAGACTGAATGAGCTGAAGTGATGGTTAGAGCAGCCAGTATGATGGATACACTGGTAAGCTGGTTTAGGCAAGAACAGAGAAACTCTGTTTTTCTTACAAAAATTTTGATTCTTTACCTTCATCATCTGTCTTCTATTAAGTTTAAAATAAAAAAGGAGATGCATATTTTTGTATGGACCAAACTGCAACAGAAAGGCAGCTTTACAGGGTGCAGGTGTTCCCGCTAGCTGCCCTATGAGGGCAGATTTACAATCTCTTTACAACACAGAAGCAACTTTAAGAGGCCAAATCTGAGGATGTGATCCCTGCTTGAAAAAAAATAATTAGAAATAAGTGAAGTTATAATGTTGCTCTGGCACCTTTTCCATTTGCAACCCTCAAAGTGCTTTACAAACATTAACTTAGCACAGACCCCAGGAGAGCTATATTACATTTCTCTTGCTCTCTATTTTACATCTGAAAAAACAATGCAGAGTTGAAATATCTTTCTCAAGGTCACATACCACCTGCCTTGTAACCACCAACTTCCACGCTCCTGCTCATACCACTAGATCACACTGGCAAGTTAGTATGATAGTTCCCAGTGTGAAATGATCTCCTGGGAGTGAAATGTGTAACCTGTTAGATATACAGCTTGCTTAGATTTGCTTGCTTTTAAAGTACATCTTTAAATGATATATTTTCAGAGAGCAATTTGAATAGATCATTATTTATAACATTAAATCATGGCAGGTGTTTTTTTGAAGTCAAATGTAATGAAATGACTGTTAACTTCAAACAAGGAGTTGAGTCTGTGATTCACTGAAGAGTTTATCTCTGTCAGATTTGCAGTTACACATATTAAAAATTGATCCACTTATATATATTTTTGCTGTAGTTGAAGTTATCAAGGTTATAAATTCTGAACACTTCCTAAGCTCGTGGTAATACCAATTTCAGAATGACAATATTTAGAAAAACCTTTCTTTTTGCACTAAAACACATTTTTCTCTACAACCTGCATCTTTAACCTCTGATATTTTCCCCTTCACAAAATACAAAGACTGCTCTTTTACACTGTAGAGATTACTTAGAAGAAGTATAATTTCTTTTTCTTCTCTTCAATGAGTAATTGCCTTTGAAATCACTTTAAGTAGCAGGCATGAAATACTCTTCTGTGAGTTTACATACCTCTTCCAAAAGCAGTGGGAATGCCAGGCGAACACATATAAAATGGGTTGGGTTTGGGGTGGCTTCTATATTTAGATGTCGATCTGGGGTGTCTGAAAAGAACCTGATTCAAAGGGTGGATTTTCGGCTTGATACATGTTCCAAAAGATGATGTATATTTATGGATGCATATTTGTGTCTATGAATTGAGCTTTCTGAACTGGTGACACTGGTTTCTGCTGTGAATGTCCCCAAATGCATTGAATGGAATCAAAATCCCAGATTCCACATCCTCTGTTTTGGTGGGAGGTGAGTTCAGCCATCCCGTCTCATCTGGCCACCATGGTGTCAGGCAGTACTGGGTCACCTCCTAGGCCAGAGCTTCTTCCATTCAGAAGAAACAGCATCACCCACTTGAGCATCCTCTGTGGGAGCTAAGATTTTCCTCCTGCTGCAAATTCCTCCCAGTCTTGTTTCTCCTAACTGTGCATCTACAGCCTTCACATTTCTCTCACTCCTGGATCTATTTTTAAAACCCATTTTTGTCCTATGATATGTAATCAGTGCTCACCTGACAGAAGAGTATTTTCAAGTCTTAGAAAAAGCTGCTTTAAGACCACATGATAATAAGTTCTCATTAATCCCAAATATATACGAGATACAGAGCAGGGCCCACAACTAGTTTTATAGAGAGCATTAGTGTCAGCAGTTTAAAGGGAATTAAAAGAAAAAATATCATTCCATCCCTAAGGAAAAAATCCAAGTAATGCATAATACTAAAAGGAACATTTCTATAGGGAATTGCTTATGAAAGAGATTTTTAGTTCAAAATAAGGAAATCACTAGGCACTGCAGAAGGATTGTATTGATCAAAAATAGTCTTTTGAAATATTAGGATCCAAAGATCTCAAGTAAAAGCCACAAATGAAAGGATAGTAAGCAACCTCAAATGCAGGAGAAGTTCCATTTGTCATTTGCAGCAAATATTGTGATCAGACTCCTGAATAAGACAGATTTGACATGAAGTCGGGAACATTTGAGAACGCCCTTATAACTATGATCCATAACAGTCCTGGATTTATTGAGCACCTCAGCTCACCATTTGTGAAGTCTCTCCTGTGTCATTTTCACCATTTCCTAGAAGAAATAATTAACCGAGATGCCAGCGCTGCTCCGTTCCTGCACACTCACCAATCAGTGCAGAGTTAATAAGATGCCAGGTGAGACCACTGAACATCCTGTTGAGCTACTGAAAGAAAAGTGAGCATGCTAAAAATATTTAGAGAGATTTATTTGATTTCTCCACATGAAGCCATTTATAATTTATCACTTCAGCTCATACTTGTTCTGTTTTCTGCTCTGTTTTATTTTAGCATGGGGGTCTTTCCTGTCTTTTAGCATAAGCACATCACAGGTTTGTAGCTATGATGGTTATCAGTGCAGTTTGGTTCCTGTGTTCAGCTGTTTGCCATATCTGGTAAACTAGCAGACTTCTCCAGTAGGTCTGTGGAGCACAGAGAGCCTGAAATGATATATACCTCAAATGTGTGTTCACTGAGCAGTAAGGTCACAGTATTCTCTTCTCTGCAATTGTGTATGGTGTCCATAAATACCAGAGATATGAACGGGCACAGTGCTGGGGCAAGCAGGGGATTGATTCTTATTCTGAGCTGCAGAAGAAGTCTGCTCTGCTTTACTAAACCACAGTGAAGCAACCCCCTCATCTAATGGTTATTTAACTTAATCCAACAGGTCCCCTTGGAACAGGTAGGTTTTCTGTGAGAAGCTGAAAGCAAAATCAAACATGACATTTTGGGGTATTCATCAAAAGCAGTTGAATGAATGAATGAATGAATGTCTAAAAATAAACACCAGTTTTTCTCCAATTTCAATACCTAGTATTGGAGATGTGACACATTTTAGAAACAAAAAAGATTGCCAGGCTCCCATTATAAACTGCTGACAACTAAAAGTGTTCCGATAAGCTTATTTGAAAACTTGTGTTCACCTAGCATGACAATGGGAAATCTTCTAAGGATAGCAATAGCCCCATGGAGTTGTTGGATGCTATGATGCAGTAACAGCAACTATTTTTTGCATGAAAGTATGTCATGAAGTAGCAACTGTGAAGTGCAAAAGCCAAACAGACACATGAACATACAGGTAAGTGGATGAAGTTGCCATTCCAGATGACCCAGAACTGGTTCTCTTACTACATTTACCAAGTAAGGTAATATGGCACATATGTTTCTGACCCTTCCAAAAGAACATCATAACTTACTACAGCACAAGCGCAAGGAATAGATTCACTGAATTAGAGAATAAAATTAAGTTTTTACTATAAAACTAGTCCAAAATCGCCAGTCTTAGCCAGATTGGGATGTTGATATATATCTAGCCACTTCACAGGGGATGCTGAAACAGAGAAAAAGGTAGATTCAGATGTTCTTGGGTGGAAAATTGTTTGAAAATGTAAGCACTCAGGTTGGTATTGACCTGGTGTAGTACAGAAGGCATAAATGATAATCACAAAAATATTTTGGTGAATGGACTGATCACTGTTTTGAGATATGTCCAAAAAAAATCTCAATGAAGTTGCCATTTTTGTCTTAGGCTGAGCACGCAACCATGCTGCTCAAAATAATTAGCTGTCTTTGGAAATCTAGATCCTTATATGTGGAGATCCATTTGTGGTTTAGTGTGTTGTTTTAAACCAAATCCATCGACATGTAGCTGTGCAAGCAAATGTACAAATAAGTTACTTTATTTCATCCAAGAGAGGGCTGTGAGCATGTTATATTCGTCTCTGCTGAACACAGAATAAAAGCTTAGGAGCCCGTGGAAAGAAGGGGTGAGTACTCCTAAAAGAGGTGGGCAGCATGAACTTGTTTCTTGTGCCATCTCCTGTCCCATTAATTGCTTACTGCGCTTTTACTGCTCAGTCATAGTTTCACAGGATTTAACCCCAGGCAGAGATTAAATGGGAACTTTTTAAGAATTAGACAAACTTAGTGAACCCATTCAACCCATCGGGACATTTTCTTTCACAGGTGATTTATCTCCTCTCTCTGGCTGGAGCAATAAATACCCTGCAAATGAACTCCATGTTCGCTCATAAAATAAAATCCACATTAATCTCAACTGTCTGAGACAACTATAAATTGAATGAAAATGAAACAGGGTAAAGAGGGTTTGAAAACAACAGCTCCATCACTGGCAATGCAGCCTTGGGCAGACATTATGGTAATGCTGGCTGAGTTCAGCCATCGAGAGGCCCCAAAGAACTGACTCTTGGGTCACCTTCAACAAGGTTGAACATGAAACTTCAGGTCTCCATGAGCCACATGCTCCTGGGGAATCATTATCTCTGGTCCAGGAAAGAGATCAGTAGGAAAGCTGAATTTTTTTGTCAACAGGCGTAGGAGCAAGTAATTGGAGAGTGGAAGAGGGACATGGAGAACATAGCAGTGGCTTCAAAGTTGGATATGGGCACTATCTGTCCTCACAGGTCATCAGAACTACTAGCAAGTTCATTTTGTCCAGTTGACGTGTACAGGTCACAGGTGCGTTTATGATATGTGTGAGTTACCCTAGGTTTTTCTTCCTGCAGCCAGCCTTCCCAGAGAATCATATTATTTAAGACTTCTGAAAAAATTGGATCTAAATGTCCTTTCTTGTGTTAAAGGTCAATACTGTTCTTTTATGTTGAGGAACCTCCCACATAACTAAACAAACAGGATTCCCAGCAAGCAATGCCTCCAACTGATGCCAATGGGATGGCATAGAGAGAGCAGGGATGGCTCCAGATCTGAAAGGTAAAGGTAAGGAAGAGAGGGAACGCAGAATAAATCACTATTTCAGAATTTTGAGACAGCTATTTTTACTGGATTATGAAATGTGGCAAAATTCCTATGGGTTTCTTAGCCTGAATAAATGCATTCATTAGGGTCCCTTTTCATCAAAGAATGCTGTATGCAAGCATCTGTAGGTGCGTGGCCTGTTACACAGAGTTAGATATATGTGTACAAAGCCTCCTGACTGCCATTTAAAAAAGCATCATTAGCTATCAGATTTGCAGCACTTTGATATTCTGTGCATCGAATCAGTCCTGGGCAAATTCCATCCCCACAGCTCACCCATTTTTCTATTACAGCTAATCCAATTACCTCAGACTCTTATCTTCCTACCAGTGAGCACATATGTCATCTCCCTCATGCAAGTCATCCTGTAGAAAAGTTAATGAGCATATTTATGTGAGAGAAGTTATGGACCGAAGTGTTTATGGGCACAGGAGTTTATTAGCATTGTGGGAAGCAAGGCAACATATTGATGGACAGAATGGATGGGTGTAATTTAAACAAATAAAAAGGAAGCGTGAATAAGTGTCTGAAAAAGGCTAAACCTCACCCCCAGTTCAGATTGGAAGTAACACAGAGAGAAATGTTCTTGAAAGCAGATGGCTGATATTGGAGAAAGCTTTTGGACACAAACTTTCCCCCTTTGGAAAAGTGGAGAGTGCAGAGTGCCCATTGTTGATGGAGTTTCAGACCCTGTAGCTGCCAGCAGGCTCCGGTGGTGTTCACCAGAACTTTCTGCTTGAATCAATCAAGGATCGTGCTTTTGCCAAGAAAAGTCAGTCCCTGATGTCCCTTCCAACCTGGCGCTCTGTGATTCAGTATTCTATGACACTATGATACAAAGCTAAAGCTTGTCTAAAACCTGCTTCTACCTAAAACAGGTTGCAAAGAGAGGAGAATCTGTCTTTTCTTGCACTCAAGCTAGTTACAGAAGTGAGTTTGACCTGTGACAGAGTATGCTAGCAGAGCTGAAGGTGCCTGCAGGCCTCTGCACACACCTGGATCACTGCAGGCAGGTTACTCCACTGAAGCCAGTGTGTGAAAATGCACCCAGAGAGTTTGTGGACTTACCCCAAGTAATTCCAACCAAATCATTCCAGTGCAGTTACTCTTTCTGCAGCAGTGTGGTGGATTATTTTCCAATCTGGCACTGGTGACTTCATCTTCCAGAGACAAACAGCAAAAAGGGATCCAATAACTGCTCATGTGAGATGCATGGGAAGAAGCCTGATGACTGAGTTACATTTGGAAAGATGAGGGGCACAAGATTTGTACTAGCTGAGAGCTAATCATGCTCCAGTGCCGTAAAATTGAAAAGGACTACAGTATGCTCTGAAGAGGGCTGACAGAGCCCGCCCCAAACAGTACAGGGGGCAGGGATGAATGCCCTGGGATTCCGGACCTGCATCCCAGCAAGTGCCTCTGCACCCCCACCAGCAGCACATCTGAGGAGAGGGGAAGCTCAGCACTGAGTTAACTTGTAGGATGGAGAAGGAAGGGAAAAGGGGGAAGAGAAACAGGTTGGTTGCTGTGGGACCCAAAACAGCCTGCTCTGAATAGCTCTGTGTGGGATTGTCAGCATAGCTGAAGCTGGATTATTCCAGCAAAAATAAGCATTATGAGAATATATTCAAGTGCATTAGATGTCTGGAGCAAATCAGCATCTGGTAAAACAGCTTTGTTGTAAGACATCTCTTTTACTCAAGAGTAAACACATCTTCCCCCAGGCAAGAAGTCATCCCAGCTAAAAAACACCATAATGAAAAGAGCCATAGGACAGATCATATTCAGAAGCTTATTTCCTCTCCCACGGGGAGAACACATTGCAAAGACCTTCAAAAGGACAGTGGAGGCTTGTTACAGAAAACAGCATGGCAGGCCCAAGGCTTCTCCTGGCCACGAAGGTCCTAACTCTAGTCATGACCCTTTCTGAAGGCAACAGACAACGGACCTCTGCCTGCAATATCCAATATACAATGGGAGAATTATATGCCTATATGTCTAGGACACGTGTGTGGAGCTGGAGTCTAGATTTCCAGTTCACTGGACAGCGCTCTACAGGAGTGGGCACAGGCAGGCTGCTGCAGGCATGTCAGCTCCCCTCCCATCGCTGGGTCTCTGGAGGATTGCTGCCATAACCTGGCCCATTTATTTAGGGGAAACTAGAAAATGGCAGATAAGGAGCTGGTTAGGTAAACAGCATAGAGTTTCCAATAAAAAAATATGCTATGCTTTGCAAAGAAAGATACTTGAAAGACAGAGAATTGCTTATCACTTTCCATGAATGCTTGCATTTTATACCTTCTCACTGGGTGCCTGGTCTGCTCTTTAAGAGCCTAAGTGCTCTGGGGCATCACTGCCTATTTCTTAATACTTAACCAGGGCCTTATTAAACAAAGCCCCAATATCAGCTCATCCCTTGGCACCACAGTAGTAAGCACAAGGGAATAATATTCCTATTAGACAACCACTATAGCTTTGGACACAAAGAAAGCAAAATGGTTGTACTTGTTCATCAATAGATAAATGTTTCCTCTGATTATGGGTTTCCTCCCTGCTCATTACAATCATCAACTATTCCAGTCTATAGGCATATCAAGATTACTCATCACCAAGTTAACAGCAAGGTGATCCACAGTTGCTTCTGTAATTCAGGTTTAGAGTTATTATAGCAGCACAAGTCAGAAGGATTAAATGGGAAGGAGGCTCTGCTGAGTACAGGAAAATATTATATGCAAATTGTGATTATTCATGACTGAGTCACAAAAAATATGTATTCAAAAATCTCTCATGATTTAAGGTTTTAACAATACAATGCTCTGCATTTATGCAATGACTTTCATCGGAGGATCTTGAAATGTTTTAGAGGCACTGAGATGAATGCAGAATAATGCAGTCTTACAGGGGGGTTTGGGTGCACTGCTGTTCAAATCAGCAGCTAGTGGTGTGTGATGCACTTGGGATTCAAAGCAAGGGATATGCTAAAGGAAATAGGAAGCTTCAGTGAAGACCTAACGTTCAGCAAACCAAGACTGGACCTTCAAATGTGGGGACAGAGGAAACTGTGTGAGAGGCAGTCAGCAGTGTGAGACATGCCACACATTAGCGTGTTGCTTCCCAGGGAGCAAGTGTCCCCAGACAACACTTCTGAGGTGATCCTGCTCTGGCAGGGGACTTGGACTAGATGATCTTTCGAGGTCACTTCCAACCTCTAACATTCTGTGGTTCTGTGTATCTACATGCTTAGGAGGATGCTGTGCCAGAGTAAGTTGAAATGTGTCGTCATTAACAGAGATTGGCTACTGTTGCCTCAATTATCTCTTCAAAACACGTTGCATACCAGTTATCTCCCACCACTGCATCAGAGACATTGATGGGAAGGTTCCTTGAAACAGCATCCCTGGGGGTTTTCTGAGACATCAGAATGTGAAAAAACAAATGTAAATTTAACAAAAAATCAGAGACTCTTCCCCCACCTCCTGCACAGACATGCAGGACTAACAAGCAAAAAAAAAAAAAGAAAAAGTGAAAACAAATCTAGTCCATTTTGAAATTAAAACCATTGACTGTGGCTTTCTGATAGTCAGTCTAAGCCATGAGGAATCATGCTCCCAACTGCTGTTGATGAGCCAAATCTAACAAGATTCTAGCAGTATTTTACCATAAAACCACACTGTTATAGCAGTGTCTTAGCAGACATGAAGATAACCTACCATCAGCAGGCAGTTCCCAGTGTGTCTTCTGCATGCCAGAAAGCACAGGCATCAGTTTAGGTGTCTGTTTTCTCTTTCTTCAGACAGATACAGACCACACATGATCTAAGAAATGATGGCAGTGGACATTATTGGTGTGCATGCTTCATGGTGACTTCAGACACGGATGATGCAAAAGACTTGCAGAGATTTAACACCCTGTAAAAGCCTAGAAACCACTGACAGAATGATGGATCTTCCTTCCCAGCCACAGACAGAACCACAGTATATTCTCAGGAGAGAACAGATCTACTGGAAAGTTTTGAATTAACATATAAAACAAAGGCCTGTATTACATACCAAACTGAGTTTGGTTGAAAGAACTGGGGTCTGCTACCAGTGATGCCTCTGGGAGCTGCCAGTTTTTGCCCCAGTGAAGTGTTCAGTTCTCAGCATCCAGATGTTGCAGAGAAACTCCCTCAATAACCCCAGTTCTGTCTGGCTGCAGCAAATCTCATTGGTGAGCTCTGCTGTCAGTGGTATCTTCATGATAACCACTACTAGCTATGACTAATAACTGATCAATAGCTCTTGTTATGAGACAGATGGGTCCATTACAATCTGACCTGCTTGGCATCTGGCTCTTGACTCTTAAACTCATCTGATATAAAATATTCAACATGATTTTTGTATCAGACATTGGCACAACCTGTGTTTCTTTCCCTGCCATTAGCAAATGTCATACATGTGTCAGTCCCACAAATTAACACATCCACTTCACCCCAACAGATTTGTAAAGTGTATCATTGAAGAAAAGTAGAGTGGCTCTTTACCAAAATCCACCGTGGAGCTTATGGGTAAATCAAGAAAATAAAAAATAACTTTGGGGTGTGTTTCTACCAGTATTTTCTTACAATAATTGGTAATACCTTCATGGTTTCCTCTGGAAGCAAAGGCCAGGCACAACTCACCCAGCTGAAGTTTGGCCAAGTTTAGCAATGCTGAGTGACAAAGGGCCCCACAGTGCCTGCCTGGAGTGCAGGTTGGCATGTTTGCTGCAGCTGGGAGTGCCCTTGGTGAGGGATCTCTGCAGAGGAGGCCACAAGCCTGACCCAAAGGGACAAAGGCGGTACCCTAAGCGATGGGGAATTTTCCCGGGCACACCATTTATGTGTCCATTCAAACCATTGTTCCACATGGTCTGTGGTGATGCAAACCTGAAACTCCTTTAACTTCAGCAGTCCCCAGGAGGACTGCTTCCCTGGGTACGGGCTACACCTCACTTCAACATCCAAGCACCTCCAAGTCTTCCTGATGAGGCTTGCAGGGTAGGTGGAATAGGGAATAGTCAATGAAAACATGGTGCACACTTCTCAAAAAACCTATTCGTTACAATGTTACTTTCTTTTCTCCTTTCAATAACTGTCCATATGTGCACATACACATGAGTAACTCAATCTTTCCTCCCCTGTCCTGGTTCTGGCCAGAGCAGAGTCAACTTCCCCAAGCAGCCAGTGCAGGTGAGTTGAGTTAGCCTGGGCTGTTTTCCTCACCACCTGACACCACTTCCCCATGAAAGGGGCTGGTTGAGGAGGGGTAGGGGTTTGGTGCCTCTAGGGCAGTCTGAGAGCAGCTGGGGTGTTGGACTGGTTAGTCCTTGTATTGAGCAGCATTCTGTAATCATGGAGTTGGTAAAGTACTCTTTGTTATCACTGGGTGTGAGTGTAATCGGGTGTCACTGTTCTATGCTCATGGTGATTTTGTCAGTAAACTGTCCTAATCCCAACCCATGGAGGCTCTGTCTCTTTCTCCTCTGTGAGTGAGTGAGCAGTGTGTGGTGCTCAGCCACTGGTTCGGGCTGAACCACCACATCCCCACACATAGATTGTTCATCTCAGATTCTCTTGCATTGTGGAGTCATTTGCAGGTGAGGAAATGGTCTGGTGTGATTTGCATGGGGTTTTCACAATCAATACCCTCTGCAATAAGATGCAGCTCTGGTGTGCACTAGCAGTAGAACTAAGGGTGGCAGAACACCAAGGACAACTGTCCATCCTTTTCTTCCTATGTCTGCTCACAGAGGTGAATACAGCAGCAGTGAGTTGCTCAGCTTTTTGGTGAATACAGTTACTCCCTCTTTGATCACCCCGTATTAACTGCCCGCTTGCCAAGTCATCTGCTTGGCTTCCTGTGGACACATTTCACTTTATTCCACTCACCTGTAATGGAAACAGGTATTACCTGGCAATAAGTGAACACCTCACATCAATTCCCACATACGTAAACATCAGCAGAGAGGTGCTAAATCGAAAGGGAGGTGTTGCTGCCATCATGTTTCAAATGTATCCTGCTGACCACAATGGTAAGGCAACAGAAAAAGAATGGTGAGAAACTATTTACAAAGCTAGTTTTCAGTGGAATGTTTATGATTGATTACCATATTTTGAATAATTTCATACATTATGCAAGCTTTTCCTATCATCAAACACCTGTAAGGGCTGGAATCCATCAGCCAGCACCTTGTGTTCCTGACTCCTGTATAAATGTTTTGCTTGCACACAGGTAGAGAGGGAATCTCTGTGCCAGGGCTCTGCTGACTGCTGTTTCTTCAGCTGCCTTGCACCTGAGAAGCAATTCTTGCATCATTTCCAGTCACTCCCCTGACCCCACAGAGCAGCATGATGCTCTGTATTAAAATGCAGAAGATGTTGATTCGAATAAGCTCTTCTCTCTTTCATCCTCTGAGGATTTTGTACTGTGTTCCTCATCTTTTCACCTGAGTGCCCAGGTCAAAGCATGCCCACAGTTTGGAATCCAAATATGAATCCAGATGGTCTGTGTGCTTGCGGGCACAAAGACACATTGAACAACCCACACCTGAGATCTTCAGACTGACAGCTTTCTAACAGGCTTCTACTTGCAGGGGGAGGTAAAAAAAAAAAAAAAAGTAGTTATGCTGATAGTTTTTTCTTAGAAATAGCCACTTATCCTTGCCTTTCAGCTGGAATTACTTAGACTCTTGTACACTCAGCCTGACTCTTGACATTTATCCATTTCCACCACGGTCTGGGTAATCACAGTTCCGGTCTTATTTCATTCTTCATCTCTAACAACCTCAAGGGTTGTAGAGAAACACATCCTCAATAGTTGTGTAGAATAAACAACAAGGGATCTTTTCAGGACTTACAAAGGTTTGATGAACTTTTATCATGGGATCAGAGGTTCTCCAGTGGAGCAGCTACAGGCCATAACCTGTTAGGCAGCTGTACTGGATTTCCATTGTAAAGGGGATGAAGGATTCCTCCCAGAGGTGTGTAACAAGCCCTGCCTTTTACATCGATTGGAAAGGGACCCAAGCAGAGTCCAAGGGTAAATGTGAAGGTGATGTTCTCATATTAACTTTCACACATCTCAGCAACAAGTACTTCATCTTCTGTAAAGACAGAAAACTAAGCAGCAAGACATACTGCATGTGAAAGTGGTAGAAGAACTTAAGTTATTCCTGCAACCTGCAGATCATCAGGATGTAGGGACTTCGTTACAATAGCCAGAAGGGACTGAGAACATCCTATCTGTGAGGAGCAGCAGTGTGCTGTGTGAGCGATTGATAAAGCTGAAAAAACCAGACATATCTGGGGACATACAACTGCTTCTTCATACATGGGACTTCCTGGAGACTTTAATAACTAATCCAACATGTTTTACCTTTAAAAAGTACGGTGATGCTGCTGAGCAAATCCATTTGCTGAAGAGGACAAATTGTGAGAAACTACCAAAAGTGAGTAAGCAGGAGGCCTGCTTATCACTGAATGCAGCATTTCAGAGCTGGAAAACTGAAAAGGCAAAAACAGGCTTACATGATGTATAGCCATGGCTTTCCTGGCCATGAATACTAATGTGCGGTATCCTCCAACTCCAGGCACTGGAGCACAAGCCAAATATTGTGTGATGCAGCTTTCTATGTTGGTCTCATCCACTCCTCACCTAAACTGGCGTGGATCCACTGATTTCAGCAAAAGAATTCCCAATTTTTACCAACAGAAAGGATGCCTTTGTTTTCCAGATGCAGTGCAACAGCCCATATTCATCTGGGAGTAAACTTGAAAAGCACTTCCTGACACTTTCATAACCTAAAACCCACTTCCTATATTTGATTAAATGTTAAGTTAATATAATGAAAATTAAATAACCAGTTGTGCTCAAAGCTGGGAATCTTTTCCCATGAGCTGGAATTATCAAACAATTGAGCAAACAAGTCTTCCAAAAATCAAACCCATTGTTTGTATGTATAAATACAGTTAACAGTCCTGGTGTCTTTAAAATAATTGGGATCATCAAGAAGAACCATCTCCCCTCCTGAGAATTAACGGTGGTGTTTGGAGAACTGCAAATGCCTTCACTGTTTCTGCTGCTGTGACCTTTATTAATTTATCATCTCCTAAAAACTTCCCACTAAGGTATGGATTCCTGGGTACACATTTTTAATCTAAAAACAATAGATTTCCTTTTCATGTGTTGAAAGCACCTCTTAGATATATGGAGCAATAAAATTAAAAGAACAGCAACAAGAATACTTTCAGTGCAAGCCAATGCTCGAAGGGAAGCGATGCTGTACATTTACCTGCCTGTTGATGGTATTCCATACTCAAAACCAAAAATCAGTCTGAGAGAGACAGTGCCTTTGGGCTGCAGGAGGCTTTGAAATCTCAGTGCTGAGATGTTTTCTGTTTGTGTTTTGGCCAGTGTATCACCAGGTCGGACAGCCTCCTTCAGTTCATTGACTCGCATCCAGAAATGTCATTAGCAAAAAAAGCTTAAGTGGGTTCTTCCTATCCCAGGCCTGACTGACCACAAAGCCCAAGAAGTGTTTGCCTTCACTTCCTCTGCTGCCAGCTCCCGCTAAAAGCCCAGTCCTATGCATCAGAAGACACAGGGACAAATTCTACCTAAACTCAGACTGGTGAATATCTATTGATTTTAATGAAGTTTTGACAAATCAGCCTGGAAAAGAGCCTTCTCCCATGCCCTCAGAATGTTTGAGTACGTGTTGTAAACTCCATCTATACTGACACAATAAATAACTTCTTAGAGTCCATTATAACCCTCACATTTGTACAGCTAATCAGTGTTGCAGACCTTCTTAATGTTTCCTGAGTAGTTGCTGTATGGAGTGTTAGTCATGATTGTTCTGATTATCAGCAACTGTTTAAAAAAAACACCACCAACAAAGCAACAAAACAAAATCCACAAAGCAAACAAGATACATACTCTGATAATCAAACCAAAGACAGAAGGCTAGTGATCATCATTCTACTGAGTGTGAATATTCTACTTACATTTTTAGGCTGCTTGAACAATGCTGTTTATTAATTGATTTTTCTGAAAACAAACAAAAAGTATTTTCAAACAGCTTAAGGTGGTTTTTTTGAGCTGTTAGCATTTACTTTTATAAGGTATTTTTCGTTTCCAGAGCACTGAGCCAGAACATGGAGCTGTGTTGATCACACCAGGAAAGGATCTGGCATTGCTCCTAATTTCTGTGATGTCCTGAATACACCTTGGAGTGCAGGATCCCCACTACTGTCTCTGCCACCAAACACACTGCTGACTTCAGGTAGCTGGATTTGGCCATGCTGTTTTGACAGGCACGAATCCTTAAAAAATGTGCCCAGGTGGCAGAGGAAGTTGTGGCTACTAGTGGGAGTACACCCCAGGCAATCCTGGTCCTGGTTCAGGGCTCGAAGCCCAATACAATATCCATATCAACACTTCAGTTTTGTGACTGCTGCAGACAAGTCATCATGTTCTTCCTCACACAAGTCCTGGTGCTACAAAACACTTAATGTGTTATTAAGCAAAACATTTCAAGCCTCTCATTGATTCAGGGCCTGCAGTCTTACAAGCACCATATCATTTATTTTCCTTGTAAGTAGGAAAAATTCCTGGGCTCTATTTTCTCTCTATAGAAACTACAGAATAGAAGTCAATGTAATTAATGAAATGCACTGGTATCATGTGGACAAGAATAGGGCCCTTTCTTTAGCCATTCAGTCGAATGGGAAATATGCCTGTGTGTGGACCGCATGACTGGGGCCAAAGACTGGATTTAATATATACACAGTCCAATCATTTCCCCAAGGGAACTATCAATTACCAGTGCAAAGCATAAAAGATGCTGATTACCTGGGCCAAACTCTGCTCTTGCTTGTGTCAGAACAATATCCCTGATTGCACTTGCTTCTGTGTGACTGCGGGTCGAGTTTGGCTCTGTGTCCTCAGTTCCCTGGGTTGCCTTTGAACCACACGAACACTTCAAGACGGCTACTTGCACAATTGCTAATGGCAGGAAAATCCACAGCTCTTCTGACATTAAGGCATTGTAAATACTGGAAGAAAAGAAATCTGTGTTGTTGTTTGTTTGGGTTTTTTTGGCTTACAACGCCTAAAGCCTTATCTCTCATTCTGTCAGGAACCAAGAACTATATATATACAGATGGTGCAATTTATTATGTTCTGTACTGTGACCAAGTGCTGAAATACCTTCAGGAAATCACCAGAAAGCCTGAAAAGCTTTGCTGTCTCTTGTGACTCCAGCTCACTAAAACTATAATTGAATGAGCACAATATATTAAGCACTGCATGTTACACAGTAGACTTACGGAAAAGGACGCCATCTTTTTCAGCATTACAGAAAATGTATTTGCTGTACAATTACTGCCTATATCTAAGGTGGTCATGTCTGTGTGTCTCTGTATTCTGTCCTTACAAGACCGCAAGATGGGGATTTACAAATAAATGTCTAGCCACAATGGGTCTACTTCAACTCAGGTGCAAGTCCATTAAATTCCACTACCCTGTTCTCATTTTTAAGATGTTGCTGGGCCTGACAGTCCTGATGCTTAAACCCCGTGCCTGTTGGGTATGAAATGAATGGAGGTATGTTGGCATAACAGTGGTTTGAAGAGAATTTGAGCCCTGAATCATGTGAGAAGTTAATGTATTTCCATTCCTACTTCCCTGAGCAGATTTTTATGAAATTGTTTATTAAACTTGGCTCAGTGAGTGCCAGAAACACAAACATCCCCCCCCCCTAAAATCAGTATCCTCAAATGTAGTCATCTCTGGATATCAAACATAAACTCCAAGTCCAACGTTTTGTTAAAGCCCATTTGCTTACTGCATTCAAAACACTAACAGGACCTCAGTGCCACTGACCCCACAGCAGATATTTATGGGCATCCTGATACACACCAAGTCCAACTTGCAGTAAGGGCCACCATTCAAAGAGCAGTTATTTTGCTCGACTGCTTCACAGGAAGCAAAGCCATTTTCATCTTTGAAATTCTCCTCTTAGTCTTTGCATTTCTCCTGTTTTCTATTTGCAGGGAGGCTGGGCTGCGGTGCCTTTATAACAGGGGATTCTTCATCCGCCTTCCCCACAACCGCTGTTAAGCATTCCCACACGCTTCATTATTATGGAGAAACATAAATGCCACGAAGCGTCTTCCTTATTACATCCCACAGACACTGTGCTGGGGACACAGACCCGTCAACTCCCGCCTGTCACAGGACCACCGCTCGCATCATTCTGGGGCAAAAAATACCCACCAAACCCACCACCTGCCTGCATATTCGGATTCGACTCCGCCACGATACGGGGTTGCCGGCTGACCTCTCGCTTCCCCCTAGGCTTGGCCCTACTCCCGGTTACGGGGAGGGCTCGGGGGGCGGGGGCGGCGCCTCCTGGGCCCTCCGCAGCTCCCCGAGTCGCCCCGGGGGCCGCCCTCGCCCTGGGCCAGCCTCGCCGGGGCTGAGCGGAGGAAAGCCGCCGTCGGGAAGAGCCCGGGCGGGGAGTGAGAGTCGAGAGGAGCCGAGCGCGCAAGGGACTGCCTCGATGGGCTTGAAAAATCACTGCAGCAACGGCGGCGGGCAGGGGGGAGATGCGATTTCTCGGTTGCGCTGCTACGCCGTTCTCCCCGGCGGCTCCGGCAGCACCCCCGGCAGTACCCGTCCCTTCTACCACCGCGCCCAGCTCCAAACTTTTTCCGCGGCCGCTCCCCACCCCCCACCCTCCCCGGGGTATGAGGGAGCCCCGGATTAAGCGGTGAGCGCCGGCCGGGGAGTCCCCGGCGCGGATAGGCTGCCGGCAGCGGCCGACGAAGCATCCCGGGGAGGGGGAGCCGGCGGGGAGTGGGAGCCGGCG